>JAVKLA010000001.1:5120441-5136460 GCA_034782735.1 Sagittarius serpentarius
CCCGCCGGCTGCCCGCACGGTCCCTGCGCGGCGCTGCCGCTGCCCCGTGGATGCCGCTGCCCCGAGCTGCCCGGCTGGGGCCCGCCCGCCTTCCTGGGGCCGCCCGCCTGGGCGCTTCCCGGCGGCGCCGGGGCGAGGGCGGCTCTGCGCCCGGCCGACCTCGATCTTGCGATAAGCTGCGACCGGGGGGCAAAGCTGCCCTCCTCCTTGAACTAAAGCCCCGGAGGCGGGATGCGGTGCCGTGGGACGGGCGCCCTTCTGCTTGGCAGAGCTGGAGTCGGCTCGCTGTGGCGGGTTTCGGGGCTGCTTCTGCATCCCGGCTGAGAAAGCGACTTAAAAACGCCCAGCGATCGGAAGGGCCTGGAGGAGGACTGGTCTGAAAAGTTCCTGTTGCAGTGACCAAGATGTGTCACCTTGTTTCTCTCCTCTGTGCTGCGAGGAGCGTGCCTTGTGCTTCTGTACCCGTTTGGATTTGGGGACTTGGATTTGGGGATGGGGGGGTGTTACGATTGCGTTGTTTGAACCGTCCTTCAGGCAAGGCTGAAGGCGGGGGGGCGGGGGGAGGGTTGCTGCAGAACTTGAGCAAAGCACATCAGTATCTTGTGTCTTCTCGAATCTGAAAGCACGTGGAAGAGTCAAGTAGATGCTAGTCCTTGCAAAAGTGAAACTCGGTTCATGCAGGGAAATTCTTTTTTTCAAGTGTCCTTAGACTCATTTTGGAGCTTTTCTTTCAAGGTTTGTGAAAAAGCAATATATGTATTTTTCAGATTGGGGCGGAGAGGGGGGAACCAACAACAAAAGACAAAACTCAGAGATCTTTGGAGTAATACTGGGAATCTTGTGGGTTTGTATTTAAAGTGAATCTATATGGGATTTTTCATACAGTAAAGGGTTATTTTGTATTGTTGCTTGTTATATGTGTTTACATATGTTTTGTTGTTAACGTGTTTCTTATAAATGACGATGCTATAATTACTGTGTAAAGGTCTCTTCCCCCTTTAATTTCAGAGGGAGTAGTTTCTGTGCTTTTCCCTCAGAATAGGGGTTCAGAGACAAAATAGGCTGCTAATAAGAACTGTGTTTTAAGGGAGAGAAGAGTTTGAATACTGTTATGTGAAGAGCAGCGCTTGTTGTGTGTTTATAGTTTATGACTTGTTTAATAAATAGTGCTTTCTAAGAGCTGTGGTTTCAGAAAGTACTTGAATTATTTTGATGCTTTCTTGACGATCCTTGAAAGAAGGTGCAACTTAAATCCAGTTTTATACTTGATATTTTATACTTTCTTATACTTACAAAGTGATTCTGAACCTCATCTTTAAATTCTAGCAATATGATGTAAACAATGCTGGAAATACTGTTACATTCAGCTGGGGCAACAACTTTATGGTTGTTCTTACACGATGCCAGCGTATTAAAGATACTGCAGTTTTATGGTTTTCCAGGTTGCTTTTTGTTCTCTTTTTGTCTCATTTTTCATGTAGTTCCTGATAATCTTGGAACACTAAAGCACTTGCTATCCTTTGAAAAACCTGTATTTGAACTTTGGTTATAAAATCAGTGCCCAAAGTGGAATCCAAGTACATAAGAACTGTTGCATTTTGAAGCTGATGGTAAGTCTGTATGTAATGGAAACAAATTCTTCTAGGGTGTTTGTTGTAAATAATACATGGTTCTGCCTGTTTTGGCAAAGTTTTTAAGTCCCTGCTGTGGTTTAGAGCATATGTGAACAATACACGTATGTGAAACTACAGCTGCTGAATTTGGGGTATTAAGGCTGACCTCTGCACTCCCATTAATTCCGCTGTTCACAGAATTGGGAAAATAGGGAGAGTTTCTGAAAGTGTGACTTTCTTTGTGTGTGCTTCTCCCAGGCTATCTTGTCAGCTAAGCACCATGCGCAGGTTATTGAATCTGAGGATGTTTCAGCTGTTGTTTTTCTCTTTGTAAACCAGACCTTAGTCTTTGGAGCTTGAAAGAGTAATAACTGTTTTCTTCTAAAGGACTCCCATTTTATCCTGAAATAAGGAATGGAGGTGTGCATATGAAGAACAAATCAGTTTTTTTGGGTAATCATTTTGGTTCAAATAGAATTGCCTTCAGGGCATGGTAAGGCTGGTATTAGTACAAATAGACCCAGTATTTATTCTTTTGATATTTCTTCTTCCTGTTCCATTGTGGATCATGTGTGACTGTGGACATTTTCACTCTTTACACATTAGATTTATTGTGCGCTCATACATTAACTAATTTTTCACCCAGGTATTAAATAATTGCTCGCTCATAGATAGACTGACTTTGCCCTCATGCATGAACTGGTTGTGTGCTTATGCATGAACTTCCATGCTTCATGCAAGGACTCATTATGCCTTCAGGCATAAATTAATCGCTTGTGTGTAAACGAACTGTGCCATCCTGCTTTCAGAGTGTGGTGTGGCCAGTGTCCGTAAGATAGACCTGGACCCTGATAGTATCTTCTTTCTACTCAATTGTGTAGATAACTCATGGAGAGTGGAAGTGTCTGCTGTTTTGTGGGTGCGCGTGCGCTTTCATACATGGATCTCCAGAGCCAGAAGTAGAAAGAAATCAAGTCTTGAAGGAGACTTGCTTAGGGTTTTCTCCATGGCCTTAGCTGTAGTGCCACCCGGGACGGGCACCCTTACTCGCTGACTCCATCACACCCCATGCCCACGAAGAACGGGATTTTCTGTATCCCAGGTAAAGCTCCGGGGCACGGGATCTCCTTAGAAGCCCCGTGGTGGGCTGTGTTCCCTGAGTGCCAGGTAGCCCTGTTGTGGGCAAAACAGCCTTGACTCGGGGAGTTTTTACTTAATTGAATTCATTGCCAGTTAGTACAACTTCTGGTCATTGATTTAAGTACTGGGGAAAAAAAAAACCCATAAACAATCATACACTTAGGGAAATGCCTTTTCTCCCCCTTCCCCCGGCTCAAACACCTATACTTCTCCTTCCTAGTCTCGGCTTCCCTTGTTTTTGCAAGAATTGTGCTCAATCCATCCCAGTTCCTTCGGGGAGGTGACAAGTGGTGCCGAAGGCTGGTGACGTGTGTAAGGATTTCTGTATGCTGCTCTTGGTGCTTGTTACTGATTTTCTGTCACCTGGGGGCTGCAGGCTCTTAGCAGGGTGTCTTGGTCCCAGTCTGGGTCATCTTAATTGCGCTAATTGTGCTCTCCTGCGCAAAAGCTGTAGAGGCTGCCATTTATGCCCAGTGCAAGCTGCAAAGCCGGGGCCCAAGAGGGGCTTTTTGAGAAGGCTTCTCTGGGGTTTTTTTATGTCGAATACCTCCTCTTGGAGAGGCACAACAGCTGCTCCAGTTTCTGACGAGCCAGTTAATTTTTTGCAGGTAACCTCATGTTACCCAAAGGTCCAGGGACAGCTGGGGGGGCAGTGCCCTCCCCTCAGCCTGCCCGGGCACCGGGGAGCACGTGCAGCTGCAGCTTGTCTGTGCTGATGAGACCCAGAAGCTTCTTTGCAGGCACTGCTGGTCTGGGGGAGTTGTGGTGGGGCTGAGAGGCTCTCCCTGCGCCAGGGACCCGCGCTTGCCTCAGCCCGTGGGTCCCTGCTAGCTCTTGGTTTCTGCAAGGTGTGGACCTCTGTGTGGAAACCAGACCTGAACCAGGGATTGCTTTTGGAGCAAAGCTGCCTGCGACCCCAGCAGTTGTCTGGCAGGGGATTGACTGGGGTAAGCGATGGCAATTTCTTACTTCCATAATGGCCTCTTTTCTGACTTGGCACCCTCGCACTGGATTGCGTGAGAGCAGCTCTCTGCCTTCCCCGTTGTCAGTGTTGTCTCGTGTGTACTCCCACCAAATGTGTGGATGAGGCTACTTTTACGTGCTCTTAAGTAAAGATCACTCCTGCCCCCATTACTCCCCTTGAAAATAAGAGATTATAAGGAGTGTATAAAGTGAATTTTGTAGGCTGAAGAAAAGGGTCCAGGTGGTTTTCTGGGAGGCTGCGTGCCCATGGCTCATAAGGCACTCGGCAGCGTTGGCTTTGCATGGGTTCGGAGGGAGGTATTTGTTTCCAGTTTCTACTTTGTGTGTGTTGTGGTAGCAGCTAGAGGCTTCGGTCCTGGGCCCGGACCCAGCTGAGACAGGCAGAACAAAAAGACGGTCTATATTTATCACCATTTACAGCAACTGACAACTAAGCAAGCGCTTTACTGCGTGCCTTGTTCAGCTCATGTAGTCCTTCATGCAGCAAGAAATAGATGTCATACTCAAAAGTGGACTTTCTTGTTTTTTGTGGCTTTTTTTTGGTTGTTGTTATTTCCTGTTTTAACTTTCAGACGGCTCTGTGACTCTAGTGTCTGAGGCATCCATTCTCATACAAGAGAGGATAAGCACAGTGGAAATTATTAGCTATATCTGGTCCAAGATTTTCTAAACTAAGTAGTGGATTTGGGTCCTGGACACGCGATACTCAAGATTTTTGAGTATCAAGCATTTAAAAGTGTTTCAGTCTGGATTTATACAGTTGTGCTTAAATTTGGGAATAGCTAATTTATTCTTAATCCCCCGTCTTTGCTGATTTAGTAGCTGGAAGTTCTTTTGTGTGTCTGAAATCCTTCAAAGATTGTCTTATCCTTCATCTTTGTGTGTGATTCTCTGAGTAAGTAAATGATCTTCCCAATTAACTTTGGCTTTTAAAGGGTTTGGGGGAGGGAGGTGTTGTTGGTGTTTGGGGGGTGGGGTATTTTTGTTTTGTAGGTTTTTTTGTAAAGTCTTCAGCATTTCCTGAAGCACTGCTAGTTTTTAACTTTTCTGGATGTATTTCATTGTAACTGTAGTTTACCAGCAGACTTCTGTGTAATAGTCTTCACAGCTACAGCATTCAGGCCCCTGGCATTTCTATCCAAAAAAAGTTTACTGTCTAGAAAAGGAAATTGTGGTCAGTACGTAAGCCTCTGTTTTATTCAACAACTGCAGCAGAGACACTAGAAATGACGTTTCAAGCTTTATATCATTACAAATACATAGCAAGAGCTCCATTTACAGGTTAGGTTTCTGAAGAACAGGAAATAATATAGATGGGGCGAAATCCTGAAAGATAATACTGTGTATTAGAAGCTGGACTTCCAAGTCCTAAGATAAATTTTCTTTCCTGATCTTTGGGCACCGTTTCTTGTTGAAAAGACGGTTGTCTTAGGATTAAATGTCAAAGGTCTGAAGGGGTAGTGGTAGTGCTACAGTGAAGTCTAGACTATCCCTGTCCAATGCCTGGTGTATACATTTGACCTCTACCTGTGAATACATGGGGCTACATATACTTACTAGTTGCTCCTGCAACTTTACAGAGAGACTAATGATGTTAATTAAACTATCCCTTTCATCAGGGTAGAGCTACTATAAGCTTCACTGTACCTGTGAGGCTCTGGTTGCCCAGCTGCTGTGCTGTGCAATCCTAAGGCAGGCAAAACTAAATTCGGTGGTGTGCTAGTGCCTTTGTGCAATGGATAAAAAGTTGTAAGTGATGCATGAAATGCTGAACGTCTTGTAGGCAGTAGAGGCTGTGAAACAGAATACAGTATATCAGGCAAAGCATAAGAAAGTAGTCTCAAGTTTCCAGTTAAATCCTGGTTTAAGATGAACATTGTGGATAAATAGTCACAGGAATTCTGTGCATCAAGAAGTACTAATAATGTTGCCAAATTATACAAGGTAATTATAGACGCAGGAATTTTACATTGGTTCAGCTCTTGATTTTCATCTCTTAAAAAATATACAGGTGTATCGAGCTTTTGAGGACGCATGGAAGAGTAACGAGCTTTGTCTTCTCTCCCCAGTGGGTTCGTGTGTCATGTTGGCCCTTCATCACTTTCAGCGGCCTGTTTAAATTGGGAAGGGCGATTTGTTTGCCAGCACTTTTACCGGTCCCGCAGCTCTTCTCTTTGTGGTTGCCAGTAGGTGGTGCGGGCGTGCCAGCACACCAGCCCTGGGGCTCGGCGCTACCGGGGCGTACGTGGGTCTTTCCCGAAAGACCTCTGCGTCTCCATCCCCTCTGGAAAATGAAACAGTAAATACACGTTGGGCCAGTGTCACAGGGAGGTTCTAAGAGTCTGCAAATGGAGATGGGAATACGAGTTCGACTGCCCCGTTTCCACCTGCAGTGGTTTCTTCTGCTCTCCCCCTCCCAGCAGCATCCCCCATCATGCTGGGCTTGATTAATTTTTCTTAAGGTGATGGGGCCTGTGGGCAGGTCCAATCAGATGCAGGTGGAATTTATTGTATTCTTTGTAAGAATAGTAGGGATGCACGTGGCTGAACTATCCGTGGTCCAAGTATTTGGATTGCAGATGCCGTTGTAAGGGGCCTTGTTCTTCCTCCTCTCACGCTCCTTATTGCACCTTTGTCTTTTTTTTGAGCAGGTTTGGATAATAAGCCACAGTCCCAATAGCAAACAGTTAGGTCTCTTACATGAATGTTTTGATGCGAATGCGCCACGGAAGAGTTAATCGTCTCTTCTAGCCGTCTGCCTTCTCCAGAGGCTCCTTCAGTTGTCAGCAGAGATGGTCTCTTCCAAAGAATGATGCAGAGCATTTAGAGGAAGGCCCTGCTCTGAATCACTGCTTGTAGGAGCATCTCTTTGTCAGTTATTTAAAAAGACAAAACAAAAAAAACCTAAAAGCCTAGGAAGACTAGCTGGCTAGCTCTGCCAGCAACGGGAGGTGCTGGGAATCCCCCTCGGTCTCATTCAGGCACTCTCACACACACATCCCCCCCCAGCTCCCCGCCTTACTTCTGTGGCTGGAACAGAAAACTGCAGTGTTGGCTGCATTTAAACCGGGGGATTGTTCATGGTTTGCAGGGCTTTTTTAGCAGCTCAGAAGTACTGGGGCCTCTCCCGTGTTTTTTGCATCCCTCTAACAGGAGAGGGTCTTATTGGTAAGCCTCTTTCTCTTGGGTTTGTGACTGCATTTAGAAAACTTGACCTCTGCTTATTTTTCTTCAAGTTATAGCCTTTGGTCAACATTCTTACAGGTTTTATAAATAAACCGCAGCACAGCATATCCCTTTGCAAGCAATACAGAGGCTTTGAGAATGACGAAGGAAATTCTGCATTCCCCTTTCCCACCAGTAGGTATCGGGCTGTTTCATTCTCTTCCAGTGTGTTGCCTCACATCTGTCTCCACTCCTTCCCCTTTCGGTTTTAGCAGTTTAAAAAAATGAGTTTATGTGTTATTAATAGTAGGAAAGAAGGACAATTCGCCCGTGTACGGTGCTGAATTAGTACAGATGTAAAAGACTTTTGACTGACAAAATCCAAGCTAAGTACAGTGTAGGGAGATGCTGTGCTGATACCTTAACATGTTAAGGCCTGTAACTGATTCTGAGCTGTCACTCACTACGGGATGTGCTAGGTCATTTTGTGGCTTCATATTGTGAACTGTTACCCACTATGGCTCAGGTTGTGCACTCTTATCCCACCTGCATTCACTTTAAATTTTGAGCACCAGTCTCCAGAAGCACTAGCCAAGCTGCGTTTTATGTTTGGCTTTTTCCCTTGCTTTCAACATCACCAGGATTCCTGTGACGTGGCTTCTTTTCCTTTTGTTTTATCCAGTTAGTTTGTTGACATAAACATAGACATGGCTGCATGCAGAGATAAAGTTGGAAATACTTTATATGAAATGGAAGCCAGGGTGTTTGCTTGTTTGTCAGTGGAACCGCTTGGCCTTTCTGTCCCCTGGTAGCGTTTTTGTCCCTAACTGGTGTTTCCTCATCTCCACCCTTTTAATCGCTCAGCCTTGTGTAGAAGACTGAAAAGGTAAGGGTGTGAGCAGTGAAGACTCCTGCAAAATAGAAACTTTTGTCAGAAGCTGCCAACAGAGGATGAGTTGGGAGAGCTGTGAATGCTGAGAGCTGTAGACGAGCTGACGGACTGTCCCTCTTCGATACATAGACGCAATTCAAAATCCTTATTCCTTAAACGGGGCACAAAAATGGTGCTAAGAGCTATTCAAATGCAGCAGGTCATAGACAAATATCAAATAGTCTGTAGAACGGTCCTCAGTAGATACTTGAAGCTGCAAACCTGAACTCTTGGGGATTAAGGGGGTTACATACTTTTCCTTAAAGTTTAGAGCGTAAAATGGATGCAGAGTTGCCTGTGGAGGGGTGTCTGTTTTGACCTGTTCCTTTTACTCCGTGGCCCTGGGACCTTCAGGGCAGGAATTAGTTTTGTGTTACCTCCCAAAGCTAGTCTAGCTTTAGGACTTTTCCTACGCATGAGGGACGAAGAATACCCTGTCCAAGCTACAAAGAAAGCAGTGCTTTAGAAAGGAAGCTAGTAGCCATGAGTGGCCTACTGCAGAGGCTGCAAAAGGGACAAATGGGCAACAATTCAGTCTTACGTCTCCCTTCAAAAGTCCTTCTTTAGCCTACAAGAACTGCAGCAAAATTTGCTGAACTCAAGAAGAACCTTGTGTGCTCAAAGTGCTGGCTGACAGTGGCGGTGGAAAGGCCAACTGCCTTAGCAAAGGACTAAGTAACACGGGAGAAGAGAAGGGGAGGCAAGGAGCAATCCCAATTCCCAGTGTGAGCAACAAGGGAGCTCTGAGAGGGGCAGGTATGGAAAATGTTGCTTCATGCGTTGTCTGGAGGGAAGTAAGGTACAGCTCCCATTCCCCCAGATGCTGGGAGTGTGCTGCACCTTCCCCAGTTTGTCGTCCCCTCCCCAAAGTCCCTCGGTCATTATTTTCTGTATCGGAGGGCAGTTGCTGGTTGCAGTCAGTTTGGGATCTCTGAGCGTGGCAGGGAGGCTGCAGACCCCACGTAGACCTGGAACAGGCGCTCCGCCTGCCTTGCTCCTGCGGCGTTTCCCGAACCTGGCCGCAAGACGCAGCGTTCCCGCGCCGTCAGAGGTCACACCCAGCCGTCCCCATCAGCACAGCCTCCTAAGGAAAAGAACGCAATAGGGGCAGTTCTTTGCACTCAGTCCTGCCTTTTCCACCAAACGAGAGCGGACAGCGTGTGGTAGGACTCGTGTTGACAGTGAAGCGTAGCAGGCACTGCTGCTGTATCCAGGATGCTCTGATACCTGTGGGTTTCGTCTGGCTCTTAATATCGACTGCGCTCCCCCCTCTCCCCCCCCAAGACCAGCAGAGTCTAGCGAGATGCATTTCCCTTCACGCTGCTGGATTTCCCCTCCCTCAGTGGCTCTCTGGCCATGCAACTCCGTAACCAGTTTCCCGTCAAGAGCAAGTACAGCATTTCTCACCGAGATGGTGGCCTGTGGTAAGGGGGTGGGAAGGGAAGAGGGGGTGGGGTGCGTATTGGGGGAGCTGTTGCTGCTGCAGTTTCGTGCCTCAATCTGTATTCTCTCTCTTCTCTGCATGGCTTCCTGTTTTTTCACACCACCGCTCTTTGAAACAACAAGCAGCGAGCAGCAAGGAGGACAGGAGGTGGAGGTTAGTAGGCTGGAAGAAGCCTCTGGCAACACTTGCAAAAGGTCTGGGTGCAGGCTCTGGAAAAGGCACTACGTGCTTATGCACTTCTCCGGGTGTGATCCTGTCATTGTCTACCACAGAAGTGGCTCTCTGAGGAAGGAGGTGGTGCTGTGGTACGCGTATGCTCTTCAGAAATGCACTGCTCGGTGCTGCGCGGTTGCAGCAGAACTGTCCGTTAATTTTCCTCTTCGGCAGTTGCCTTCCGCAGCGGCTCCCGAATGGACAAAACTAGAATTTGTCCTATACTTGGGCGTCTTGTGGTAATCAGTCAGACGTAGTCAGCGTCAGAATAATGCTGAAAGATGAACCAGTGCTGATTCCTGCGGAATTTGGTTGGGATCTTATGCTTTAAAAAAAACAAACCACCACACAGTTCAGATTTGCTTAGTGTGTGAAATGAGCAAGCCTCTAGTTGGAAGTGCAAGCGTTGTGAGTTGCCCTACCTTGCCATGACCTTGGGCAGCTGGCAGCTTGTACGAGGGCTGGACGATAGTGAACGGCTCAGAGAAGTGATTCCCAAACAGCCAGACAGAAATTGCTAACGGTTTGCAAAGAACTGAAAATTCTTGAGAGCCGTGACTTCTGTTTTTCAGATGCCTGACAGCATTCATAGAAAATTAAGAAGTTGCATCAGGAACTCTGCTGTCGGTGTAATTCCTGTATTTACTGCTGTTTTCTCCCCTCTGTTTTGAGAGGGCGAAATGGTCTGTTTGATCACCAGTAAAAGGCAAAATGTGAAGAAAGCTATTTTGAGGATATCATCGGGATGAGGGAGCTCTACTGTGAGGTGCCCTGCTTGAGTCAAACCTACAGCAGAGTCCTCTCCCAAAGAGGACTTGTTAACAATGTTTGAAAACACTTTTTTCCAGTCTCCCACAGACTTAACATGAGTGAGTCTCTGCTCACTGAAGTTAAAGCCATAATTCCTCTTCAGTAGATGAATAACTTGTGGGATTGAGGGAGCTGCTCTACCATATAGGACCAGTAGCACATATTCCCTTTAGTATCTGGTCTGTGCTCTTGTTCAATGCCACGTGCTTTAGCGAGAGGCACAAGGAGTCCTTTGCTTTAGTCAGTATGATTGTTGCAGAATGGGAGATTATTTTTAATTTGAAATCACTGTGTTGCTGCCTTGTCTGCCAGCGAGTCAAAGATAAATTCTCTAGAAGCGAAATTTTTGAGGAATGGAGCTAGATGGCTACAGATAAGTTTGGCTCAAGGCATGAGACAAATGGGTGTTTCTGAGGTTCTGTTTTTATTGGTGACATCAGAGCCTTGGTTTGCTTAACGTGTTGCTAAGTGACTTCAAAAGCTGCTCCTCTGGATAATAGTTGCAGAGTCCAGAGAAAGGTAAATAGAGGATTAGGTTGCAAAGTCTTGTTCTGGCAATGGTTCCTCTCTGCAGGAGGTGGGTGAGCAGCCAACTGAGCACAGCTGCTTGTGCAGTTCGTTGCTTGCCAGACAGTGCTGTAGGAAGGGGACGAAAAATGGGAAAGATTGCATCAATTATTGAGCCTTGTGAAAATAATTAGCAAGACAACAGCAGGCAAATGGGCAGGGAGGAGGAGAAAAACAGCTGCCAGAGCATGGGAAGATGCGACTTCACTGGAGATAGAAAAGGAGGGGGAACCGGGTAAGGCGCCCTTTTAATCAGTGGCTGGGGAGACGGATGAAAAATTAATGTATGAGCTTTGCATGCGCATTAGAGCAGGGCAAGGAGGGAGGGGACATCTCCTCATTGAAGTTGCCCGTTCTTGGCTTCCACCAAAGGCTCCTGCCGATTAAATGCCATTTTCGTGGCTTTTCAACAGACGTTACCAGTGGTAACAGGTATGACCAGCGATACAAGAAGAGCTTGTGCAAATGTTCGTCGAGAATGATTGCCTGGCTTTTCTGTATACGAATTGGTACCAGGGCTGTAAAGGAACTGGCCAGAATGCTGGTTAGTCCAGGTTCCCAAATGACAGGAACAAGCTTCCATTAGGATTCAATTTTCTCCTTCGTTTTACAGTTCCCTCCGGAGCCACCAACAAGCATATGAATGATTTTTGCTGTGTCTGTAATGCTGTGGTCTCTGATTTGTGGGCAGAGCTGTCTACTGTGATACAAGGATGTAGTTAATAAGATTTAACAGTGAGTCTCTACCATGTGCTGAATGTAACTTTTTGTCATTGGTGATTTCATGGTGATGCCCGTTCGTGTCTTCCAGGTTAATTCCTGGGGTCATTATCCTCCTGGATTTGTTTCCCATGACAAGTCTTCCAGGCACCTCTGCCTGGAATCTAGCAGAAGCTCTCTCCTCCTGGAGAGCTGCATCTGCCTGGTCTCTCACCTGGCTCTATGCAATCTCTTGCAGAGATCTTTTTCTGTATTGCCTAAGCAGACAGTGTAAAAGCTACAACTGTCTTGTTACGTTAAAGAAAACAGCCTGTCAGTTGGCAGTTCCCGGTCCTCCCACCGGAACGTTGTTCTTCACTTAAGGCAACCTGCTAAAAAGGGGAGGGAGGCATTGCGGGGAGAGGCCCCATTACAGCCAGATGACTTCTGAGCACTTGCGCTCTGTGGAACTGCTGACATGCTCCTTTCCTTCAGGGAGAGTCAGCTACACGTGTGTAGTAGAGGGTGATTCAGTCACCCATTATACGATCTAACAGATATCTTAATTGAAGTAAATAAACAAGCATCAGCATAAACTTAATGGCCGTCTTTACTAGAGCTCAGTTGCCTCTCTGTAATGGAAAGTTTCAGGGAAACTTTGGGGGAATTCGCACACATGCAATCACAGCTGCTGACTCCTCATTCAGAGCAGAGAAAAACATTGTTTTCAGAATCAGTTATGCTGGATGTTGTTGTGGTTTGTTTTTTTTTTTTTTCACGGCCCCTTCCTCTATTTTTTGTGACATAAGAGAAGCCGTGTGACTGGTTTTAATTTTCTGCTATAAGACTGATCCCAAGTGAGTAAGTGGGGAGTACTGCTGGACAATTCACACTCAGTGTCTTCTCCTGATGCTGCCAGCATGGAGGAAGACCACTTTCCCCTGGACCCAGATGATGGGAGCACTGTTTACTGGGCTCATTCAGTCTTTGCTAATTCACGTGTGGGCAGAACCAGCAGGACGTGTTTATCCGTGCCAGCTTGTAGCTGCTACAAGGTCTCCAAAGTACAGCCAAGGTAGCAGGCACAACCATCTGTTGATGAGCTGGAAACACTGACCAATCAAGAAGGTGATAAAAAATGAATCAAGGTTAGATTGTCCCATGGCTGGTCACTTTGTTATCTAAAGTGCCTGAAGGGGAAGACTTTGCTCTGTGAGCTCTCTGTCCTGTACATGTTCGTCAGGCGTCTTCATCTTTACTTTTTTGCAGCGTAGCTGGATTTCACATGCTATTTATTGTCATTTGTAAACTGAGGAGCCGTTCAGCTGCCTTCCCTCCTTTGGTCAGCTGGACCCCACAAAAGAGGTTCAGGAAGAGGAGTAGGGAAAAATGTTGCGATGCTCTGGATTGAGCAGTTCCCAGTGCCCAGTAACCTGTTATCACCAAAAATGCTGGGGTGTCCGTTATTAGAGATAAGGGAAGACAGAGGTTCAGTAAAGACAGGAGCCACGGGGGACAAGAGCTCAGCCATTCTGGTAAATGAGATCAGATGTGTGTACTTGTGCGTCTCTCCTCTTGGCAAAATACATTTCAAATCTCTGTGGGCTTCTGCTGGGTTTGATTCAGCAATGAAAAGAAGATCAGGTGTGGGTTTTGAGGGGTTGGTTGGTTTGGTTTGGTTTTTGTCATTTGCTAATCTGAGGGAGCTACTCCAGTCTTAAAGTTTGCCGTGTGGATATTTATGTGACCGCAGGGAAAGGACTGTCTGGTGTTTTAGGAACCGGAACAGAAAGTAGCGCTAGCCCCCGTTCCCCCACTGCTGCATAGGACCTCCCAACGCGGGGAATGCGTGAGCAGAGTGCGCAGGAGTGAGCAGCAGCAATCAATCGATAAAGCAGTGAGGGGAGAAAAGAATGGTAAATAAATAACGTGCATGGAGGAATAGTCAGGGCCTGACCTGTTAGCGCTGAATGGTCTGTAAGTGGGTGCTGTGGCTCGGGTTGTAGTGGCATGACATTAAAAGCCCATATGGCATCATCAGGAGCTCTGTGTTTTGAGGGCATTTGTCTGGCTCCAGGGTGGGAGCTAGTGAAAGAGACAAGTGTGGCAGGTTGGGAAATGGCACAGAAAGAGAAATGCTTCTGTAAAAGGAGAAGTCTGAGGAGGAGGAAGGATCTATTTTTAGTGCCAAAGGGCTTGTGAATTTCTCTTGCTTTTGCCACGGAACAAATCACGTGTGTGGTAGCTAGGTGTATTTTTGTTGGGGGCTTTTGAGGGCGGGGAGGAAATGTCTTTAAAGGCCCCTTTTCTTCGCAAACTTTTCTTTAGAGAGTTGAGCGAGCATCTTGGCTCCCCAGAGCACCCCAAAGGAACCTGACGGATGAGCAGGGGGGTGCTTGCCACAGAAGCAGGCAGGAAATGCTGCCATCAGGGGTTCGTCGGGGTGCTGGGCCGTGTGTCCGCAGGAGGCTTGTTAACCTGTTGGGCATCTGACTGGTGAGCCAGGCGTCTAGCAAGCAGATAACCATGACAAGAGGCATTGTCAGTCATGTTTCACTTTCACTCCCCACTTCTCAAGCCTGCATAGCCCAAGAGAGTGGCTGATAGAGTTTGCAATTTTGCAAGCCCTGTGCATCTGCACCGTAGTGACAATGCTGGGATTGCCCAGCTTGCGAAGCATGGCAGTAGGCTTCATGCTACGGGCAGAAGCTCTTTGGACAGTGTTAAAGCCAGTGCTTCCCAGCATAACGTCTACCTCAAGACCTGGCATCTCTGCCCTCTCGGAGGAAAGCAAGCAAGGTTTCCTGCTGTTACCCATCATGAGAGAGCTGCTCTTTGGCTGAGAATATAGCAGTTTGAAATGGGATGGTAAAGAGAGTCTCTTTGCTCACACTAATGGTAAACGGGATAGTTCCCCTTTTCTGGTGCCTTGTTTCTTGTTGCTAATTCTTTCAAAACTTTTCTTTCTAGAAGTAGGGTTTTATGGTCAGGTCATTGGAAACGAGCTACATCGCCTCTTGCAGTACTCTAGCAAATGGCTGTATTCCATCTACGTTTTCAAGTGGTTTCCGTGTTTCTTGGTATCTCCAGTGGGAACTCCACATCATTTCATTCTCAAAGTCAGGCAAAGCAGTGTGGCTTGGCAAGGATATGCTTTGGCAATATTACTGTGCTGTACATAATAGCACATACCTATGAAGCTGGTGGTTATTTATGGAAAGAGGCTGCACAGATTGCACTAAATTTTCCCATTAAATTTCCGAGCCTAATTCCGAAAGCATTGGCTTGCCAAAGTTATGCGTGAACTCCGTGGCACAATCCATCTCCTTTTTGACAGTGGTGTGCCCCTGGTTTCTTTCTGTAGGCATCCAAGCATCATGCTTCTTGCTGCCTGGGAGCTCCGCTAACTGTGTGTGTCTGTTACTGTCCTCTCCTTACCCCTGTCGTTTTTCTCATTTTATCCAGGAGACTTTGCTCCATGTCTTTCTACCCATGGCCTTTAGAAAAAGAGCAAATTGAAAATCTGGCTCCTGACTGTAGCTAATTTACACCAGTCACTCAAAACACTAAACAGAAAGTGGGTAAGAGGAAGGAAATGAGAGGTTGAGTTTTTTCCTGTTTCAGGTAACAAGGAAATAAAATAGGAAATTCAATGCAAAGCTGTCACCTTGCTGAGCCCCCACCAGCACCACAGGCTGCAGGTGCTTTGCGGCTGCTTTTGTTTGATGATTTATTCCTCTTAGTGTCAGGGTAAAGCTGGACTTAAAGTCTTTGTCATGGTGCACAACAGGCTCACAGCAGAGACAATTTAGAAAAGGAACTTCCAGACAGTCTGGATAAGACTGAAATTTTTCCTGTTTAAAAGAGATGGGGGGGGGCAGGGGGTGAGTTGCCATGTGCTTGTCACGCTAATACAGTAGCTGGTTATTGAGGACCTAGTGGAAAAAAAGTTGTATCAAATTCAGTCCAAGATCTTTATGGTTCTCCAACCAAGTGACTGAGCAGTTGTATATGCAAGGGTGTGTAAGCTGGGGTAATTTGTGTTGTATTGCCGTCCTTCCATTACAATGGAAAAATCGCTTAGGTGAAGCATCATTACTCAGGGCTGTAAAATGTACAAATGTGAAGACAGACTGCAGATTCTTCTAGTAAGCAATTAAGACTGTCTGCGCATAGAAACAGCCATCATTCAATTGATTTAATAATGGAATCTGAATATTCAGTGTTGTTTACCAATATGGACAGTTTTATTATCTGTTTAGGAGCAGATGGCTTATTTAATGTGCTAGACTCAGCTAAACCACCAGTTAAATGAGAGGGACTTTCCCCCCACCCCCCCCTTAATTTTCAAACATTCAAATATTTTCCTTGAAATAAGCCCTGACAAATGAGCAGCATGGTCTTCCTGGAGACTTGAAGGAAGAAGAATTAAAATGAATAAATAAATAAATCT
>JAVKLA010000001.1:5136560-5146640 GCA_034782735.1 Sagittarius serpentarius
TTAAAATGAATAAATAAATAAATCTATTTCCATTTTCCACGGGTGTTGAGGGAAGGTGAGCTACCAGGATTGCAGTGCTTTGGCTCTGAAAGGCAGCCGTTGGGATGAGGACCTGGACAACATACGCTCAGAAAGAAGGGGCATGTCTCCTATGTGCAAAATCCAGTCTGCAGATCATCATGACATACAGTTTTCACAGAAGAATGCGCCTTTTTTTTCTTCTCAAGTCCCAGAGAAGAGAAGCAAATGCTGCAACTATTGATAAAAATTCCAGATGACCCAAAAGGATGTGGTACGAGATACACGTGGGAGTGAGTTGGGGTTTTTGTCAATACCTTAGATACAATGCCTATCTCAAATGCACCTTCGGTGTGCTTGCTTTGCTGTTTTGTGCGTAGTTCACCCTCTTACTTTGTACGTGCATGTAACGTGTTGTGTGTGCTCACAGGCAGCACCTCCCCACCCAGCGTGGCAGCGTAAGGCTGATGGGTGTCTCATTTATCTGGGTAAAAGAGTGGATGTGGGAGGTGATGCCACCCCTAAGCATTTTAACAGGGAGAACATTTATTCCTAGGGGTGTTACGCAAGGCGTATATCCACGCTCAGCTGGACCTGCAAAACACCTAGGCTTTGCTGGAGGTGTCCATTCCTACTCTTGTATTAAAGCGTATCAGGCTACTCGATGCCAGCCTAGTGCTGAGTAGCTCTTTCCTACCAAACCGTGTGCCGGGGGACCCATCCCAAGGCCTGGCTGAAATTATCCCTCGGGCTGTGACTTAACTGCTGATCTCTGCACTGGGGCGGATGGTTTTGGTTTTGGGCTGGTGGAGAACTTTCGTGAAGGCTCTTGCCCACCAGAATCCATATCTCTCTGGTTTTAGGTGGCTGATTTCAAAGACTTTGCTAGTTTGTGGTACTCTCTGTTTTTCCCCTTTTTGTGGGGGTAGCAGAAAAGCCAGCAATAAAGATGGGGGTGGGGAGCAGGGGAGCTTATACTATGCAAATAATAGGAAAAAATATTCCTTCCTTCCCCTCCTCCCCCCCCCCCTCCGTTGGGCTATCCCCAAAAGTTGCTTCTAAGAATAAGGATGGCGGCGATTTTTAAACCTTTTTTTAGGGCCTGAGAGCCACAGGGCTCTGGAACGTCCATTGCCGTTGTGAGGAAGGTCAGCAAAGGGCCAGCTTTGCACAGGTCTGGGAGTAGATTTGCTGCTCTGGTTCAGATCCCACATACCCCTGTGTCGGGGAGTCGCTTGGTCTTTCTGGGCCTCGATTCGGCAGTCAAGGAAGAAAAAACCAGCACTGAACTATGAGAAAAAATGCGGAAGAGTATAAAATTCCACTGTAACAAGCTGCCCAGGTCGCTTAGGGAACGAAAATGTTACTGTGACTCTGTTTTTCACCAGCCCAAGTTAATGACGTTAGTCTTTGCGTCACTGAGTAGAAGGTCTGTGAGTATCATAGAAAACGGTTTGGTATGGTATCGGTTGTTGTAATTTGCAAATCACCGGGCAAACACTAATCTCTTAAGTGATCCAGTACTAAATATTGCTGTTCCCACTGTCCTGAAAGGGAAACTGAGGCAGCAAGTTTGTAGCGTGGCCAGTGTCATGGAAAGGGGCAGGGTGAGACCTGCAAAAATCCTTTGAGGCAGCAAACTTAGCTGGTTAAGTGCATCCTGCTGATGTGAGGGGAGACCCAACATCGCTCAAATCCTGCTTGCTGCCACATTTTAAATGATGATAAGAGTAATAATAAACAGTGAAGCTTTTTATTTTATTTTGAGAGGCACACTCACCCTTGTAGCATATAGTGTAAGTGCGTAAGGTAGTTAATACTTGTCAGGTAGTTTCCCAGTCCTAGTTCTGTTTAGGCTGGCTGGAATGTTTGCTTCTGTGAAATACATCTTCTCTTCTTTGTAAGTATTTTTAAAGACTTAATGAAAACAAACATTATCTATTTCTGGACCAAAATTTGAGGACAAAATTTTTGCACTTTCCTGCTACCAAAAAGAGTTTGTTTTTCCTTCAACACTGTTCCCAGGGTAAAAGTTCTAGTTTTGCCTCCAGTTATGTAAATGATTCTTCATCAGTATCTCTCAGGTGGAAATTCCCCTGTTCACAAATGGAAATTTTACTCTGGTAACAATAAAAATAAGTTTCTTTCAGCCAAAGCCATCTCACATTTTTGGGGAAAAAAAAATTCCCTTTGCATTCCTTTTCTCCTTGTTGTCGTTGATGACTCATGCAATGGCCTTTGCTACTTATTTCTGACTCTTAAGTGATTTTTCAGGTGGCTGCTAAAAAATTCTTAAAGCATTTGTCACTGGCATCTGCCTCATTTTTTAACATGATACATATATTCTGGTTTTTATGCAGAGAGTGTATTTGTTTCAGTTCTGAATGTTGCTTAGTTTGGAATACGCACTTCAAACATCACATAAAACTAAACAAACAAAAACCACCCAAATATAACAAACTCATGTGTTTGTGCAAAATATTTAGTGCAGGCAGGCACCTGCATCTGTCTTCAGTGCGCAGACAGCCACCCACGCAAAAGTTTGCAAGATCCGGTCTTACTGGAAACAATTAATAAGGACCCCCAAAATTCCCAAACTGGATGAAGGACTTTCTTGGGTTTTTTGGGTTTGGTTTTTTTTTTTTTTCAGTGCTCTGACTTTATCACTGAGGTCTAGTTTTATGTTTTTTGAGAACCCAATGCTCATGTGAACTTAAACTGTACTTCTGAGTGTGGGAAGACCAAGTGCTGCTTTTCTTCTGGTAGCAAATAAAAGGATCCAGAATCCCCTAACAGTAATTTCAAGATTAAATAGCGTGGTTTAGTTAAACAGGCAGTTACAACTCATAATGGAAATTTGTGGGTTTATAGATCACTCACTCACTGCAAAAAGAAGTACTCCCAAGAAATGGTATTGCAAAAAAATGAGAGGAAAGTTGTTTGTCCTTCCTGAGGAACCAATAGTCAGAAAAGGGATGTAGCTTCTGGCCGTTTGTGTTTGGCGTTCTTGGGATTTTTATTTAAAAAAAAAAAAAAATCTTCAACAGAAGTGAGTCTTTTGAGAGGCATTCCTTGTGGGGGGGGGGAAATGCTGTGTGTATGTGTGCAATTATATTTTTCAAGTGATAAAGAAGTAAACTGTATTTTGTGTTGAGACAATAATGCTTTGAACTTTTGTAGCACCACCAGTTAAAGACCTCAAATGACTTGTACAAACAGCAAAACTTCACAAAATACCCTGTGAAACACGGAAGTAATATTATCTGTATTCTGCATGCAGAGAAACAGGTGAAACAACTTATTAAAGGCCATGGCATCAGTGCTAGTATGAGAAGTAGAACCTGAGTACCTTACTCCAGATCCTGTCCTTGAAAGCATTATGTCTTGGGTTTTCGGAGCAGCGTGTGTAATTTTGATGGGGGTTTTTGTTGGTGTTGGCTTGGTTTTGTGTTTTTCCCCAAACCATTTTGTTTTATGTTTTTGCAGTCAGTAACTCAAACTCTATCCCTGACATAGCTGTAGCTTCACGTATCTTGCAGAACTGGGTCAGTAGCATCTCCTCCCATCTAGCATTTGACTAATACCTTCCACTGTTCTCTGGGATGTTGTGCTGCTTGCAACACCAACAATTAGGAGAACTTGCTTTTTCCTTAACGCAGTACTTCGGCATGGGCAGAGGTTGTAACTTTGAAATTCTGATGAAGAAGGAACAACCAAAGAGGTATCAAAGCCTCCTGCTTCGTTCTGATAACCTCCTAAGGAGAACTGCCTCCAGGGATTTTTCTCCTTTAGAAGTCCTGTGGTGTTGCTGATGATCAAGATAGGAATCTTAACTGCTTGCTGCAGCTAACTCAGGTCAGTTCTTGTTGCTTATTTTAAATATGCAAACATTTATGGGGAAATCATGGAGGAATGCATTGTTCGCAGGTCTGCAATATCCTTCATTTAAATGCATAGTCACACAAATAAAACAGTATTTTTGTCTGGGCAAGGACACCAAAGCGCTGCCAGTCTGGCCTTCAGCAGGAGAGCTGAGTTACCTTTGTCCTCATTCTCCCTTCTCTCTGTCGTTCAGGAGTCCCAGGCTTGAAAATATTTCAGAGGCTCTTTGAACAAACAGGCTGCTCAGATCCTTGAATCCCACCCCCTAATAATTCGCCATCAGCTCCTATACAGCTCACGGAAAGATTTTGCTTAGTGAGTTGTTTGTTTGAATGCATGTCCGTCATGTGAAGAGAAGAATGTGCTGAGGCTTTGTCATGGTTCTCTTCTCTGAAATATCTCTCGTGACAACATCAACAAGCAAACTGCGGCCTTGTTCTTGAAAGAAAAACAATTAGAAAAACAACCACTGTGCACTCAGCTGTCCCAAAGTCCAAGCTATGAAATAACGGCTGTGTTTTTCTTTGGAGAAATATCCTCCTCCTGGGAAGGTTGCTTGAGTATAGACGAAGAATAGGAGAAAAACAGCATCTGTTTCAGGGTTGGTTAAGAACGTGTGCTTCGGGATGTGACAAGTTAGCAGTGGAAGGAGGTGGTCAGCCTAGGGCAGCAAAAAGCTGGGTGCTCAGTGAGGCCCTTGTCCCTGTATTTGTGGTCCCCGCAGGTTAATGTAACCCATACTGGGTAAAGCTGGTAAACGTGCTTGTGATCCTTTGGTTTTTATTCCCCTAAATATCCTCGCCTGGTGCTTGTCCCCTGCCTCGTCCTTGGCAAGAGGACATGCCGTTTTTGTGGGACTGGAGCTGGGGGAAAGTGGAACCCGAGACATGTGACAGTGACCTCTTGAGAGAGGTAGTAGTTTTGGCCTTCGTTTTAGGAAGGTGGTGTGGTGAATTTCTCCTCTGTTTTATTAAACACAGCCTTTTGCTAGTTTCTGTTCTCTCCGGAGACCCGTGTTGGGGGGCTACTGCCCTGTGATCCTTGCACCGCTGGCTCCAGCAAATCTGTGTTTCCTGACTGCGCTGCTCTGCCCAGGGAAATTCTCTTTGTGCTCTCGCAGCCTCCTTCCTTCCCTTCCTCAGCCCTGGCAGGAGCCAGCATTATCGTCGGAGCTGTGGGATCGTCTTCCTTGCAGCGCTTTCCTTGGGTGGTTGTCGTCCGTCGTCGCTTTGTATTTCTACCAGTCGTGGGTCCCAATGCACTTGCTGTCCTTTGCCCAGTCACCTCCCAATCTGCTAGAATTATTCTGGACCTAATTGGTTTTTTAAGTCACCATTTCCTCCACCTTTCTTCTTCTTCTTTCTTCTTCTCATCACTGAATACATAGATGATCTACAAGTAAATTTACATTATTCTAATAAAACAAGTCCTGTAGCGAGGACACCAGAGATTTGACCTGATTTTTCCACTATCCCCTCATGTAACTTCGGTGAATTCATTTCTGTGCCTTGGTTTTCTTGCATGTCGAGAACAAAGGAGGAAAAACGTGGGCCTGCAGAGTTTACAGTACACACTATTTAAGTTTTTTAAGAAGTACAAACGAAAGCGTATGTAATCTGAACACATTAACAGCGTTTGCTATTTATTGTTAGTTGTGCTATATTCCTAAAACTGTGAATTCATACCTGAATTTCCCCAACAAAGTTTAGGAGGTTTTAGATCTGCAGTTGGTTTAGATTAGTCAATATTTTCCTTAGACCACTAGCACTGATTTTCAAAGTGATGGAAGTCTAGTCTTCCCCTCGTCTTTTACGTTGTGTCCTACTTGAATAAACATCTGTAAAATACAGCAGCATTAAGTTGTTTATGAAGTTCATCGTAATTGGTAAGGCTGTAGCAGCTCTGGCTATTTGAAGATGGAGAGTTGGAAAGTTCAAAACACTGAAATGAATGTGTATGGCAGCTGGAGGCTGTAAGGTGCAGTTTAAATACTTAGTATAGTTTATGCTAATTTCCCTTCAGTGTGCACATTGCTTGCTCGCAAGAGAGCCTAGGGGCCCCAAATATACGTGTGTTTAAAGAAACCCCAACAAAGAATGAAAAGCCTGTAGCAGTGGAGCATTATGCTATAGCACAGACACCCTTTGTGTAAGATGCAAAAAGAAACGGGCGATCTTTGAATCTTAAAGTGCCGTTTGGTTTGGCCAGAGGCATGTCTCAATGAAGGATGTATCCTGTGGCTGTACTTACACAGGTGAGCTCTGCCGCTCACTTCTGTGATAGCCGGTGTGGATCAGTGTTGTACGCTTCATGTGGCTGTGATCCTATTTCAGATCTTGTTGTCAAAAAAAACACCTCTTTTGACTTTTAAATAAGAGCAAGTTACCAGCCGTATTTGCAGACCAACTGCATAGCTGAAGAAAAACGCGGTTTCCCGCCTGTTGAGTAGTGTTAACCACATGGAGCAAATAGTTTCAACTCTCCTAAAACTGCTCTGGCTTCCTGTTTGCTTTGTGGTGCAATTAAATGTGGCAAGTTCGGTGGGGTTTTGTTTGTTTGTTTACACTATACCCCAGTAAGTGGAGAATAAGAGAGGCTCCTTCTAGCCGTGTCTGTGTAAGTGGTCAATACAGCTTCACAAATGTTCCTGTTTACTAAAACTGCCAACATCTGTGTGGGTTGGGACCCAGGCGGGCAGGCATGGTGTTTCTCTCTCCAGGTGCCCCACTGGCGGCTGAAAGCGTTCTTGCCAGGCAATCTGGTAAACATGAAGGCACCGTGGTCACATTACTTGCCGCTTGTCATCCTCCTCCTCTTTCTCCCCCTGGTCCTTTTTCCTCCAAAAGCTGACCAGCTGTCTCATCTAGGCTATGAACAATGGCTAAATTTCTCATGCAGCAAATGGGTGTAGAGAAGGGATTCGGAAGGGAGATGGTTAGGAGCTGTACAGCCAGTGTTTCCAACCATGTCCGTTGTGTAAAGGGATGCCGAGACGGTAAGCAGATGTGCAAGAATGGTGTGCCTGGAGCAGCAAAGAGGGGAAACAACCTGAAAAAAGATAGGAGGATAAATGCCGAGAGGTAGAGCTGTGAAAGACTGATAATCAAGACTAAGGGCTCAAAAAAGTCTTTGTTGAAGAAAAGGGACCTAAAAAGAAGGTATTCCTGTGAGTAGTCATTGTAACTGGGGTACAGTCAAAAGATAAAAAGAAAATCACACTTTAGATTTGGCTTTGATAAATACATAATAGACAGCAGCCCTTAACCCTAGTGTAGCACTGCAGGATTTTTATTGCCGTCTGTAGGGAGTCTCCCCTCTCTCCTGTGAGCTATGGGCACTCCTTATCCTGCAAAGACTTGTACCGTTAGCCAGCAGTTATGTGATGCAGAATGTCTGACAAGTCGTCATCCCTTTCCTCCTGTCCATTTGTCTTTATACTGTCTACAGTTTTATGTTAACCCTGGGTAGTCCCAGTGCATGTCCTTTAATAATGCAGTCTGAGAGACTAGCCCTTCCCGTTTTCAAGTGCATTCATTTATGCATGGCGAATACTAATTTTTTTTAAATGAAGGTCAGTTTGCATTATCCAACAACTATGTCGACATCAGTTTTAGGTAGTAATTTTTCTTCTTTGCCTCAGGCTTAGCTTGGAGTCAAGCTGTAGTTGCAGCACTGTACCCTGTTTGTTACTATTGCAGGGCTCTTAACTGTTGACAGAGCTGCCATGTCCCTGTGGCAGAGATCAGCCCCTGCAATTACACAAAAAAGTGACCGTTGTTCTCTCTTCTGCGCTCTCCCAATGGGTCCTGCATAAAAACTGGACCACGGTGCGACACGCATGAATACTAGGCTGGGGTCTGCATCGTTTGCCAAGCAGGATAAGGCTGACTCAGCAGGGGCATGGAATCGTGTTTCTGGCAAATTCACCAGAGTAAGTGGCATGGAGCACATGCCTGCTGCACGGCAAGAGAACTTAAGAGCCGAGAATACAAAATTCACCTTTCAGAGTTTTATGAACAGCTCTGGGTAAATTTATACCAGATTGCCATGGCGTGGAGATGGTCTTTTTGAACTGGCATGCCTAGCACATGCCTAATATTGGATGCATTTGAAATAATGTCCCGTGGAAGCCACTAGCCCTTCTTACCAGTGTTTTCTTCAAACCCGTTAGTGCTGTTTTGCCCTTAATAACACAGAGGGAAAACAGCAACTGACTGACCTTTCCCTTGCGTTCTTCCTGGAGGTCTCGGATCTTGAATCTAGCAGGTTGCACTGTTTTTCTGACTTTCAGTTCCTTTTCCCCTTTGGTTTCTGTTGTCCAATTTCTCACAGGCCTTGTGGGCAAATGTCCTGTAAGTGTTCAGTATGGTCCTATATGTGAAACTTGGAGAAGATGAATAGAAAAGCTGTTGAAAAGGAAAAAAGTAGCAGAACAGAAACCAGAATTCCTGTAAACAGTCTGTTAAAAATATCTACAACGCATGTCAGGGCTGATGATTTAAAATAGACAGTTTCTGAGCTTTAAAAGGTCACATTAAGACATGATAGTAGATTCAAATGGAGTTGAACGACTGTTTCAACAGTCACATTTTGTACTGATGGTAAGATATCTGTGTTGCCAACTAGTAATGTTCAGGGGAAAAAAAATGAGTCAGATTGCAAGAATAATGAGCTTTTCTTGCATTATAACAACATGGAAAAAAGAATTTATACCTTAATCACATGCCTCCATGTAGTAGAAACTCTAGGAAAAATGGTGGTTCTGGGAGTCGTAAAATTGCAGGACCAGTCTGGGCAGTGTGCTAATGCGAACCGTGTCCTATAATGAGATTGTTTGTTTCCATATGTGGGAGTGAAACAATTAAAAGCCCAAATCCAGGTTCACCATATCTTATTATTTGTGACCCAAAGTACGGTGGGTACTTCTCAAGTGCAAGAGGAGACGTGTGAAAAGAGAGAGATTTTTTCAAATGAGCAAATGGTCTTTGGGTATCTAATTACTGCTCCAAATTTAATGAGACAGAGGAGAGTGAGTGTTTTTGAACACTGGAAACATTTCTTATCCCCATCTACTGCTTCGTTGGAACGACTAGTTTCCCATGACAAGTCAGAGGGGTGCTCTGTGCAAAAGGGTGATAGCAGCCCCGTGGGGTGTCTGAGAAGCGGCCGACCCTTGTGGCACCTTGGGGCTCTGGTGGGATGGGCCCTTGCGCAGTGGTTTGGCGCCTGGGTGCGTTTCCCGTGCAGCCAACGGGCCTGTGCAACGGGTTGGGGGAGAAAAAAAAACCGGTAGATAGCCTGTATGTCCTTGGGATCCAGCCTGTAAAGGTGTTCTTGGTTCCCCTCTCTCCGGCGATCAGCAGGCGCTAGTGGAACACCAGGCATGTTACAACCTGTTGCTACCCTCCTCCTGCCTTGGGCCCCACAAGCACCTTGCCTGCCTTGGAGGCGTTTCTTCTTGTCCCCCAAATCACTTGACTCTCCTTTGGGATGTGGGGTCCTCCCCGTCCTTATTGCACAGAAGTTTTCCGACTGAAGAAAGAACAGTGGCAAGACAGAGGTTGGTGAAGGAGTGAATCCCGAACCGTTTTAAATCTCCCATGCGAGTCGTTTTACGCATACACGTGGCTTTGGGGCCTGCCTTCAACACTGCGTCCTAGAGTTAGTCCTTCAGCTCCGGCTGTAAGGGAGCCGGTGTCTGGTGTTACCAGCAGCGTGTCCCTGCTGCACGCGCCACGTCAGCCGCCTCGGGACGGTGGCAGCCACGGGACGCTTTGGGCATTCTCTGCGCTTGGCTGCCGGGAGTGATTTCTCCCCGGGGGTGTTGCGTTGCCTGTTGCGCATCTTCTTGCGCGCTAAGGCTGCACAGGTTTACGGGCGCGCAGCGCCCAGCTGGAGCGACCCGCGCGCGACGGAGGGCGACTGCCGTGCGGTGCCGGATTACCGGAGCGCAACGCCGCATCCCTGCTGCAGGGTCACTGCTCCGTGACTGCGCCGCTACAGCTGCACCGTTACCGGGGCCCGGGGCAGAAGGGCTGCCGCAGGACCGGCGGTGCCGCGCCAGGCACAGCTGGCGCAGGGGTTCAGGTGCAGGGCCCTACTCGCAGGCCGTGACCGCTGCCCGGTGCAGGGTTATTAACCGGTGCGTGGGGCGCAGCTACCGGGGTGCGCGGGGTTACC
>JAVKLA010000001.1:5147075-5166622 GCA_034782735.1 Sagittarius serpentarius
TGGTGGGGCGCCTGTCCGCCGCCACTCGTCCTACGTGCGTCTCCGTGCCGTTTGCGGCAAAGCCTCATTGCTCCTCGGGCTCCTTTAACGGACTGTATTCTTCCTAAGGAAAAAACGCTTCTGCTGTATGGAAATCGGGCGTTTCAAGACCCGGTAATCTGCGAGTCGGATGTCGGTTTTAGAGGGGGTCAGCCCTTGAAGCCGTACCCCCCCCCCCCCGGAACAGATGTGCTGGCAGCAGCCCTCCAAGGCGGGCGGATGGCAGCGGTCTGCCTTTTCCTGGCCAGGAAAGGGACGGTAACCACTGGTGTCACCTGCTGACCTGGCTCCACGGGGTGACGGAGGGGCCTCGTCCCGCTAGGGTCCCTGCCCGGCCTTGACCCGCAAGGTTTGGCGCTTGGCGCCTTGCGGCTGCCGTTGTCGGCCGGAGGTCTGTGCGTGCTTGGCAACGTCTGGCCGTCCACCCGTACCTTCTTTGACGTGGGAGTTGTGCTGCCTAGGTCAGTCGCCAACAGCGGCGTGTGTTTCTACCGTGGGTTAGCTTTGGGTTGTGTGTTTTGGCAGGGGGTGAGGAAGTCTTTTAAGAGCTCTCTAAAGAGAGACTCTTAACACCTAAGCACGGTGCGCTACGAGTGCTCGAGATGGGAACCTGAAAGTAAACAAAGTTGAGTGTAGTGGTAGCGGGTCGTTAGAAATACATGACTTTGTTTTTATTAGCAAGATGCACTTGGGTTTCTGGTATTGTCAGCTCTTGGGAGCAGCTGAAAAAGACTAATTTCAGCAACCTTTTCAACTAGAAGCTTTCATTTATCACAGCTCCCTCCAACTCCCAGGCTACGCCTTGTGTTAGCCCTAATAGCAAGAGTCCAGAGATCCCGAATCACTTTGCCAGCATTTAAGAATGGTGACATTCTTCACGAGGTACAGGTGTGCATATGAGAAAACAGAAAGACGGAGGAGTTAGTTGTTTGAAGTCACACGCATCAAACAGTTGTCGGGGTTGGGAATGGAACTTCGCAAGTTGTCCGTTTTCAAGCTCTTGCTTTAACCACTAAATATGCTGTTTCCTACTAGATGCTTCCTCAGACAGCACTGAAAGCATAGTTGATTGACTGTGAACTTGCCTAAAAGGCTGCTTCAAAGTTTCCACCAGAGCAGGGTTCTGGAGTCCTCCCATCAGACACTGCTCTTACTCCCTGGTGTGCCTCTGCCTCTCTCTAGGGATACTGTTTTACTTCCAGAATGAGGTATGGCTTTACGTTTCCATTTCTCTTAAGCTGCTTTACCTGTGCTCCTCTTTCCCTCCCTCTGGCTCTTCCTTGTGGTTGGATCTCAGGTTCTGCTGAGTGAATGATGGTGTATCACTGATGCTTTTTCTCTAGTTGCTCTGGAGCTGGGAGCCCCCCAGAACTGCAGCCTGTCTTTATCACCACGTGTACATTCTACTTTCCTATCTCTTTCCTTGCTGACAACCCCTTTCATCGTCAGCCCTGCACACAAACAAGGTTAGCTTCAGTTCAGATTACATTAGTGTAGTTCTGCTTCCCATTACTTTTCTCTGGGAGCCTGTTTTATGGGGGTGTGCATGTGTAAGGCAGGCACTGAGCAATATAAATGCTCAAAGTAAAGGAGCCTTTATTTCATAAAGGGAGCGGCACAAGCCAAGGGATTCTTTGGATCCAGTGGTTGTTCAAAGCCTGATCCTTGTAGTCTTCACATAGCTAGAACGCTTTCTTGGAAGGTGGAAAAATCCATGGTTTTCCGCTGACATCTTGATGCACAGAAGATGCTGATTTTGGTGTGTGAATACTGGTTTGTATCAGCCCTTCTGGCAGGGAGGGGGGATGCTCTGTAGTGTTTTAGAGGCCTGAAGAGTTAGGTGCGTGCATTTTCATCCCTCGCCCAGTTCTCCTGGGCAGATTCCGTTGTATGTCTACCTCAGTCTAATGGTTTGTGTAAGCAAAGTAGGGAGTAAAGGTGATTAATCAGGGGCTTAGGAATCTCTAATAAAAGGCATTATCGAACCAATGTAACTGCATATGTACTGTGTAGAGTTGGATGAAAAACGAACTACTGTGGAAAGAATGAATGACTTGGTGCAGGGAATTGTGTGGCAGGATATGAGAGATCAATGGACAAAACAGAAGCTGATAATATGCAGAAACCTTTTTTTGATTTTTGTATTTGGTAGGGGTAGAAGTCTTATCATGGTAAATTAAATAAAGGAGGTTAGAACATTCTGAACTGGGGTTTGAGGAAATGAACCCTCAAGGTACAAAAGCATTGGTTTTAGGGGTTGTTCAGTACTTGAATGCTTCTCCACACCTTTTCAAGGGGTCCTAGTTTTTTCCTAGCTAGTTCATGGGCCAAGTCTTACACTTGTGTGTATGCGTTGAAGGAGGAACCAGAGGCAGTTAGAGCTTCGGTGCAACTCAGGTCTATACTGAAGGTGCAACACACTCACAGGAACTGAAAGAGCAATGATGGCCTAACGGCACAGTTGGGACACCGATCTGTGTTTTACAGAAAGCTTTATGGAAGTTGTAAAGGAAATGCTTTTGTTGACACGAGAGCAAAATCTGTCCTATTAATGCCACTTCCAAAATTATGTTAGCAGGCAGCAAAGCCGTTCTTCTGGCGTAAAAGGCTGCCGCTAGCTGAACGTCCAGGCTCAGAGTCACTCTTCGTGGCAGTCTGCAGGGGGTGGGTGTGAGTTCTCAGTCCAGCTGGCTGTGGATCCTGTAGGCTGGCTAGGGCATCAAGTCTCATCGGCTGCATTGAAGGTCCCTGCTCGGTTGGGGTGAATGGGGCGGCACAGCAGACACTTGCACCTCTGCAGGCCGGCAGTCCCTGAGGCTGGGCTTCTAGCACCTCTCATCAGCATGTGTTTGTTTTTAGCTGAATAAAGAGCTAGGTTGTTAATACTTGTTCAGGAGGCAGAGCTCTAAAGGCCAGTCTTACTGTGAGCTTCTGTTGGTTGTATCCACATCGTGGGACTGGAGCCCAAATCAGGATTTTTTACGTTATGCCACAAGGGAAGCAGATACAGCATGTTTCTTCTGTGTGATTAAGTGTCTGGCACCTGGGTGTGAGTATCCAGCTGGCCCTGCAAGGGGGGAGTCCCCCTACAAAACTCCCACATACAGTCACAGTTTGACACGCTTACCTGCTACAGGAGTTTTCCCAGTCTGTTCTTGGAGGGGAATTTGTGGGTTAATTTTACAGTCTGTCAATGCTCAAATGACTTGCCTGCAGTGTACAGCGGGCCTGTTTTACCCCGTGACCCCAACCAAAAAAGCAAGCCCAAGCTTTAAAACACTTTCGGAACACTCACTGAAATGGGTCTGCGTCTATGAAAGCTCAGGGCTGGTTCAGATCTGCTAAGTGTATTGATTGTGTGGTAAAGGCACGTCAGGCACGTGTGTACATAAAAATTCCCGTGGTCTCCTCCCCCAGCTAAGTTGATGCCTGCAATGAAAGTAACTTCCTGCTGTCTCCCACGCGATGCGCATCACCTGTGAGCTCTGCGCCACTCATTTCTTATAAACTTGAAAGGTATTTTTCTAGTCTTGGGGTTTAGTAATTTTGTAATCTGTTTGTGGGCGTTAGAGCTTCCGTGTCTGTCTAACGCTGCAGCCTCACAGAGGTTTGTGGAACGCTACTCCATGTGTGATCTTGCTAGCTTGCTGCTGCTTTTTTTTTTTTTTCCTCTCTGAATAGCAGTTGTATGTTGTAAACACCCGAGCTGTGGTTGATAAACTTCTTAAGAGGAGATTTGTGTTAGTGTGTTTTATGTTGACTGTTGGCTTGTTAAATACTGACTGGGTAGTTTCAGATGTGTCTCTTATGCTCTGCATAAATCTTCATTTATGTGCAACTATGTATTCCTCAGGGTGTGTGAACCCAAAACATACGCTATCTCCTATTACTTGATGTTGTGCCTATATTTGTTGTATGGCATCCAGTAACATTGGGGTTTTATGTTCTGTCCTGGCAGGCTAGTGCATGGACTAGTCCCATGTGCATATCGGCTCTGCCTTGGTCATCTCTCCTCTTTGGGAAAGATTTCCTTCACACTAATTAATGCAAGGGGAAACCTTAAGGAGGGCAAAGCGGTCTGCAGCTTTCCTGCAGAATAAAGAATTGAGGCAAAGAGGGGAGAGGAAGTTGAGGACGTCCCTTCATCTGAAACCTGGAATTTAGTCTCATAATTATTTTCCTCCACCTCTTTTTTTCTGGCCAGTGATGAAGAGGTCTGGGCATTGTAAGATGGGATCACTGCCCATATGGCTCTCAGAAAGGAAGTGATTAGTACCAATGGAAGCATCTTTCCTGATTGCTCCCCTAGGAAATGACTCCACATCTCAAAATTACTGAGGGGTTATGGAGCAGTTGTCCATTACTAGTTTTTACTGCTTGTTGGGCTGGTCTGGACCAGAGGCAGGGGTCAACGTGGAATGGGTCTGTATGTATTTCGTTCCTAGTTTCCTAAGAAAGTCCGTCTTGCGCAGACTTTTACTTTCCTTTTACAAAAATACTCCATAGAGCAGAAATACATGTGAAAAGGGGAGTACGCTTGAGTTACCTGGGAATAGCTTTGTGTTTGGACCCATGGAAATCTATTGTTGGGCACATGCTTGATGCTTTGGGACCTGCGTTGTGTGACAGCATGCATTTCTCTTCCTCTTACATGCTCTGAGAAGCCCAGAGTGTTACTGTGCTCTGCAGTTTGAGAGCTTGTTTATCTGCAGACTAAAAGAAGCAGCTGTGATGGCCCCACACAGATGGTAGTCACAGCCCATGCTGTACATCAGCCAGGTCACACACTGCCTGTCCCACTGCTGGGCTCTCCCATTGGGCTGTGGCTGGTCACTCCCACGATTTCTTAGCAAGATCTGAGGTTCCCATCAAGTATGCTTGCTTCTTTTGGGAAAAGAGCTTCCACTGCTGCCTCCCTGTGGGATAGGAAGCGTGCTTCTTTCTTTAGGGCAGCTGGGGCCCTGCCTATCGCGGGAAACAACAGAATAACGTTTTGAGGAAACTGCGTCTTGTTTTCATGTGCCTAGCTATGCCAGCAGCGCTGCCAACGAGACCCTGCCCCTGCAACTCCTGCCTGTGCAATACCCTTTCCTGGAGTCAGTGTGATTGCATGCCTTGTAGACAGCCTTTACAGCACCTGATCTTGGGTGTCCCGCCCAAGCAAGTACATACCGTGGGGCAGTTTTTAGGTTAGGCTTGTGTATAAGCAGGCCCAGAGGAAAGTTGTTGCCTGAGATGAATGAGGAGGAGGTATTTGAGGCCCTGCAGTTTCCTCAAATGTTCTCTGCATGCCTCCAGTTCAGGGGCTACGTGAAGTTGTCAGAGCAATATACTTGGCCCTCGCGAGGGCCCGGTCTGTAGCTTGGGTGTACGTGTTGTTATGGCTTGTTTGGGCTCCAAAACAGATCAGCTGGCTGGCCAGTCCTGAGGTATATCTCTCTTGGATGGAGCGTGTGTATGTGCCAGCTGTAGACCAAGAGCTGTGTGCATTCTGGTTGCCTGTTCCGCTTCTTAGCCCCTGGGGTGCCAAGCGCCACGTGCATCCTGTCCTGCTAAACGGTCCGGCAGTCTTGGAATCAGAAGGCAGCGGTGTACCTGCCTGGCACTTGAAACGAGTACTTGAGGGTTGTGGGAGGTGGTGGCTGGTGGGGGAGGAAGAAGTATTATAGGAAGACGTAGGTGGGGTGATGTGGAAGTATTCGAGCAAGAAGAAGTTTTGGGGTATATTGCGGTAGGAAGAGTGAGGACTGGGGGGTGTCTTATCATAGAAGGTGGGTGGCTACGGCCTGGTGTTGATAAGCAGGGGTCTTTGATAGCCTGTGTACCTGCTTGAGGTTGGTTCTGTGGGTTTGCATCCCACTAAAACACAAACTTCTGTCTTACCCTTGCTTGCCCTAGCTTTGAGAAATACGCAAGTTGTGCAGCAAACTAACTTCTGTCAAGCGTGGGTTGATTAACTTGAACCTCAGGCTACCAGACCTACAGGCCAGAACCCTACCACCATATGGGATTTTTAACAGTAATCTGTCTGTCTGCCAGGATGAAAGTCAGAGGTGACGCTGGGGCTTTTAAAAATTGACAGCTGCAATGAGGAATCCTTTTTTTAAAGACCACTGCAGTGAAAGACAAGAGTATATCTCAAACAACCCCAGTAGCATAAACCCAGACAAAAAGGAGTGATGCTGCATTTGGCTAGTGGCAAATGGCAAAATGACCCAGAGAAAAGGGAATTGTAACTGCTTTTACTCACGAGGACAAGATAGTGCAAACAAGGTTACAGCCGGGAGAACTCTGTTCCGATTTCCCAAGGCAAAAGGGAAGATGAAAGTGGGGTGGTGCAGGAGCATTAATCTATGCAGAGCTTGCTTCATGGAACAACTTCACACTGGATCAGATCTAATGTCCAACTAGTAGAGCGTTCTGAATTTAGGAGTGGGAAGGGGAGAGGCTTGGTAAACAAAGTATTAAAGACAGTGCAAGTCCAGCATTATTCTTCCTTTGGCATATCCACTCCAGGTTCTGTTGGAAAAATCCCTCTACATCAGGAGATAATCAGTGAGCTTGGAAAGACAAGGGGTATTGAGCAACTTGAACTTGACATCGTAGTGCTCATAACTTAGGTACTTCATATCTGATAGGACGTGGCATCAGGTAGAAATCCGCAGCAGAAGGAAGTAGTTCAGGCGCTGTGTTTTCTGTCTCTGCTGGTCAGTAGAGTCCTGGTAGCTTGCTGCTGTTGTTGCCACTGGGAAAGGCTGAGGTAGCAGATATTCTAGAAACTTGCTGGTTTTATTGTTAATGAGCAGAAGACAAGGCAAACTTGTTTTGCTTTATTCAAACTTGTAAGCCTTGCCTCCTCCCCCTTTGACTTCCCTCCCTCTTAAGGCACGTGGGTGGCTTTGTGGTCTCTGTATCCGGTCTCTGTGTGATACAGCATGTGCGCTGAGGAAGCAGGACAGATAAAACATAGCTCATATTTCTGGGAATCCGTGCCTCACTGCCGATGGGGAAGTGTTGTGCTCCCAGGCATTGGCAGATAAGATGCTGGGCTTCTTGTCGTACTGAAGCATAGGGCTGGCTCACGAGAAGCTGCCGGCAGGACTTCATGGTTTGGGAGACCCAGATCTTCAGCAGCATATGTTGCTCCGTTTCTTTCTAAGTTTGTACACTGGCTGACAGCTGCAAAGCCATATTTTAAGTTGTGAATGAGCAAATTTTGGTTTCATGGGCTGAGGATGTGACACTTAGAATCGCTTGGGGCACGTGCAGGGCTGAATTTAGAACCAGCAAAGAGTCAGACTGGCAGGAGGCTGAAGCCTGGGTTTCCACAGCAGCTACGCGCCATGGCTATGTGAGCACCCTGCAGGCAGTACTGCTGGCATGTTTCTCTGCTGACCTGGTGGAAAAACTCTGGTAAGTGTGAGGGAATTTAGGTGAGCTGGTTTCTCTGCTGAGGTGGTTGAAGAGCATTAGTTAGAGCCACTCGCCCGTCTCTTGCTAGGAGCTAGTGCTAACAGTTCCAAGCTCTTCCTGCACATGGGGACACCGCACTCTGCTGCCTGTCATCTGTGGAGGAAACTGGAGTTTTATACTGCTGTAGTATTTTGCTTGTGGGCAAATGGATGGAGCGTGAGGGTTTCTCTGACTTTGGTGTTACGTGTCTTTAAGAAAGAAAAAGTGTGATGGGTTCTGGTGAGTGCCTTTTGGTTTAGCTGTTCATGTGTGCATTTACCCTGTGTTTGAAAACAAAGTTTTCACCTGGTAGTTTTCAGATTCTTTTTCTCTGTACGTTCGTCGGATGTATTGAGAATAAATCGTAGAGCCCTGCTAAGTGAAAGGATGCAGATGGAATTAACGAATCTATTTTGAATGCCTCAGCCTTAGATTTCATTTTTCCTGTACTTGTAGAGGGGGGATATACAGTGGAGTATTATTTATTTGTGTGTATAAAAATGCATGTATACTCAGAACCAGCAAACACCTCTTTCTCCCTCTTGCAGACTGGAACTGAGCTCTGGAAAAACAAAGTGGAGCTTGGAGCATGTGGCCTGAGGATTGCCTTACAAAGCCAGGGGTAGGGACTCATTGTTTCTGTTGGCTGCTTGGTCGTAGATGAGCTATCGGGACAAGTGCCTTTGTTCTCAAGTGAAGAGAATTCTTTAATTTCTTTGTCAAATGCAGATGTAGATGTTAATCCCAGTCTAGAAGAGATTAAGAAAGGGTTGCATTGAAATAGAAGCAAATGCTATAGCAAGAATGCCTCTGTGGCTTAAAGGCACTGGACTGGAAATTTGATTAAGGTGCATATTTTCTGAGCTATGAGGATATGCTAACCTTCCTTTCTTTGGGTTCTTTTGCGCATTAACTTTCTACAGAGCCTAGCACGGCTCTGAGGAAATATTACGTAGTCAATAGCAACAGACTTTCTCCCCTTTTCTTGCAGGTGGTAGCTAAGAAGTGAGCAGGATGCCCCCAGGCATTTACTGCCCTATGGAATTCTGGTCCAAGGGGGAAAACCAAAACATCCAGGTGGACTTCCTGCTGCCCACAGGCATATACTTAAACCTCTCTGTGTCCTGCAATGCGAGCTTGGGCACCATCAAGCAGGTAACAGCCTTGTTCCACGGTCTTATCTGCAGTCTCCTGAAATGAGGCGTCTGTTCTTGGGGTGCACCTGGGGAAATGTGTTGGGTCTTAACTCAGTGCAAGTTGGGCTTCGTCTGCATTGCTCTGAGGCAGTTCCTTCTGACTGAGAGCCCCTACTTTGTGAGAGCCTCTGCAATCCACTAAACCCGTGTCTAGCCGTTGAGACTGCCAGCAACAGGGTGCCGGTGGCGGTGCTAGCGGTGTCGGGCTCAGTTCTCTGGGTACTTGTTCAACCTTGGGATGAGAATTAGAGTAACTGTGGAGTGAGGGCAGATTTGAGTTGGCCACGTAGGGCTCGTGGATTGTGTGTTCAATTACTGCTCTTGCCTGAGCCAACCAGTCCCCATGCTGGATTTTTCATTATGAAAGCTCTTGTATATGCATATGCAAGTAAGAGAAGTCACCCCCAAACAGTCAAATGCAAATGCTGGACTGACTCAGAGTATTCAGGATGCCAGCCTAGCCTTCTCTTGCCTCACAGAAGCTGAATACTGAAAATTGGGAACGGTAACGATAGAGAGGATTTTTCTTAGTGCTTCATTTGAGGAATAAAATGCTGTAGTGAAACCACGTGTAAATGAAATGTAGCTGCTTCCTTGTTTCCCTGGGCAGGAAGCGGGGTTGGGGGAGAGTGAAGGAAAACAGTGGAAGAGGTTTTCTCTGCAGCAGCAGCAGCAACCTGGCCTAGATGAGTCACACATCACAAGGGACAGAAGCACAGTGCCAGATTATTCCAAGTTTTCTCATGCTGCAGTTTTCACGTTAAAAAAAACCCAAAGCCAACCAAAAAAACCCATAAGTAGAGCTGATTGGTTCCAGCTGTTAAGTTACGGGTCTGTGTTTTACAGCCAGTAGGCACACTGGGTCAGACCAGAGGCCCATCTACTCCAGAGTTTTGTCTCCTACAGCAGGTGCTCAGGATGAGGGTGAAGAAATGGAATACGAACAGTTGTGTGGAAGTGCCATCCACTGGGAGCGAAGGATCTTTGGATAGTGTTGAGAAGACTTGAGAAAAGTTCTTGGCTCTTGTCACAGATTTCATGTTACTGGGGGCAAGTTACTTAAGCCAATTTTGCTTCCACTGTGGGTAATACCTTTATTTCGTAAGGCTAGCAGTCAGCAGGTACTTACTGTGAGGTATTCAGGTGGGGGTTACTTAAATACTGAGGTTGAGGGATTTACTTTGCCTGAAACAAATGGCAAGCATGAAAAAAGGAAGTCAGTTAAAGGCACTTGCAAATAAATGTACCCAGCAGTTCAGCACAAGTTGGAGCCGCCAGACTTGGCTGAAAAGCAGCCTGTGATTGCAGGTTTAGAAGTGCCGTGAGAAGGTTTGGCTGTGCATTGCCTTCGCTAAATGGTGTATTTGAGAGAGTGAGGTTGCTGGGTGACAGTAAGAGGAAGATGAAGTTCTGGCAGTGCAGCAGTAGTTTCACCCTGCTGTTGGTCTGGCCCAGGTGGTGTGGAAGCATGCTCAGTATGAGCCACTGTACCATATGCTCAGTGATCCCGAGGCCTATGTCTTCACGTGCATCAACCAGACAGCAGAACAGCAAGAGTTGGAGGACGAGCAACGGCGGCTTTGTGACATCCAGCCCTTCCTACCAGTACTGCGGCTCGTGGCTCGAGAAGGAGACAGAGTCAAGAAGGTTATTAACTCCCAGATCAGCCTGCTCATTGGAAAAGGTCAGTTCCCCCAACACTGGTCTTGCCGGGAGTGTAGGTGAAACACGCTTCTGTCGCAGACAGTCTTGCTACGTATGGAATAGTGATGGAGCCCTGCTTCTGCAGGCAAGGAAATTAGCAAGTTTGGTCTCTGGTGGATCTGGTAAGGGAACAGTGTGTGTGTGCAGACCCAAGAAGGGTGATCTTTCCTGCTGGCAGAGGGCTATAGTAATTGCGTTGGTGCAATTGTACATAGTAAATAAGCGATTGCTAAGAGCTTGGCTGACACTTCTCCTTTTGGCCAAATATTAAGCATGTGTTTAGGAAGACTGTTTCACAGACACTTGATTATCAAAGGCTCATTTCCCCCATTGGGTGTGGATGCTTATTTTGCCTTTCTCTCTTACTCTTCACTTAGGTTTGCATGAGTTTGACTCTGTGCAGGATCCAGAGGTGAATGATTTCCGCACCAAAATGTGCCAGTTCTGTGAGGAGAGAGCAGCAAAGCGGCAGCAGCTCAGCTGGGCAGCTTGGATGGAGTACAACTTTCCCTTGCAGCTGGAGCCCATGGCCAAAGGCCTTGGGACTGGCCCTCTACATACCCCCAGCAAGAACATTTTTGTCAACGTCAGGTTTCAGTCTGGCGGGGTAAAGCACAAACTTTTCTGTGACAATGTTTAACTGGTTTGTGCTTTCCCTTTGGGAACCTTTGGGCATTTGGAGACAGAATAACGTGTGCGTGGACAGTGTTTCCATTTGTTCGGTGTTCATCTTCATTCTCCAGATTCGTTTGCCTGTGGAGGTGGCTGGGAGGCACACTCTGAGCCTCCGGCCAAGGGAGCTGTTCCCCTTCCTGAACATGCGTTGGGTGTACTGGTTAGCTGGTAGCTGAGGTTGCTGCATGTACATGTGGTGGGAAGCTTTTTGGTTTTGGGTAGGAGAGGAGCACGGAATCCAATACATGCCTTTCCTTTTGAGGCCCAAGAGTCTGTTCAGCTCATGCTCAGCGTACACTGCTTGCAGGCGTTGGTCTGTGCTGCCCGTGGGCCCCTGTTCTTGTCTCCTACCCTTGGTTAATGTTATTTTTGCATGTTGTGCCTGGGCATGAAGCCTAGTGGCAGAAGGGCCTTCCAGAGCAGTGTGTTTGAGCATGGTGACCCTAGCCACCCTCTGCCTTGCTGGTGGAATGACAGTGGGAAGATTTTTAATGACTAGCAACCACTTGAACTGGTGATTCTGCTTAAACTGGACTTGAAGTTCCTGATTTCCAGCCTTCTGCTTGCGCTGCTGAAAGATGCTCCTGCCCAGTTTGGCAAACATCCCTACTTATTTGCTAATGTGTGTGGGAGGGTAATTCTGCCTTCCTATCTTTCTCTTTATTGTCAGCAACAGGAATGTTGTTACTTACCTGCTGAGCTGCTGCTGCTCCTTGTGCTGATTTCGGCCCTTTGCTGGTATTTGACGGTGTATGCTGTGTTGTTGGGATTGCAGGAGAGCTTCACTTTCCAGATCTCCCCAAAGGAGTTCCCCGTCACATTAATGAGCTATGCTATCAAGAAGCAAGCTACTGTCTTCCGCCACGAGACAGTGGAGAACCCAGAGGACTACACCCTGCAGGTGAATGGGAAATGTGAATATCTCTATGGGAACTACCCCCTGTACCAGTTCCAGGTGAGCCTTGTGTCTTGCTTTATCAATGATTCTGCTCCCATATGGCTGCCACTTGCTGGGCGGGTGGATTGAGACGTGTTATCCTCCATCAGGGAGGCAACGCTGTTTACAGGAGTGCAACACATCAATGGCAGGACCTGGATGCTACTTAGGGCAAGGGATGCTTCTAGCAACCTAACAGATTCTTACGTTTTTAGGGGCTAAGCCCATCTCTGAGTACCAAGTGCTGTGTAAATGCATTTATAGACTATGGTTCTGGAAATGTCTGTTTGTTTGCATGGTGGGCTGGGGGTGCTCTTCCTGAAAGTTGGGCAAGTAATCCTGTGTGCTGTGTTCCCCTGGCAGGGCAAACTGCTGTTGGGAGTGCTGAATCCCTCTCAGTGTTTTTCCCTTAATGCAGCCATTTGAGTCAGTCGATGAAATGCCAGCTATAAAAGGCACTTCATATTTTCAGTTCTGGCAACGTGAGTCCAGTGAGTTGTGGGTTTATAAAGCAAGAGGAGATAAATTAAAACTGCATTTTGATTGTTGCTGTGTCCTTTCCTTACTCCTTCCACCTGTTTCTGCTTCAGCCAGTTCTGATTTGCATGACTGCTCTTGCCTGCCTGGCTCTTTCATCCGTGCTGACTCTCTCCTCTTTTTGCAGTATATTCGCAGCTGCCTGCACCGAGGCCTAACGCCCCACCTGACCATGGTACACTCCTCCACTATCATTGCTATGAGAGATGAGCAAACCAACTGTATTGCCAGCCCCCCAAAGATGGCTGCCAAGCCTCCCCCGCTCCCAAAGAAAAAGGTAAAAGGGGACAGTCACCCAGCCCGGGTGACTTGTAACTCATCCATTGATGGAGATCCTGATCTTGTGTGGGAACAGCAGCTGGTTCTCCCTGCCTCTCTCAGGACAGGTTCCTAGCGAGGCTGTAAGAGCTGGGAATTTCCAGTCAGCCTTCCAGCTCCCTCCACACCTTCTCTGGTTGTCACAGCCTTCATGCTGCCCACCTGCAAGGCAATGCTCTTCTGTTGGAGCAAAAAGCACGTGATGAGAGATGAGGTCTGGTGCTGGCTTCAGAAGTCTTTCTTGTATCTATTTCTGATCAGGACCCTTTTCCCTTTCTAGCCAAACTATGGTTCTCTGTGGTCCTTAGAGCAGTCTTTCTACATTGAGCTGGTGCAAGGCAGCAAGGTCAATGCAGATGAGAGAATGAAGGTAGGTATTGACTCACTTTGGGGTTTTGGTTTTGTGTTTTGGCTTTCCCAGTTGCATCTGTCTTCGTGTGGTGAGGAAAGCAGGGGCTGACAGCTTGATCTCACGTGATTCCATTATGCTTCGTTCAGCCTTTGGGCAGTTTCTAAACCAGCACAACAGGAAGGGGAAGGGAACTTGCTAGCCAGCAGCCCAGCAGTGCATTCTTAGAAACACTCCCCTGCAGAAGCTTCTGAGTAGCAAACAGAGCTGCTGCCCTGGGGTAGTATCGCTTGACAGCGGTGTGGAAGGGCAGGGAAGCCTGCAAAAAGCAGAGGAGGGGAAATTCAGAGAAGACAGAATGATAGGAGAAGTGGTGACTGGCAAGATTAAGGTGGAAAGCATGATGCAGCAAAGCCCTGGGATTTGCAAGCTATTTGCGATGAAGGGGGAGCAGGCAAACAAGGAGAAGGGGAATGGTTGCCCTTTGGGAAAGGAAGGAAACAGGGCAAGAATATATCACATATACAGGTGTTCTGCAGGGCAAGGCTTTATAAAGAAACAGGCAATGAAATAGTTATTTCTTCTGCCCAGTGCCCCATCGTTTGCAGGGAGCTTCTCCTGGAGAGGACTCCTGTGATTCAGACTAGCCAGCAATACTGTAACAAGAGGGTAAAGTTGGGGATAAGCTTGGCCTATCAGCTGTACAACAATCTGGCAGACTGCAAGAGGAGTGCAGATTTGCAGGCAAATGTGCACCCGGAGGCAGCTTGCCGTTGGCACTGCACTGCAGGCCTGGTTAGGGGCTCAGCTGTTTGCACGTGCCCTTCTCCTGTGATGTTGATTTGCCTCCTCTTTGGCATAAGCACCGGCCCAGCTCTTGGTGTCTGCCCTGCTTTTTCAGTGTGACAGGTTCCTGAGCTTTTGCAGCATCTTGTGGGACAAGGTTTGGTATTTATATTGCCTGGCTTTACAGGATGAAACCTGTAATACTCTTGCCAATGGATTACCCAAGCATTTTGCAATGAATAAGCAGCTCTTGCAAGTCCACATGAAGTAAAAAGATAGCAACGCCCTTACTGAAATTGGGTAGAGAGGAAGATTAAGGAACCTAATGTCTCAGTGGATTGGGAGGGAGACAGGAGTAGAGCATCCTGTGCAGGGGAGTGGATGCCCTGTCCCATTCCTCTTCGAATCTTGTGTCTTCAGCAAACAAGTCAAGTCCCTGTGGATTCACGGTATTCTCTTATTTCTCCTTCCCTCAGCTGGTGGTGCAGGCAGGTCTCTTTCATGGCAATGAGATGCTGTGCAAGACAGTGTCAAGCTCTGAAGTGAACGTATGCTCAGAGCCAGTGTGGAAGCAGAGGCTGGATTTTGATATTAACATATGTGATCTTCCCCGTATGGCGCGGCTCTGCTTTGCCCTCTATGCTGTCATCGAGAAGGCAAAGAAGGCACGTTCCACTAAGAAGAAGTCCAAGAAAGCTGTAAGTAAAGCCAGTGTGGGACTGAGCCAGGCTTTGCCAGTGCTGGAGGGCACAGGGCACCATTCTGAACCAAATGCCCTTTGCTTTCAGAAGAAGACTTTATTAATAAAAGAGCTTACAGAATGATGGCCAGTAACTTTTTCAACACAACAGGAAACTGAGGAGTGGCTGCCTGTAGGAAAGGTTGTTTAAATGTAATTTCTTGTCCAGAAAGACCATTAGGAAACATACCCAGCATCTGAACGCACATAAAGAGGAATAATTTGTGTTAGTGGCTCTGTTTTGCTGTTCCGCAACTTCCTTGTTTTGTAGTTGAGGTTAAACCATCTTCTGTGTTGCATCTTCTTTCTAGTAAGGTCTTTCACGCAAATCCCCCGTGGAGCAAATTAACAGCTAAGAAGGGGGGAAGAAAATGAGGAATGTAAATGCTGGTTGCAGCAAAGCTTTAGGTGAGGTAAAATGAAAGTGCAGAATCTTTAGGGTTACTGTTCGGATGCTGCAAACTCGAGGACAGAAAGTGTTAAATCAGTTTGGAAGCTCTTGATTTGAGCTTCTGAATCGAGATGTACTGATATTCTCACTTTCCTCTATCCCAAAACTTCTAGTCCGTTAATAATTCAGTAACTAAAAGTAGATCTAAGTGCAGCCTGTAATTGAATTGCTGGTTTCCCAGTGTTGTAGCTTAAGCATGAGGCCTCTAGCTCTTTGCATGTGAAGAGTTTTCTTTAAGGGCAGCAAATGCATTTGTTCCTCTGCAAATTGTTGTTTCTGCAGCCACAAAAACACTGTTACCATGCTTTTAGTCATGCCATCTTTACTAGAGTGCAGAGAAGTGAGGGACTGATAAATGTCATCACAGAAGATTTTAGTCTCAGTTCTGCTGGGAGGTTCACTGAGCTTTGTTGTGTTGACATCAGTAGGGTTCTCAGGGTTACAGTGCGTTAGCGTCTGGGGAGCAACAGGCGACCCGTGAGTCCTGCTTGTGTGGACCAGTTTCTGGGTTGGAGACTTCAGACTGGAAACATTTTGAGGCCAGGACCAGGATCAACCTTTTTGTTGTTGTTTTTTTACTTAAGAATAGCAGAACTCCAACTCCTGCTGGAGGCTTTTGTTGAACAGAATATCTGATTCATCCACAGGCTGCATTTTTGTGGTCACACTGGAATAATTTTCAGTTTTAAAGCGGTCAGAAGGAAATCTTGCTATTCTGATTGACAAAACCAAACCAGCCTGGTTAGCTGAGTCGTTAAGAGGATCTTGTTCATGTGTGTTCTGGTACTGGGAGAAGGTGGATGCATTCTGCTGAGGTCTTAATATAGAATCACAGTATTTGCTGGAGCTGAGCTCTGCAGAAATGGATTTTTCCACATGGTCAGCTGCAGCTGTGAGCGAGGTGCCCACATCTCATTTAAAATGATTGGTAAGAGGAGGTTGCAGTCAGAGCGCACCCTGATTTTTGCTTTTGATTAAGCAGCTTTTTGCTTGCTTTGCTTACAGTACTCAGAGGTTCATTACATGCGTGTTTGTCTATGCAGACTGTCCAGAGCAGATAGGTGGGACTAAGTAAGTTACTACCACAAAAACAGGCATCCTTGCGGACTGACTGGGATGAGTCAGAGGGTTAATGTCACCCAGAGGGTTGGCTTTCAGTGTTTCTGTAAGTCATGCAGGAGATATTTCTATCCCTACAATGCTGAATCGTTGCTTTGCTGGACCTTATCCACCAAAAATCTTGCCTTGTGTTTTGGCAGGCTCTGCACTGTGATTTGATGTCATTTACGCTGTTAGAAAAGGCTATTGCTGGTGGTGGTGTTTTGTTTGGCTTTTCCCTGTGATTTAGAAGCTGATGTCTCAAATGGGCTTTTACTGAAGATACTCAGTCTAATCAAATCAACTCAAAGGTTTGTGAGGGGCCGCTTGGAAGTGATCAATTTTGTCGTGTTAGAGGAAAATGCTGACTTTGCTACCTCCATCAAGTCCTTTGGTGTACCTTTGTGGTAAGCCTGATACATTCTCTAGAATGTCTCAGTGGAACAAGAAGATGTCTTGCTGTGGTTCCCTTCAAATATTACGCTGTTTGTGGGTGCATCTCACTAGAATTTTGCCTTGCAACCTCTTTGCAAGTCAGTTTCTGTGCTAGCGTGTGCTTAAGCCTTGGTGTTTTCTGAGCAGCCGAGTGAAATGCTGGTATTGCTGAAACTGTTATATGAAGGAAACTTTCGTTTGGAGAACCTGACTGCAGGAAATTTTAGGTCACTTGTGGAATATGTCTGCCTGCTCCGGTGGTGGGGAACTGGGTTAGAGCAGGGAGACAGCTTCTCTTTCTGGGCCATGTCCCAGTCACTTTACTTTCTGGAGTCTCCCACCTCCAAAATGAGACTGGCTTGCGTGACTGGGTTGGGCTTGTGGGTTTTATTTTGTGGGGTGCGGTGGGGGATTGGCGGCATAAAGTTTGATTTCTGTAGATGGTGTTTTATTATTGTACAAAGGAGCCAAACCTTTTCTTCCCGTTATCAGATATATCTAGCATTCTTTGCCGGGTTTTCTGAAGTCATGCTAACTCTGTGTTCCCTGTTTCAAAAATAAGGTTCTTCTCCCTCCCCTCAAACTGTGAAATGTATGAAGTATATGTATCGTAGCTCCTTCAAATATCATTGAGTGTAGAGTTGCAAGGCCCTACCGGAAACTTAGGTATTCTTCAGCTATGCAAAATACTGGGTGATAAAGTTCTAGACGTATTTGTGGGGAGTGTTTGATGCCATTCAGCACTACACAGAAGACCCCAGGTTTTGGCAAATACCTGAATTTGATGCCATCTTGTACTCTGCTTACCTTTTAAGTTCTCCTAAAATCAGACAGGCATGGCTGCCTGGGGTTGGTATAGTCTTTACAGCAGCTCTTTGGTGAGGGGGTGCCTACATACTCTTGAATGGGAAGTTACCTGCCCGTAGCATTCGGTGTAACAACTTGCTGACTTGGAAAAGATCAAGATTATGTAACTTCTTGTTCCTGGCTATTGTGAGGGCTTTGCTTTGCATGGGAGTATCTCGCTTTCTTGTTAGTTCTTCTCTTCCCTTCTTCCAGCTTTTGCAGTTACAGCACCCAAATGAGCTGCTTTCTTTGCTTTGCAGGACTGCCCAATCGCCTGGGTGAATGTCATGCTCTTTGACTATAAGGACCAGTTGAAAACAGGGGAGTGCTGCTTGCACATGTGGTCCTCCTTTCCAGGTATGTTAGGAGACAGAGCTACTGTATTGTTTTGCGTCTCTAGTCTCCACCACAAGGACAGGAGACGCCCTGCATTCTGCATTGCTGTCCAGTAGCTGTAGGAGTGGCCGTAATAGTTCAGACTAGCAGACCCAGTACAATTACCACTGTATATTGTGATGGCATCTAGAGCCCTGCCAAGACGAAGGCCTTGTTTTGCTCGGCACTGTGCGTATGACATAAGAAGTTGCTGCTGTCCTGCAGATGTCATGTATGCTTTGCTTGGGAGATGTCAGGAAAATGGAGTGACCTGCTCAGGGCCAGGCAATGCCCAGTGAGAGCTGGAAGCTGTCTGTGCTCTGCTTTCTGGACCAAAGCTTCAGAAGATTTGGATTCACGGGCTTTATATGCTTTGCTTTTCAGATGAGAAAGGGGAACTTTTGAACCCCATGGGCACGGTACAGTGCAACCCCAACACAGAAAGTGCAGCAGCCTTGGTCATCTGCTTCCCCAGCGTTGCATTGCATCCTGTCTATTACCCATCATTTGAGCAGGTAAGGGACATGGACACTTTTTTTGGAAGGTGTAGAAATGCCCTAGCTTTGCTGGTGCAGGAGCATACAGTGTCACTGCCTCTTGGGCAGCTGTTGACAGGGACCGGGTACAAGCAAACTTGATGAATAGATATTGTTAATTGAAAATTTGGATTTTTCTTTTAACTAACGGACCTTTGAGTGAATAATTTTCCAAGCTGTGAATTCCTGGGATAAAGCTGCTCTCATAGATGAGCATTTGTTTAAAAAATGGGTTTAACTGAGCTGCCTTTAAACTGCAAGCAGCATTAAGCTCTATAGGAAGGAAGAGGAATAAAAGGGGAAGTGAGTGAAAGTAGACAGCTCCCTCCCTTTCAGCACAGAGTGATAACATGCTGTGTGGGATGGGGATTTTCCATCTGTCAGTGCAACTGGTCAGACACTTAAAAGTGGAAGAAATAATGCGCCCGTTACAGGAAAAGAAAGGAGATATGCTCTGCCAGGGACATTTGTGCATGCTCCCCCATGATGCATGTTCTGGCCCAGAAGCTGTAACGGATTGTGCCAGTGTGCAAGGTGGCTTGGGTAGCGCTGTCTGCCTGGCAAACTCACGCCAGTTCTAAGAATCTGGAACGGCTCATATTAGCCTGGAGCTCCGTCACCCAGAGCCCCTGTTCACGAACTACATGGGTGTGCAGATGTGCCCTTTTGGGGGAAAGGACTCATCCCTTCATTCTTGTTACTACCAGGGCGGGGGTGTCTACGGGCAGTTAGGTTACAGCTCTGAGCAGAGGGGTCCTGCTGAGTATATTGCCTACGCTTGGGCTGCGAGAGGTGCAATTCCCTTCTCCAGAGGTGGCAAGTGACTGATCTCTAATGCAGCATAAATGCCTGAAGTGCTGGTGAGCTAGAAGTACAGAGGAAATGAGGAGCCATTCTCAGACTCTTTATTTGTGTCCCAGCTGCTGGAGTTGGGGAGGAATGGAGAACAACCCCGTGCTGCACCAGAAGATCCTGAGGAGGTGAGTCTTCTGGCATCTTGTCGTGGTTTAACCCCAGCCAGCAACTCAGCACCACGCAGCCGCTCACTCACTCCCCCCCACCCAGTGGGATGGG
>JAVKLA010000001.1:5166722-5221024 GCA_034782735.1 Sagittarius serpentarius
CTCATACTGAACTGAAAACACAGCGCTGTGCCAGCTACTAGGAAGACAATTAACTCTATCCCAGCCGAAACCAGGACCCATCTGTTTTTCAGCTATGTGCAGGCTATGTGCAAGCCTGGTTTCATAGATGAAGTTATAGGTTTCCACCTTGCCCTCAGCCAGCGTTTTTCACTGAACTGGGTTGTGCCCCAGTCCTGCAGGGTCTCTCTGGGCTGAGCAAGTCCTCTGGGTTGAGACTGAGCCCTGTGTGTGCTCTTTCCTGTGATTTCCGTGAGCAGAGGCTGCAACTGAAGGAGATACTGGAGCGGAGGAGCTACACTGAACTATACGAGCATGAGAAAGACCTGGTGTGGAAGATGAGATATGATATCCGTGACCAGTACCCACAAGCTTTGGCAAAGCTGCTTATCATCACCAAATGGAACAAGCATGAAGATGTTGCCCAGGTGAGGATGCTGGGGTTGCGGCTCCCTTTTTGACCCGTCTTTCAGTGCCTGCATTCCTGTGTTGTGTTTGGGAGGCCAGCTTAGCAGGGGATGTTTCGCAGTGCCCCTCTGCAGGTAGGTTTGGCATCACTGAGGCTGAGGAAGCTTTTCTGTTCTCAACCAGTCACTGCAAATGTATGCCCGGTGGTGCCCAGCTGAGTTGAGGTTTGGCTCTTCTGGGCTCTGTTTGGCTCTGTGCGCTGTCCCAGACTCATTACTGACCAACAGGGTCCTGCTTACTCCCTCTAGAAACTGGAGGCAAGAAAAAAAATGTTTAATTCATCTGGATTGGATATTCTTAATTGATAGCGAGAGACCAGCACAAGCCTACCTCAGGGGGTCAGTGGATCTCTTCCACTGAGAATGTCAGACATCAGTTAGGGATGGTGTCTGTGCTGTTCATCCCTCCTTACTTCAAGAGCTTTGACAGGACCTTCTAAAGGTCCCTTTCTAGTCTACATTATTGCGCTGCAGAAAAGTGCTTTTCCCAAAGAGCTTATTCCACTAATTGTGGTACAGGAAATGTAACCCTGCCGTGGACTTGGATGGCTCCTCCTGTCAGCCTTGCTAGAAAGTCTGGACTGATGGTTTTTGAGCTGATGTCTGCAAAGTTGCTCTGAGGCATCCATAAATAGCGAACCCCTACAAAGGAGCTCTTCTTCCATCAGTAGAATTTTAGATTTATACCCATTGTCATAAAAACCTTGTTCCTTTTTTAATGTTTTTTTTTTTTTCTTCCCCTTACAGATGATTTCCCTGCTTCAGACCTGGCCAGAGTTGCCCGTCCTGAACGCCTTGGAGCTGCTGGATTTTAGCTTTCCTGACCGTTATGTTGGTTCCTTTGCTATCAACTCATTAAAGAAGCTGACGTAAGTGTTATCATCCACAAGGGATATGCAGAGCCTCTTTCTCTTTATGTTCAGGGCTGCTGAGGAGGACTGTGAACAAGGCTGACAGTCTTGTTTTTACAGTTTTTACAAGTACACTTGTTGCAGTAAAGATAAGGTTGTCTTTTATTTTTCCTTTCTGTCCACAGAGATCATGAATTGTTCCAATACCTGCTACAGCTTGTCCAGGTGCTTAAGTATGAATCCTACTTAGACTGTGAATTAACCAAGTTCCTGCTGGACAGGGCGTTATCCAACCGCAAGATCGGCCACTTCCTCTTCTGGCATCTGAGGTAAAGAGCAAATGTTTTGGGCTTTTTCTCAGTAATCAAGTGAAACCAGCGTTTACTGGTTTCCTCGTTGCTCTGAAGTGACACAGCAAGCTTCTCTGTATGTATAGATGCCAGGGTATTTGTTTATAGGCGATTGGCTGTCCTTTAGCTAGTGTCTTTCATCAAAGCATTGGTGGGATTTCTTTGCTGTGATTACCAAAACCCAGGAACTGCTGCTTTTTACTTTGGGAGACTGAATAAGGATTATTCCAGGAGGACACAAAATCTTTTGTTATTTGTTTGTTATTTTTTTCTTTGTGGTGGTGGTGGAGTTTGGATTAGGTTCTGTTTTCAGAATTTATATATATACACACATCTGTGAGTTGAAATTTCCTTTGGACATGCATGGCCACCTGCCAGTTCTGAGCCATAGGCTCTGAACTGTCCTCGCTCCTTAAGTAATGCCCTCAAAGGAGTGGTTAGCAATTTAGTCATCCAGAAAGATGTCTCATCACTTCAAGCAATGTTTTTTCTACATCACTTTCTGGGGATGAGTGCATTTTTTTCTCTCCCCAGTACACAGAAAGAATCTAAACAGCAGCTAATATTCTGCACCCTCCTCTCCCCGCTCCGTGTGCTGGCATGAATGGGAGAATTAGTCACTCACTGCAGTGAGTCAGAATTGCTCTAACCTCCCTTCTTCTGCTAGGTCAGAAATGCATGTTCCTGCAGTTGCCTTGAGGTTTGGCCTGATCCTGGAAGCATACTGCAGAGGTAGCACCCACCATATGAAAGTTCTGATGAAACAGGTAAAAATTGCTTTTAGCCATAAGGTTGACTTCCCTCCTGTGTGGAGCTTGCTCTCAGCTGTCAGCTTTTCCAACTGAATGGTATCAGTAATACAAAAAGAGCCTTTCAACTGCTGTATTGGCTTTGGCATATGCTAGTAAGAGCCTGGAGTTCCCCATCACGTGTGACTTTGTTCATCTCTTACTCACCCGCACATGTCCCAGGCTACACTGTGTGTCTAGAATGGTTTGAAATGTTCAGAGACCACTGCTGTTATGAGATGGGTTGAATGAGTTACCGTGTAGTAGGAGCTGATCACAAGTGGCTGTCTGAGTCAGAGCAGTGCACTCTTCCCTTCAGTTGCTGTGTGGAGGTAATCCTGCTGTTTTACCCACTCTCTAAAACTTCCCTATTATCTATCAAGGATCACTGCACTTAATTCGGGAGTGAGGGACTCACGTGTACATGAAGTTGTATCTATCTAAGATGTGCCCACAAGCCCGTGCTGCTTCTATTTTCAAGACTCAGTGGCGCTTTTGTATAACCAGAACGCCTCAAAAGCACTGAAGGGCAGGGATTATAGGTCTCATCCTCACTTTTCTAGCCAGTGCACCTCACTTCTTCCTTTGGTGCTTGACAATGTGCATTATTCCTGATGCAGTCATTACCCTGTGATGCATTTGTGCCCAGCAGAACATCCATAATTGATTATGGGTCTCCCTCAAGCAGATACTACTAAATTTGTTTTGTTGCAATGTGTGAAATTGCCACAAGTTGACGAGAAGGTAAGAGATACAACCCAGGCTTACATTTCACAGTAGATTTTAATAGTTTTTAAACTTTCTCCAGGAATTTCCTATTTGTCAACCCTGTTCCATCCCTCCCTTCTTTCAGGGAGAAGCACTCAACAAGATGAAAGCTCTGAATGACTTTGTTAAAGTGAGTTCTCAGAAGGCCACCAAGCCTCAAACCAAGGAGATGATGCATGTGTGCATGAAGCAGGAAACTTATCTTGAAGCACTTTCCCACCTCCAGTCCCCCCTCAACCCCAGCATTATCCTCGCTGAAGTCTGGTAAGGAAGATAGCTGCATCTCTTAATTTGTGCCGTGGGCTTTGTCGAGCAGTAGAGCCAGGCTTCTGTTTACCCCCAAGGTCCTCTTTTCTCACGGAAGTCACCGGTCTGTTCGCAGTTGTAGATGCAGTTGCGTTTGCAGCTCAGATGGCTGCTTTTCTAATAGATGGAAACACTGACGGTAGTATTTTTGTTCCTCTAGTGTGGATCAGTGCACCTTTATGGACTCCAAAATGAAACCTTTGTGGATTGTGTTTAATAACGAAGAGACCGGTGGAGGTGGAGTGGGTATTATTTTTAAAAATGGAGATGGTAAGTCTTTAAAGGATATGTTTTCACAGGCATAATAGTCTCAAATATTCATTGTGGTGAGTGGGCCTAAATATGGACCATTAAGATGATGTGTAAATGAGGACCATCAGTGTGTTTGAGTTTTTTGTCAGGAAGCTGGAGATACAATAAACTCTCCTCTATACTGCACTTGCTGCCTTTGTCATTAAGATTTTAGCACAGTAGTAGCTGGATACCTGTACACAGTAAAAAGAAACCTGATGTGAGCTCTGAGAGAGCAACAGTAGTCCAAGCTTTGTGGGGTTGGAGTGGCTGCTGCTCACGGTTGTGCCCAGTCAGATATTTTCTAAAGTAATACATTGACTACTCTGGGAAGAGCTTTGGCAAAATGAAGTAGTGTGTACCTCCATTAGTATAATCATGTCTGAGTTAAGGTATCTAGTATGGTGGCTTTACGCTATTACTGCACTAGCAAACATTGCTCTGTGCTGATGTTCTTTACTAGCTAGACCTAGCAAGTGACAGACATGGGCAAAGGCCCCTCTAGCAGCCTGCTTCAGGGGCAAAACAAGTGCCACTTGCAAGAGGACAGGAGGAGGGGAGAAGGGGAGGTACTTATGACCCTTTTTTCCCTTGTAATGCTGCACAGATCTTCGTCAGGACATGCTGACTCTGCAGATGATCCAGTTGATGGACGTCCTCTGGAAGCAGGAGGGCCTGGACCTGAGGTGAGTAATGTGCACACAGTTGTCCTACTGCGATGATAAATCGTGTGTGGTGAGGCCGTCTTGACTGTGAGCTTATTTTGTCCCCGACAAAGGACTGTCGAGTATTCTATGAGCAGCTATAGTCAGGTTGTGTGGTACCGAGGAGCAGAAACGCAGAGAAGACATGGAGTAGATACGGCAGACGAGGGAAACCTTAAAAGTCAACGCAACCCAATTCTGGGCAAGATTTCAGTGGAAGGGTTTCTTTCATCTCTGCAGGATGACCCCTTATGGCTGCCTCTCCACAGGAGACAAGACTGGACTGATAGAAGTAGTCATGCATTCAGACACCATTGCCAACATCCAGCTGAACAAGAGCAACATGGTGGCCACTGCAGCCTTCAACAAGGATGCTCTGCTGAACTGGCTAAAATCCAAGAACCCAGGGTAAGTGGGCTTACCTTTTACTCAGTGCTGCTTTACTGCTTCCTTCCAGCGAGAGACATTTCTTCTGCTTCGCTCAATTTTTTTCCTTCAGTTATGCGTATTTCCAAGCTGTCCCACAATATCTATGGCTGCTTCGCTGCCTGGCACACTGGAAGGCAGCGTGTGGATGCGTATGGGTCTTGGGCAGAAACGGAGGCATCTGGGTTCCGGTTGGCAAGCCTTTTTGATCTTTGATCCCTTAAGGTGGTACTGTCCACAGGCTGGATCCAAACCTTGATCTTCCCCTTGATCCCATTACTTTCTCCAGAGACAGACAGCGTGGTGGCAGCTGGAAAAGGGGCAGAAGGAGTAATGCCAAAACTGGGAGGTGAAAAAGCAGCACAAAAGCTGTGTAAGTTGGGATTTTATGAGATACAGAAACAGACAGCAGGAAATACATCAGTGCTACACTCCGATGTAGCAGGGCACCAACAGGAATCATTCTAGGAGCCTACTTTGTCTTTTGGATCTGTGGAGATCTAGAAATGAGAGAATTTATTTGAGACTAAGCCACTTTCATTGAGATTGTGGACGCAACCTTATCCGGACCTCTGCAATTACAGACAGTTGTGACTGCAGGTAGTTTTCGTAAAGCACAGATGGGAGTACGGCCTCTGGAGAGCGCTACAGCAATTCAAACGTGATTCCCTTACCTTCTCCTGTAGGTTTGCATGGGGGGGCGAAGCTATAAAAACAACTTTCCCAGTGGTGAAGTACTGGTATTTAAAGTAAAAGTCTCTTTCAATCTTTTTCTTACCCTCTTTAGCGACGCATTAGAACAAGCTATAGAGGAGTTCACTCTTTCCTGTGCTGGGTACTGCGTGGCAACATATGTGCTGGGGATAGGTGACCGGCACAGTGATAACATCATGATCCGGGAAACTGGACAGGTATGGGGATTCACTGCTGCTGTTGAAGTACGGCAAGAGGGGCATGAATGCTACTTAGCAATGGACAGATACATCCCAGTGCAATCCTACTGCTAAGGAATGTACCTCGCCTTCCGGCCGAGAGGCAGACTGGACAAATATTCTCAATAGCTTCTATCATGAAGAGGGTAAATACAGTTTTATAATTTGAATTGCAATTCTGTTCAGCGTCATTGCCATCAGCTGCCACTGGTAATGCCCACTTTGAAATTACAGTGGAGCATTTCATACCTCTCAGACCTAAAATTGTCTGCAGATGCAAACTCAAGCACTGTACTCATCAGTCTGAAGACTGACTTGGCTTCAGTAGAGGCACAAATCACTTGTAGTTGCTAGGTAAGATCCTCCGTTAACCAAGCCGATATATTTAGGTTTTCTCCCAGAAAAAAATGTTGTTCTGTTTTCTTTTTTAAAAAAGAAAACAAAGTGATCAGCATGGTTTTAGTTTCACGTTGATACCTGTACTGATTACTTTACTGCTCTATTCCACAAGAATAGTTACCAGAGTTATATCTTTTCTATACACTGTTTGGAAGACAAAGGGCAAAACTAGGAAAAACAAAATCTGTTGTTAACAGGACATGTACTAAACTACATCAGTAATATTTTGGTAAAGGTGGAAGTGTAAGCTATCTTTCTTGTTTGATTGTGAATTACACAAAGCCTAAAACAACCCTGTGCTGGATGGTGTAAGGTAAGTCTCCTGCAGGTCCAGTGAACTCAGCTAGTTAGTTAATAATTGAAAGTAAGAAATAGGCTGCTGATGTTTTGTCTCCTGGGTATGTGCAACTGCCTGCCTGCACTCTTTCTGTGTAGCGTCCTGCTCCCCTACATCTTATTCCTGTAAATCAAGCAGTCACGGTCAAAGCAAGCTAGTCGTGCCTTTGTTCTGGGGTCACAGCAGGGACAGAGACACTAACGTCCTCCCTGGGCTGTGACTGGCAGCAGCCCTTATCTAGGACTGCCTCTTCTCCCCATGAAAAAAAAAGTGCTGGGCAGGGAGCTTACAAAACTCTTTCCGCAGAGCAGAGGCCCCTCAGTTATTTCTCCACCTGGGGGAGCTGGTGCCCTGCAGAACAGTCTCGGGTTTTGTCTATCTGGGGTTTACAGCAGCTCTGCAAAATTGCCATAGTGTGCAAGGTTCTGCACAGGATCCTCCTTCCCGTTGCTGCGCTACTGGTGCAGCGACTTCACTGTGCTTGGTATTTAAAAAAAAAAAAAAAAGGGGGGGGGGGGTGAGGGAAAGCGCCTTACCTGAGCAAGTAATATTTTGTAGCCACTTCAAAGCAGGACATCTTCTTTCCACACTGTCTGGGACTGCAAACTGCTCTGGTAGGGTGCCCGTTTTAGTTCTCTTTCTGCTTCTACTAGTGACACACTATGGCTTTATAAAAACCAGAAATTTCTTCAGATATACTAAGTATTGAAGAGGTAAGTAAGTAAGTACCTTTTCTGTCCTATCCAGCATCAAATTCCACTAGAGCATATCTTGGTAAGTAAATTCTGCCTCTTTTCCCAAAGGAGTGCCACGGGAGAGGTGGTTTTTCTCCCTCCCAAAATCCTACGGTCAGTATCCTTTGAGTACAGTAACTGTGAAGATAACTCAACAATGACCAGCTAAAATAGATACTATTCTGAAAACAGTTTTCTTCTTCCTTATTTTCAGCTGTTCCATATTGATTTTGGTCACTTTTTGGGGAACTTCAAGACTAAATTTGGTATTAATAGAGAACGAGTTCCTTTCATCTTAACCTACGACTTTGTGCATGTCATCCAGCAAGGAAAAACTAACAACAATGAGAAGTTTGAAAGGTAAGTGTTAGCAGTTAAACTTAAGCTTTTTAAGCTCCGATTTTCAGAATTTACTTCCACCAATGATATGTAGCCTATAGCTGTCTATACACACAAAAGTAAATAAATTATTGACCTGTAAGAGAAGGTGAAAGAGCTGGGTAGTCATCAGTGCAGACGGCAGTTTAGGCTAATACGTAGTCTTGCTTTATAAAATGGTATAACTTGTGTTGTTCATTCCTTTGCCTCATCTTCCTTTCTGAACAGATTCAGGGGTTACTGTGAAAAAGCCTATATGATTCTGAGGCGCCATGGTCTTCTCTTCCTGCACTTGTTTGCACTGATGAAAGCTGCTGGCCTGCCAGAACTCAGCTGCTCTAAAGACATTCAGTATCTAAAGGTAAGAGAAGCAGAGCCCAAATACAGTTAAAACTTAACACCTGATCTTGTAGCTCAGCGAGGAGGAGGAGTTCAGTGTGGAAGGGCATATTCTTTGAGGCAAATAAACTCCAAAAATCACGAGCAGACATCCAGCATTCATGTGCAGGACATCAGAAATGCCAGATACTGGTACTCAGGAAGTAACTTCAGATCCTTCAGCACAGGGGCAGTAGGTACCTTGTAGAACGAACTTGCAGGGAAGGAGATCGAGCTCTTCGGTTGTGTATCATCTCCTGTTCCCAGCTTGCCTCTTAAATTGCAACAACCTAGCCGTGGCCAACTGAAAGACGGTAGCTTTGTACAAGAGCACTAAAAGAGCACTAAAAACCCTACTGTTTCCCTACATCCAGCACAAGAGTAGGATGCATGTGTGTAAGTACAAAAAAGTCTTGTGCAACTACAGTAACTATTAAAAACTATTAATGGCTACTCATTTCCTACTTGGTGCTCCTTTCAATGGAGTAATTTCTTGGTGAGTAAGCATCTGAGTAGTTGAGCAGTTAATTGTTCAGTTGCACTTTCAGTGAGGCTACACTGATTTGTGCCTCTTACCTTCAGGATTCCCTAGCTCTTGGGAAAACAGATGAAGAGGCACTGAAGCACTTCAGACTAAAGTTTAACGAAGCCCTGCGAGAGAGCTGGAAAACCAAAGTGAACTGGCTGGCACACAACGTATCCAAAGATAACAGACAGTAGAGCAACATCAGCCTGCACACTTGCTTCAGGAGAATGTAATACCTGCACTGAGTCCAGCAATTGTAGACAGGTTTTTAGAGACTGATGACTGTTGCCGTGTTGAAGGTCCCCCACCTGCGTTCCCAGAGGTCAGACACTTCTGCGTGACTGAAAAATTGTTGGACTGTCTTCAGCCACATAATCGTGTCTGCTGTAGATCTTTGGGGGACAAGGGAGAGAGGTGAGGCAATAAAATTACTGCGTACAGTGAAAGGTAGGTAGATATACTGTACCCTTAAGAACTTGTAAAACTTCAAATACATCTTCTAATGGAAGAGTTCGGGCAGTTGTAACATCCCTCCAGTGTGTTAATGTGTATATTTCTATTTTCTTGAAAATTTAGCTGAACACTGAAAACCTACTGTCCCTGTCGCTCTTACAGCATAGCCTATCTTCTAGGTGCCCACCATTACAGCTTAGAGGCATTAACTTCACCATGTGATCGCTCCTCCTACCCTGTTCAGTACCCAGTACGCCCAGGTAGGTCAGCTTAAATCACCAGTGAAGCTGACTGACTTGGACAAATTGTTTTGCTCTGCATTGCGACAGGGTAAAAATACCCATGCTGTCATATTACTTTCTGTCTGCTACAGCGGCCAAAGTGTTCTGAAACTGAACTGGAACCCAGCTACTGCTGTCAAAAAACTGATGCCACAAGATTGGCCATTGGATGGGCCAATGGGTTAGCAATTTCTGTTTGCTTTCCAAAGTCAGACTTTAGTTGAGCCTCAAGCAATTCCTGGGTTTCTGTGTTCATTCTGTTTTTAGGCCTGAAAACAGCAAGATTTCATTTTCAAAATCGGCACGTAATGTTGGTTGCTACATGTACCTCCTGTTGGGGGTACATCAGAGCTAGTTTGCCACCTGGTTTCCCTGTAATGCGTGCATGCAGGGCACTGACCTACACCTACATAATCACTGGGAAACAACACTGTAATTCCAGTGTCAGCTGGGACAGATGGTACCGTTCTGTGCCTAAGTTATTTGGCCAGTCTGCCTTCCCGTGTAAGGCTAGGGGAGCGTGCCAGATGAGTGGTTTAACACTGAAACACTTACAGTAAGTTGCATCTCAACTCTCATCTTCTTACAAATTTATTCCCTGTTCCTTTCTGCACTCTTCCTCCTTTGAACCACAGTACACGACTCCTTGTCCGTTATTAGAGCTGGTGTGCCAAGACTGTGTGTCTGTATGAGGGTTCAGCCAGAGAGCAAGCTGCAGTCATCCGTGCTGGTACCTAAATCAGCACAAGCTGTCTACTCCAGCCTCCTCCTGTCCCCACTGCTGCCTCTCTCTCCTTCCCAAGCAGAATCTGTCCCGTCTCCCACAAGGTGCTGTAATCAATCACGTACTTGTACTCCTGTGTCATATTTTTGTCTCCAGCTAGTGTCCTCACCGGGTGAGCAGTTCTGAGCGCTGGCGTTGCACAGGGACAGGTGAAGAGGAGCCACTGCTGCCACTCAGTGCCTCCCATGAGCATAGCCAGGTGCATCAGGCAGGCTGCAGTGCCTCCAGGTCGTGCTGGAAGATAGGTCAGGTAGTGTGGTTAGTACCTGCTTCCTTCGGCAGTTCCCTGGGGTGCTTCCTTCCCTTCCCCGTGTTCTGGAGAACATCAGGTTCCTGTGGAGGTGCTAACATTCCTGCCTTTTAAGGAATAGCATAATCTTAATTTTCAAGACGCCCCTGAAGCTGAATCCTGTATTTGATTTGGATGCCCTTAACTAGGTTGAGCAATTTTATTTTACTTTTACTTACTCTTATGCAAGTTAAGTTAAAGAAAAACCAAAAAACACACCACACAGGTGTTTCAGATCCTGTTTCTCAAGTGACAGGATGCATGTATTGTCAAATGATGGACTACTTACTCGCTCATGTAAATTTAGCTGTCATGTCTGGTTTAAATTAATTTCCACAAAAGCAGCAGGTTTAGGACAGAGACTGAACTGGCCTGTTTATTCTTAATAAATCTTCCCTGTCATGGGATAAATTTGGTTTGCTATTGTTTGTTTTGATAGTATTTTTACATCCAGCACATAGGTACAACTCATTCCTGACTTTCAGCTCTTTTTAATACTTTAAAATCAGGTACCCGTGTACTTCAGGTGAATGCTGCCCTGTACTGGCTGTTTAGAGTCCACTTTTTTTTTTTTTTAACAGGGTAAGTTTAAATATATTTATTCTTCATCAGCTCCATAGCTAATTTAACACTGCCTCAAGAAAGTAACTTCTACCTTAAGTAGAACTGAATAGCAGCAGGTAATACTAGGTTTGGTCAGTGAATAGAATATGAAACACCTTAAATAAATCCTTCCTTCATTACCTTTACATAAACAGATACTAGCAGATTATGATTTAGTGTTACGCTGTTGATAATTTAAATTCTGATTTGAAGTACTTTTTCTTTTCATAAAAGATGTTATGCTATGAAGTCTATTCTATGCTGTTTTGCATATATTAATATAAACCAGGTTGCCTCTCATAGAGCACGGGCTACTAGAAGCAGCAGTTATATAGAAGACAACTCATTTTAACTTTATATAACCCTAGGAAATCCCGTTTTTCTACACCTTTCAAATGATACAGTATGTGAGACTGAGAAGTGGCCGGAACATTTCAAGACAGAATGGCATGTACCCTTCCAAGGGATCCAAATTACTTATTATTAAACAATAGGCTGAAGAAGAACTGTTACAGAGGAATGTCTTAGTAAGTAGTACTGAAAGTATGTTTGCAGCAAGTACTCGTTTTTGCTGTACTGCCTCTGTGTTACAGGCCCTACTTTAGTTAGCTAGCTAGCTAGCTAGTTAGAAGGCTAGCTTCCTGGCTTCCTGCAACTACGCGTTTGCCCATAACACTAGGAAAACAACAGTGGATAAATGTGTACGACTCGATCTGCAGGAAACAAACCACCATCTCAGCTGGAGCCAGCACTCTAGAACTGCGGCTGCTTCTAGAGATCAGACTAAAAGAAACTTCCTGTAGCCTTTCAGTCTTGTCCTTTGTGAAAGATGCGCTCTCTGCAATATGCTATAGATTACCTTCCCCTGATGTGGTTCTCCCGAGTCTAGAATATTACTCACGGTTTTCTTGAACTGAACAGCAGCTAGTGGTCTCAGGTTTCAAACAAAATTTTAAACTACTGAATCCAAATTTGCAATTAGAAGCATAGCAGCGTGAAACTGAACCAATCAGCAAATTATGGGTAAACCATCAGACCTTTTTTTTCCCCAGCCCTTTTAAGTAAAGTATTGCCATTTTCATTTCCTGTGCCAGATTATGTAGCCTCAAGCTTCACAGGCTAGGAGGGTGCTGGGTGTCACAGTTTAAATTAGGAGTAGGTAGATGCTTGCATCTCTTGCATCCAATTAAAAAAAATCCATTGCTGTAATCACTTGCAAAACTTTCCATGGGGTAGCAGATTACCATGTGTCAGCTGCTCTACCGCAACTGAGGGCGAGGTAGCGCTTTCACAGCGAGATGCTGCTGTACACCATCTGATGACTGTTGCTTACCTTACTTTCTTCCTCCAGAAAAACAGGTCACATGATGCTATTTCCCAGTTAATATGCAGGACTAATGCACACAATGAATCTGTGGTAAGCACCTTGTTGGTGCATCAGACCTTCTTTGTGTCACCTGCCCTCTAGGATGATGCTCTTACAAGGTTCCACCATTGTCCTCTTAATGATTTGACGCCATCTTTTGTAATTCTTCGAGGCTCTTTTTAAGAGCCAGGTTTGTGGAGACCAAGCGTTCTGCACCCAAGCTTCATGGAATATATAGAAAGTTTGCCACAAGCATGGAATAAAGTAAGGTTGGCAGGGGTCCTGCTGAAATACTAAACAGGAAATGCAAAAAGGAAAACAGAAGCCCACCACTCAAGCTCTAACAGTTTTGATATTAAAAGAAAACATTGCAGGATTTAGAGCTCTTTGCATGCTACTCAGACAGTGAGAGAACAGTACTGCACCCGTCTAACTCACTGCTCCCTCGGCAGGGGGAGGCAGACATTTACGACCTCTTTGTGTTCCCTCCCTTGGGGTGCTGTGCCCAGACTGCTTGCAGAGTTCCCTGTGGCCACCCAGCTTTGCTCCATTTTAGAGAACAGATAAATATTGCTATTTCCTTCCTTATTAAAGTAATGGAGAGCAAAAATGAGGCAAAAGTATCAGGCCACATGCAAGCCGAGATGCACTGAAGCCACAACCACCTAATCTGCATGGTTTGTGCATTCTCGTGGAAGGGAAAACACATGCTACAATTCTGTAAATGTAAAAGCAGTTTCTCTTACGCTGCCACAAACTGGTAATCCAGGATCCTGCCTGGCATACTGCAGCAAGGCAGTCTTACCTAGTCATCTCCTCAGTCACTCAGGTACTTGGTTTGCAGACTCGCAGCAGTTCATGCCTTCAGCCACTCTTTGGGTAGGGTTTCCAGAAAACTCAGGCCCTAATACAGTTTTATGGAAGTACAAAGCAGCAGTGGCTCATGGCGTCTGTCCTTCAATACAGAAGTGCAATAAAACAAAGTTGTATCGGTGTAAACTGCAAGCACTAAGTAATTTCAAAGGTGTTTCTCAGTCCAGCACAGTTTTTACAGTGAGGTTACTTAGTCTAGAAAATTGACTTACCTTCAAGAAGTAAAAATACCAGTGAGTCATCAAGTAGACCTCCTTCCTTGTACACCACTGGAATGGCATCTTGAATGACACTCTGATGGCTATACTGCGTAAGCAAAGAGCCTTCGACTCCAAATTTACAAAGCCGCAGCTCACCTGATAGTTTTCAGCAAGTTGAATTGTACTGAAGAGTGAAACCTTAAATCACTTTCAAAAATATTACATTTCACTATAAGTAGCTTCTGATTTTACAAATACGCTCAAAGTGATACTCCTTTCTATTTCTATTTATTTAGAGATGTTTCTGTGATTATTTTGTTTAACTCTGTACAAAATGATTGTGCTTATTCTGTTGCCTTTGGGAAAAAAAAAAAAAAAAGTATTTTTTTAAGCCAAACCATGGTTCTGTAAGAAGAGAATGTTTACATGTTTAACTTTTCAGTTGCTTTAGGTACATGTTTTTTAAGTCAAAAAATAAAAAAGTGATGGCTAACTTGTACACGCATGCTGCCGAAGTCTTTGTATGCTGGAGAGATGAACGAAAATGCCCCAAAACTCTTGTAACTGCCAGCAGCAGAGGGAACTTACCACGCAGTTAATATAACTTGATTCAGCTTTGTTTTGTTCAGTAAGAAATAAATGCAAACAACCTTTAGAACCAGAAATTTATTGTAGCTTACAGACTTTCCAAACTGACCTGTTACCAATATACACATCTGAAAAGTTATACCCACAGTGGCTACAAACTGCATCAGGACGTTTACAACCTTTCAGGATTACCATTAAGTCATGATCAGTTTTGGTCTAAATACAGCAGCTACAGCAACAGTATATGGAAGGATAAGTCTTCTACACATTAACACAGAGGACAACTGTCAGACATAAGTTAAAAGTTTCCCAGTTTCCTTAAAACTAGCAGTTATATTACCACGTAAGTAGTCAAAACCATTTCCCCATTTTAGAAATCTAAAATTTTACATAAAAAAACAACCCCAAAAAACAATAAACTAGTTGTGTGGGTTCTCTTCCCTGCTTCCAGGTCCATCTACTATTGTAAAAGGCACTCCACAGTCATGCGTTACCCCAGATAAAACCCACCGTTAGATCCCATTACACACATTCTAGGTGAGAATAGGTCTGCCCTGAAAATCAAAACTATAGAAACATTTGGATCAATCCTTATCTTCTATCTCTTTGAATTATGACCCTTTGTGCCCCACCCTTTGGCTTGCTTGTTGCTCTTCTAGCACGCTTACCCAACGCAACACTTCCCTGCTGCGTACTGTCAGCCACTAACTAGCCTGCTACGGAATGTGTGGTCTGTGCACCTACAAGAAAGGCAGACTACGTACAAGATCAAAAACTGGAACTTTGCTTACCGTGCTGAGGAGTGAATGGAGTCCTAGTCTCCTGTTACAAGCAAAACAAGTTACTCTCTCTTTAATCCACCTCCAAACGTAAAGCTCAAGTAAGCAGATACTCATTATTCAAGGCTCTGCGTAAGACCAAATAAAGTTAAATGAACAAGACCTGCCTTACAAAAAAAACCCTAGCACCCTCCACCATGGAGTCATAACTTACTTTTCGTACCTTTCTGCTATTTGTTTAGGAAAGTCTTTTGCAATTCCAAGTTAGAACTTTGATCAGAAACAACCCAAATCATCTGGACTTGGAATAATATTAACGTGATTCCCGGGGTCTTCTGGTTGGATAATTTATGCTACAGTTTTTCACCAGCAGGAAAACACAATTACTAAATGTAAACAAAGGCTTAATACACCAACAGTCCAAGTTGCTGTACAAGGGGCTACAGGGAATGAGCAAGAGTGTGTTTAATGGAAACGATACCAGCTACGCCCCAAACCCTCCCACTACCAAATTAGAAAAACTGAACAGCCAAAAAAACCCCAAATACCTATCTATGTAGACTGGTAGCCGCGGTGCACAGGTACACAGGTCTCAGGCTTTCCAGCTTCAGTTACCAATGTAACAATCACTCAACTAAATGAATAATCCACCCTGTCAGCAGTATGAACAGACCATCATTGTACTACAGGCAGCCGCGCTGTAATTAATAAGAGCTGTGGCAACACACCGCAGCAACAGCACGCTCATTTGCCTGCCATCCAAGTAGTGTTTTTTCCCCCAATAACTTTAAAGCCCTTATGCCAAGACTTGATTGGAGGAAAAAAAAAAAAAAATTAAAACACAAACAACTGTATTGCACAGGGCAGTTGAACCTCTGCAGAGGTTCCTAAAGCCTTTACAATTTCTCACAAGCTTGTCTGTTCCCTCTGCAAAAATAAAGGAGATTAAAGAAAAGGAAAGAAAAATTAAAGAAAAAAACAGAGCGGGGCATGAGCGAACATGGCAGTCAAGGCCAGTGACACTGCATTACTGAAACATCTACACTAGATAACTGTGCCCGTGCTCCTGCTGCAGTAGTATGAGACTTGTAGTACTTCATGCTGCATGATTTTTTACTTTAGCATGTTTTAAACCCCAATCCCTGTTTTCACTACCACAAATGACATAATTACATAATCCCAATATATTTACAAAATATTAAAAAGTCTGTTAATCTTCTACATATTAACCTCATTCTGCCACTTTACACATGCACTACTTTGGGAAAAAAATTAAAAGGAATCAACAGGCTGAAATGAGAGCAGCTTTACCCTTTGTCAACAAGCAATCTTTGCATCTTTTAGAAAGAGAAAAAGGAACAAAGCCAAGTTTGTTTCACTGAGCAAAAAAGACAGTTCAGAAATGCATGTGCAATGGCTACTGATCTGTAGAGTCACTTAGCTGAGATGACATGATGAAAAAAGTGCAAGGTGGTTCCTCACATAGCGTAAAAAAAAAAAAAAATCCAGTCACTGAGGCATGGCTGAAGGAAAAGAGATGCTAACTACAATTCTAGGAACAGCATCAGGAACTAGCTGACATAACACAAACACTGGGATGTGTGTGGGTTGAATCTACTGGCCAGAATTTTTTTTTTTTTTAAACACCATGAATCCTTGGTAACAATGGAGTGTGTTACAGTGGAGTCTTCTAGAGCAGAAACGTAAAGGGAACAGCTGGAATCAATAACTGAGGGTAGAGTCATCCCATTCCAGCTGTTGCTGTCTATTAACATTCTGTTGGTCCTCCTCCTGCTCTCCCTCTTCCTCCTCACTGCTTTCAGACTCTGCACTAGTGATGTCATCTTCTTCTCCATCTTCACTTTCTTCTTCCTCTTCCTCCTCTTCCTCTTCACTGCTGTGTTGATCCTCATAAGTCTGTTAAGACAGAAATGGGCTGTTGATAATCATACTGGCTGAAATTCTCTTTATTCTTTTGAATACAGGCACAAGGCACCGTATTGATTGAGAAAGAGCTGTTACAGATTCCTTACTGTTTTTAGAAGTTCAGCAGTAATTAGGCAACCCGAAAAGAAAAAGGAAGTAGCGCTCTTTAAAATAGCTTTGTAACATTGCTATCAAAGCTGTCCCTAAACAAACTAATTCTGAAGTGTGATCCACTACTTCAAATTCTACTGGAAAAGGATCTTTCAGTAGAGCCACACAAAGAGCATGAAGGCTGCACATCTTTCTTGTTCCTGATTTTCTACAAATTCAGATGTCAACCACAGGAGAAGGAAACATCATGAACACAGATGTTTCAACAATAAATTCATGCAACTTCAGAAAAAAGCAGACCATGGTTAAGGTAGCATGCAGCGTGATAAACACTAGTGTTGGACACTGACCTGTAAAATCATATTATGTATCACGAAGCTATAACCCATGCAAGATCCCAAACATAACTGCTCTTGGCACTTGTCACTTTGGCGCATTCCTTAAAAATTCACAATTGATGTCTCTACTGTGTTCAGTGGTCGGTTTTGCTCTACTGCTCTGTCCATGTACAATCATACCCATTACAGCTAGGAAAGGGCATTTTTTTTTTTGTTAAGTGCTGAGACACCAGCTTTACCTCCATGGGGTTCACAGTGATGGTCAAAGCAGAGTCATCCCAGTCCATCTCATTTTCCTTGCCAGTGTCCTGGTCACGCATCGTTCTCTGATGTGCAGCTCGGATTCGGAACACTCCCAGAATGATCATAAAAACCAGGAAACTGACACAAACTACAATCACAACAGTGGCCGTACTTGGAACAACTGCAACAAGAAAATAAAAGGAGTTTCTTAGATGATACTGATAAGTAACTCTTACACAATGCTAATACCTAGTCCTCTGTTCCCATCACCTGCAAGAGGGAAGTGGCATTATACAAGTATTGCACGTAGCTACAGAGGCAGTTTGTCTAAGGCCACTCGAAAAGTCAGTTGGAGAGTAAGAACTAAAACTTAGTTCCTTAAGTATAATACATCAATCTGAAGGACTGACAACACATGGAAAGCAGATTTCACCACACACAGAGACTCCTCACTAAAATACCTATTTTTCTTCCTCTCACATCCTACACCCACACCAAATTAATGTAATTAAAACAGAAAGGATAGATACCATGACTCATCAAGGGAATAATGCTGCAGTTCTTTCCCCATGCCATTCAGAGGAAATACTGTCCCAGTTCCTCACAGTCCTTTACCTAGGTCTTACAGTCTCCCCTCAAGACTAGTACACCTCCCATTTGCCAATGTACGCACACCAACAGAAAGCTCTCCTGCTGGCAGGAACAGGTATTTCCTAGATCTCTAGTAATCCACTCCCTGCTTGGGCAACAGCAGAACAGGCCCGAGTAGCTGCTTAGACTGTTAGTCCTACACACTGGCTTAAACTCTGGGAAAAATCCTCTCAGCAGCAAGAAGCCTCTGTGACATTTCAACACCAGAAAAAAACCAGCTGAACTTCAGTGACCGAGAATTCCTACCTGAAAATGGATGAGGGTTAGCTAAGTTGTGACCAGAGAGATCAACAAATGTGTGATGCACTGGATGAACAAATTGTGGTTGTGCAGCTATGTGATTAGCATGTTCAACTGGGTTAGCTGTGTGGATAACGTTCACCTAGGAACAAAAAGAAAATGTTAAACTCTAGAAATGCAACAGTTTTCTTCTGAAGAGATAGAAAGCAAGAAAAATAAAAATAAAAAAATAAATAAATCTATTTTCCAGAGCAGGCATCCAATTCTCCTTCAACACAGCAATGGCTTGTCTCAGGGGACAACCATCCCAATCAGTAGCTCCTCAGATGTTATAACTTCTTGTCACAAACCCCTTCAGTTTCACAGCTCTCAAATCTGTTTTGGTTAGTCTGGCAAGTTTGTGTACAGACACCAGTATTTCAGAATAAAACAGATATTATCAAATTTGGTAGCCAGCCATTTTAATCCCAAAATAACAGTATATACAAAGATATGTAACACATTAATTACATTTTCCTCATTCCCACCTTCTGTTCTGCTGTATATCTTCAGCTAACAGCAAAGAAAAAAACCCATACTACAGCCATAGGGTTAAGGGGAAAAAAAAAAAAAATCCTCTTTTTTAAAGTTAAACCCACACTTAGCATAGCTGGCTTTAGGTACAACTGCAAGCTCATCATTTGCACAGCGTATTTCGTGTTTCCTTGCCAAATGAGCAGAGCTAAATATAGCCCTCCTGTGGTGGAACACTGTGATATAGGGTACCTGACCAGCTGCACAACAGGAAGAGAGCGTGTTTACTACAGAACAAGAAAAGCATTTGCAGTTCAACAGTTTGGTAAGATTCCAACTCAAGCTCACAGAATTTCCTCAGGAAACAAAACCATGTTACTTAATGCAAAAATTTATATTCGGCAACAGAGGAGGCTCCCCAGCCCCCCATACCCACCTAACTAGTGGTAAATACAATTAACTTTACTGTCATCCCTTTGGTCAGCTTTAAAATGTAGAAATTCAAGCTCATAGCTGAAAGATGCAGAGATACATGACAGTTCCTCTCAATATAAATAACTTCACATTCCAGCAGCTGAAATTTTAGTGCCCTTTATGTTATCTTCTGCTGTACTTCCATATATTTGATATAAGCATACTAAGTAACAATTAACTTGTACTCTACTGCAGAGGAAATGCAATTTTAGTCTGTCTGCGCTCTTACGTAAGCACTTAGCATCAGCAATTTAAGCATCACAGAAGCAGAACAGTTAAGGGCCCAGCAAGGTCATTTGCAGAATCCTAGAAGTTATACATGAAGGCCATTCAAGTCTCTGGTAGCACTACTCTTACTCTATTTGCTAGTTTTTTGCTAAATTAATACGCTGTCTTTCCAATTCAACCTTTTTGTCTCCACACTTCCATCAGCCATACTATTTCTTCTACGACTCAACAGTGTCACCTCCGTTTAGGCAGCCTTATTTCAATCTGAAATGTAGGATTAAGAACGCATTTTTATATATATCAAATACAGCCTAAAATGCACATGTTTACTAATATTTACTTACAGGACAAAAATCTAAATCTATCAGCTGAGACAACAACTTCCATCCTCCTAGCCATCCATGCTCTAAAACTTCTGAGAGTCATCAGATTAGCTTACATACCTCCACTTTAAACTCATTGCTGACATAGCGTCCATTAAGCTCAGAACAGACCAATTTGAACTTTCTGTCAAAGAGAGAAACAGTGTGCCAGTTTCTGTAGTGTATCAAATGCAGAACTTCTTCATAACTAGCCATAGTATCAACCCCTGTGGAGAGAAATAAGTAAAACAATTACTTTGCAAAAGACTAGTACAACATCATATACTTGACGACTATTACTCCCTTTCTTCAAGTTAAGTTTTCTTGGCTGACAGATGTTCAGTTAGTAGAAAAAAGGTAACACCATAGACACACACTGATGTGGCTCCACTGAAATTCTGTGGAATGACTTTGTGATAGAATCCTAGACCCAGATAGTCTTTAAAGGGATTTTGGGAGCCTTTCTTTCAAATACATTAACATATTCTGAATATAAAACAGAAAGGAATGATGCATGCTCCTAGGCACTGGATTATCTGTGCAAGGAACAAGCCTTTTCTGGGGCAAAGCGTACTCCATTTCCACAGTCCAGAGGTAACCTGCAATCTGGGACACAAGATAAGAACACAAAGGAGGTTCCAGAATGACTATTTTCTAGAATCACAGCTTGCCACAAAATAGCTGTAACACCTCTGAGCTTGAAATTCTAGTCAAAAACGAAGTATTTGGAGTAAGCTGTTACAAACCATCTCTCTAGCACACTGTTCCTGTTATCACTGTCTTCAGACCCTTCCTACAAAAAGACCAGAAGTAGTAACCCCTACCTGTGATTATCATGCCCAGGTTGGAACTACTCATCTCAATGCCTTTCTGCTGTAATCGTGTCATGTCAATCTCCAGGCTTTCTTGTTCCTGATTTAGTTCCTCTCCTAGCACTGTCACCTCACAAGTATCCAGGTTATGCATGATCTCTTCAGATACCAAAGACTCTTGTACTAAAACGCAGAGAAAAAGCCAAAGAGGTAAGCAGAAACAAAGGTGAAGTAGACAAGAGCCCAGGAGCTATATAAAACATCCCATGCAAACTCAACTCTTCTTCCAGAGCAAGTATTAAGATCTGGGCCTGAAGTGAAGAGAGCAAGTATTCATGAAATAGTAATTAAAAAAAAAAAAATCACATATATAAACAAGGGATGTTTACATGAAGATAGTGGCCTGGGCTTACTACCGTTTCCACGTAAATTTCTGTTAGCCCAGACCAGAGTACACCTTCTTGCAAGAGATACACACCTTCTTTTCCCCTACTAGATTCTGTATTAAAAGAGCAATCCATGCCTCTTTGCAAGAGGAAGATCCTCCAACGTGATCATTGAACGGGGTGAGGATAGGCAACAGTCCCAAGCAGAAAAGGATGTTACCTGTAGGATCTTCATCTCCATCTCCCTCTGGTTCCACCTCTCGTGTAATGGTGCTTATTATGCGAAGCTCAGGAAAGAGGGAAACACCCTCAGAACTCTCAAACTCTGAAGCAGAGCGAGCAAAGTGGTTGATGCCACTAAGGCTGATTTTCGGTTCCTCTGGTTGCAAGACCATTACATATCCCTCCACCGAAGGAATGGAGACACAGGCCTCTTCATTGAAACATCTATGAGACATAGACGCAGTTTTGCAGTCAAAGCGGCTATCTGAGAAGAAGGCACGATTATGCAGAGTAATTGCTTTATAAATTTTTAAAAAGCTCTGCGTCAGACCCAAGAGTCCTAGCTGAATTCATCAGCTGTGTTGGAAAGTAAGAATTCCCCACCAAGGGAGCAATCTTACAATTAATTTTTACTTACAGTTAACATTTGGCCCCATTTTCTATGCTACGACTAACAGCCACAGATAACACCTTTAATGAAGGCTGTGATACTGGAGAGAGACTCACAGCACACCCTTGCAGTAAGTTCCTCCGTATCTTACACACTCCTTACTACATTCTCAGGAAGAAAACAGAATGCTGGTGTAGAAAACATTTGCCGTATTCAAATGTGTGATGGTTACATATAGCAAGACTCCTTTGTTATCACAGCTGAGGTACATAAACATTGTTCCAGGCTTCAGTATCCCCTGTACAGTGATGCGTTATTTCAGCACTAGGACATACTTGACAACACTGGTGATTTTAAGCCTCCGAATCCCAGGTGTTGGGAACTGGCGGGAATTCAGATAGGAAATGTGTTGCATGGCCTTATCAACTCTCTCAATATCATCCCCTTCTAAGGTCAGTGTTGACTGACTTGGGTTCATGTGGATCTGAAATGACAGAAAAAAAATTTAAGAGTATACCCAAACAGTAACATGATCTGGTAACTAAAACTGGAAGTTCAGCACTGCTTAGCCTGGTAAACGCTAGGATAATTACATCTGTATTCAAAGGAATACGGCCATTATTTACTGGCCTCGTAGTACACAGCCTAACTTCCCTATTCACTTCCTTATTCCAGTGGAATGTATTTAGTCTTTTGTTCTTTAAGAAAAAAATCTAGGCACTTATCGTAGTTCCGATGTGAAGATTCTAGTAATATGGAAGAGAGACAGGAGAAATTCATCTCTGTTCACACACCCTTGCTACTGAAAAGAGGCATGCAAGTTAGTGTCATTCTACTAAGCTGCTTGTTAAGAAACTCTGTCTTTTATTAGGCAACCTGGTATAGCTGGTAAAACAGAGAGGCTTACAAGTATGGAACTTACCTTCAAGACTTAAAGAGAACACAGAAACTTTCATTCTTGAACTCCACTAAGACCACGTCTATACAAGAAGGATTTCCTAGTTTTCATGTACTTTTAATGCAAAATGCCACAACAGATTAGCTTCTTTTATCTGGGACACCCCTACTAATTCTGCCAGCAAAACCTGTAACTATTATCAGCAAAGCAATGTACACGCTCCCCTTTATTCACACGCAACTTTACCTTCATGCCTTTGCCAACACCATCAGCCATCTGCAAATCCAGTCCCTCTTTGCAAGTATATAGGCAATCTATCACTTTCTTGTTTTCCAGTTTACCAGAACGAATCATCAAACCTGCCAGATTGCCTCGGAAAAACTGAGCCATGTGGAGTTCACCACCTTCATAAGGGGAGGAAGGAAAAATCTTACTATGTTTTGATTCTTTTCACTTTTGTTTTTTTTCTTTTGTAAAACAACAAATATGCCTTCTGGTATCACAAAGTATTATATACATGCAGGTTAGTTTTTATCCATTCTGGGTGTTAACCTTGTGATTACACGTTCAAGCATAAAGAAAGAATTAAACAGTTCACCATGCTTATGGCCTTCAGAACAGGAGTGGCCATCTTGAACTGTGAAACTAAGGCTAATATTTCCGCAACAAACATTTCAAAAGAAATCGCCCATACAGCGAGGTGGTGTTCTTTAGAGATGGAAAGACAGAACCAATGAGATGAACTATGAAACCTGAATCTTCCTGTTGAGGTAATACATCCTACTAGTCGGTTCTCTACAAAATGGGCAATGCCCATCAGGACAGCAAGACGATGACATCCTTCCTCTAGATGTTAGTTATCTACATCTAAACTGATCATTACAGGCTCTCTTTACACTCAAAGCACAGAAAGAAACTTCACAAAGTGATCCGGCTGTTCTGAAAAAGGTCTCCAAGTTCACTGCTCCCTCCCCAAAGGTGCCTTTTTCTTTCTACGGACCCAAGTGAGCAATTTAAACACAGGCAACTCTTTTTTAGGTATCTCAGTTAAGTCCGATGAACTGCAACCCAATAAGCCCCTTATTGCTTAGATTTTTTGAAGATGACATCACAATGATCACTTAGTCCATCTTGCTAGATAATGGGGGCCACAGAACACCACCCGGAAATTTGTATTTCAAGGTCATCACTTACTAAGCTACCAGATTTTTAGAAAGATGTCTACGCTTGTTTTAAAGATTCTAAGTGATAAAAGATCCCTGGCATAACTCGGTAAAATTTTCCGTAGCAAACTGTCCTGTTCCAAATTACATAATTTCCAGTTTAGATTTGTACAGCTCCAGCTTCTAGCCCCTGGATTCTGCTACATCCTTGCCAAATTAAAACACGACACACAGCTAGAAACCTCCTGTCAATTACATCTAGACCATTCCAGGAATTCTTAAGCTTTACAGAAAGAGTATGTATCTTGAATACACTTTTAGAAATATACGCTAATTTTAAGTGTCTCAACTCAAGACACAAAATCCACCGAACTATCGCTAAAAATTTCTAAGAAAATAAAAGCCTGTAGCCAACCTGAAACACCTGGGGTTTATTCCCATTCACTGTAACTAGAATTTTATATCGGTTCCCGACCAAGTGAGTATCCACTGTAAATTACAGGTCTGTCTTTGAGTTATGTAAGAGCAATCTGATCTAAATATGAAATCAGTCTTGCTTTGAGTGGGGAGCAGAGCTACCCGACTTCCAGAGGTCCTTCCCAACCCACTGAGTAATTTTATGATATACACACATACCTACGTACAAATATATATACATATTTATATAGGCTGACGTACATTTATGTTTTAAAAAAACTGGATGAATGAATTTACAGCTGATATTTTATATCAGCAACTTATTTTACACCACTTCACTGCAATCTCAATGGTTGCAGATTTGTACATGGATGTGCACTAGGGTGCAACCAAAGAAAACCACCAAACCCCAAAAAACAACACAAAAAAAAAGAAAGCAAAAAAATCAGCTGATGAAATTCTGGAAGTAGAAGCACAATGAAGAAACAAGCCTAGGAGAGGATTATGTGAAGGTCAATGGCCCAAATGCAATGCCTGCATTTCATGCTGTGTGCGAGATGAAGCAATGTCTTGGCTTAAAAATGAAACAAAACGGTAGGGAAAAAACTCCAGCAACCTGCAGAGGTCTCAGGCACAGTTTCATTGTCATTTTCATTTCCTGTATATTCTGTAGAAAAGCAAGACAAAGAGTAGGACAATAGGGAAAGAACCAAGTGGTTACAATTTGGCAAACTCTCTTATCACAGAAAATACACAGCAGCACAAAAAGTCTGCTTATATTCGACCCGGCTTCTCACGGATTATGAGCTCTTTGAAACACTAATAGCTGCAATGCAGGGAAGAAGCATTCCTATATGTTGTTACAAGAACATAACATTCAGGACAAGACGATCTGAAGAGCCTCATAACACAAGCTGCAGTAAAAACAGTCACACTGGAGAACACTTTACCCTCTCTCACGCAAGCCACTATTAGTAATGAGATACAGGTCTATCACCTGGCTCAATTTATTTTCTCCTCTTCCAACTACTAAAGGGGAAATTAAGGTGAGATCCAGGCTGTATCAGCAAACCACCAAAAGGTATTAAATGCTGATCAAAAGGAGCCATTACGAACACAGGTTTTTTTATCATAACGACAGTGTCGTATGTATTAAGCAGTCAATTTATCAGATGCAAGCATCTGCAGGCGGGGAGCGGCAAAAATGAAAAACAGCTTTTAATCTTTTAAAAGAAATATTAAAAGAATTTTTTCAAAAGCATAAAATATCTCTCTCTCCTTAGGGGTGACCTGTATATATAACTTAGAGCAGCCTGATTTATTTTAAAATCTTGGTGAGACAAAGAGGATGGCCTTAAGCACTAACGTCACTCCTTTGGCATACTTTTCCCCCCTGTGTTCTAATCCCCTAAAAGTCAGGCTTCTGGTGGAATTTTTAAAACGTAGCACCTCAAGTTCTTGTATTCCAGACTTTTAATGCTCCTATTTCAGTCTGCTGTCATTAAAAAGAAAATTCATGTCAGAAGAAATTAAAGAATCATATCATGGCGCCAATATGAAAGCACAGGAGTTTTTAAACGAAATGTATATGCTTTTGTTAGGATGCAGAACATATACGGAAGCCATTATACAATCCATACACTTAGCTGGAACAGAGTTTCCAAGCTCCGGTTTCTTGAAAACCAGCCACTATAGCTTCCCTTTGAGCTAGAAGACATAGTTGGAAAGTCACAAACAGAATGAGATGAATTATGGAGAAAATAATTAATTGACTCAAAGGCAGGGACAACAGAATGAATTTAGCATTGAAATAACATTAATACTGAAAGACAGCGAACTTGTCACAAAATAGTAAATTTGATGGAGAAGGTATTTTGATAATTTAACCTTCATTCACACTTCGAAGCCTTTAAACTCAAAAGAGAAGAGAGACATTATAAGACAGAAGTCTGTTAATTTGATTAAAATGCCTCAAAGCTTTCCACCTGTCATTCATCCACAAGCTACTTCTATGCATTACTGCCGACTGCAACTACAGTCTATATTCTGAATTTAAACATGACTGATTTATCTCCGACCAGAAAGATCAGCTTTATATCAGCCAGGGTGTAATTTGAACAGCAAGCAAACATTTTCGGTTTAGGACTGCGAAGCAAGAGCTTTCTTACAAATGTCTCCGCTAATCAGCCTCCATGTTCAGATGCCATCTTCTTTTTCTCAAGCTTTGAAGAGTAAGTTTTCAAGTATTAAAGCACATCAATCAGCATTTTGCAGCTTGCAGAATATCATGTTTTAAGGCATAGTCTGCATACAATAAAGCAGATGCTTTCTATATTTATTTTTATAGGCAGAAATGGTAAAATATCCAAGAGAGCATCACTGTGTTGCTTAGCTGTATTGTCTGCTGGTCATGCTTCCATTTATGAGAACACTTTTTCTACAATACGCTTTTCAACCTACTTGAAATTAAGTGTTCCACTTAGTAATCTGAAGTATACGATGTACTCTTACAACTGTTATTAAAAATAAGCTATCTGTATTCCCATGGTTACCACAAAAATCACTTTGATGGAATGCTGCTTGGTGAGCAGCTTCCTATTTCGTATGCACCTGTGGCCAACAAGCAAAAAAACACTCATGGAAAAAAATGACTAAAAGAGGAAGTATGTGATACTAGCTAGGAGCAAAAATAATCTGCAAAAGACAAAAACAAGTTATCTTTCATGCACTAAAAAGATCTGCTATCTACTTCTAGGCTAATCACAAAGATTTCATTTTAAAAAGTTAATTAAAAGTATTAACAGTTGTAAATAGTTACCTTGCCAACATGCTCCAACTACTAGCTGCGTTTCTATCCTGGACGGATGAAGTGGGTAATCTTCAGTCACTGGGAAAGGATCATATGAAACACCGTCTACATAAAGAGTTACCGCAGGAAATTCAACATTGAGGACATAGTGATGCCACTCTCTGTCACACACCTGAATAAAGAAAATTTTAAAAATTCTCCTTTAAATTTTTTTTTAATTACAGCTGAATAATGGATCTGATGCACATTTTGCATATACACACATACAAACAACCTATAAGCCTATATAGACATACTTCATGTTTCACACACATGGCACGCATCTGAGAAAAGCAAACCAACTGTCAAACACTTATAAATAGTTTCTTTTCTTCTATTGCCAATACAGGAAGCTGCATGTATTTCCGCTCCCTTAATTTTTATAGTATCTAGTAACAGCATATTTCAATTTAAAAAAACTTATCTACATGCAAGCACATTCTGAAATACAGCTATAATACAACATTACTTTACAAAGGACCTGTATTTGCCGAGAGAGACTGTTTAGGAGAAAAAGTGACCATTTTGAATAGAAAAAAAGCCTTCCAGAGAGAATCATTTATAGTGAAAGCCTATTAGTTTTCAGAAAGTAACAATCTTTCTGTAAGGACATATATGGGCATTCTACCATTAAAACAGCACACATTGCTCTGCACAGAAAACAGAATATTGTTACCTATGTTAGAAAGTAACTCACTGTTCAGGTAACTGGCAAAACAGACCTGTAATACTAACCTAAAGTAACTAAAAGAACCTTTATAAATTTACAGATATACAGCGTTATTTTACAACTAGATCCAGAGGGCTGGAAAAGAACACAAAACATTCAGTCCCTTCCGTCTCACTCTTCATGATCATAAACATAATGAATCCACACACACAAGTTCTGCAGGTTTTAGTAGGACCAAAGTGAAGATTACTTATTACGCCTTCACTTTCAAATCTAAAATGACTGAAAGAATACAAATCAAGACAATTCCTCTCTCAAAATAAGAAGCAGAAAGTACCTGCATCCCTCAGAGGCCTATTAACACTATTTTTGTGGCATAAAATCTAATTAAGAAAACTCATTTGTAGCTACTGCTCGCAACATGTAAAAAGTCACAAATTTCATTTCAGTGTGAAAAAGGATTAAGAAGAGAAGTTCTTCTGTTACCCTATTAACACTTTGGTCTGCAAAAATGTCACATGCTCAGAAGTACTTTAATGCTGTAAACAAACTGGAATACTTCCTGTTTTCTCATGCACACTACCTTATAGTGTATTTAGTGAAGATAACTGACATCACAGCTAAAAGACTGACATTGCATTTTCACACATAAATCCACATTTTCCTACCTTTCAGGACAATGACTCGTACTTTATTTCATGAGCATCCCACTGGGTTTAGTAAAACCACTGAAGTAGTATTTTATATTCAAGTTGAAAAGGTATAGCTGAATCTCTCTCTGACACTTGATCACAAATAAAATAAGTATTGTTGGGTTCCATAAAATATGGCATCAGGAGTCTGGAGTTGCAAAAAGTATTTAATAATTATACTACCAGGGAGTTTAGTCTCCGATGGTTTTCGCTGCATTCTTAACATCCTACCAACTGTCCTTCCAAACTTACTTGATTTAGCTTCCAGTGAAATTCAGCAGGTTTGTACGTTTTTCCCTCTGAAGGATCTTGGCGGAACAGGAAAACAAGTCGGCAGTTGTGCACATAGAGTGTGTAGTGGTGCCGGTTCATATCTGCACAAGAGTTTTAATTAACGTTATTGTTTTCTGTAAACCTTAAGAACTCCACAAAATTTACCTGTTCTGTAATTTCATACATAAATCCCCAAGCAACTGATAAGAAGAAACAAATGTAGAAGTAAATCAGGCATGTTAAAAGCAATGCGAAACATTTGTAATAGTAGTTTGGGCTAACATTCTTGAAGAACCCAAGAGTAATACACTGTACAATAAACAGACATGTCTATCTCCAAATCCAACCTAAACCGAGGTACAGGACTGAAGGCTCACAGAGATAAGCCTGTCAGCACGAGAAGAAGAAAAAGAGCTCTATTTGCAAACAGAAGAGCTTTTTTGTAACAAATGAGTAGCTTCTGCCGCATCTAATTACTGTTTTTGAACATGTACTGGTGATGGCAGGTGGACATGCTTTCCCAGGAGAAAACTACATAGTTGCAGCTCTAAAGGATTTACCATTTAAAGTAAATACAAAGGTGAGATACTAGAGAAACAGGTAAGAAAAAGGAAAAGAAACATTTTAGCTACGTCATCCATTCCATGGCATGGATGAGTCAAGAAAGGAGGAAATGAAAAAAAATACCAAAATCATGTCAATCTTTCAGTGTGACAGCATTAAATCTGACTATATTGTTCCAGTGCAATACATTCAAAATTGCCCCCACTCCAACAAATCTATTTCCAGTCTTTCAATATTGCATAATACATCATTGAAATGAGAGCAAATGATATTTACACTACCAGAAACTATCTGCTGCAAGAATTATACGGTTAGGTCAAACTAAGGGATAAAAAAGGAAAACTTTTGAAGGTCTGCTTCCTGTGTACTTTAAAACAGGAGAAACTGTATTTAAATTTGCCCGGTTTCTCCAGTTCACTTTCATGAATCCAGAGTTTTGGGTTTTGATTAAAAGGAATGGGTGAAGGAAGGGAAAAGAGAACATTTGTATCTGGTTCTGAACGACAGTCACTTTTCTCCTGTTCAAGTAAATGCTTTTAGGATATTACAAAATAATGTCTTATTTTCAAATAAAATTTAAAATATATTCAGCATAGTTTCCTTTGAAAAACCTAGCAGCATTTTAAACACAGTATTTTTCTAATACACTGAAAAAATCCCCTGCTCCAGCTAACAAAGACAAGAATTCTTTTATCCCTGTTAGACAGCAATTATGGAAACAGGGTTATCAGATTTCCTTCTTATTAATAGCATGTTCAAAATTATTGTGTCTGTAGCATTCACAGAGACTGAAATCATGCACAGGGTAAAAACAACTTCATCCCTGGAGAAAGAGAAGTGACCTCCTTCTAGAAAAAAAAAAAAAAGATACAGTAGCAAATGCTGTCGCTAAACCTGGTACGTGTTTCTTAATGATTTTAGGCAGCATCAAGAATAAGGTTGTGTTTGGAGACGCAAGATCGAGACTGCATTGCCACAGTAAGTCATCTACCATGGCAAAAAGAAATGCATTATGTAAACTGAAGGAGAGTGAGAAAAACAGGTCTGCCTAATCTGAAACCAGATAATCTAAGGCCATGCCTACAGGTAAGCACAATAAAGAGTGACTTTTACAGCCCACTTCCTTTCACTTCCAAGAAAAACCTAACCTAGAGAAAAAACTTAAGGTTCTCACATACGCTGCCGCAGCATATAAAACCAAACAAACAAAACCCCAACCAGATTATTTATATTTGAGGTACCGACAAACCTGTCTTGTCTGAATTGCACAGAATTGTCTCTTTCTCTTTGGTTCCAGGCCCATGCCTCATCCATACCGAAATCATGAAGGGCTCTTTTAGATTGACTGTGACAACGCCATCTGGAATCTTCACAGCTTGTGTGCCATTAAACTCAAAGACCTGGTCACTGTCGTGACCATTATCAGTAGGAAGTCCTATTGTCCAGTTAGCAGCACTACTTGGAGGGGGAAGTAGCTCAGCTGTGCCAGAAGAAGCACCTACAATAAAAACACTCAAATGAAAAAACGCAGAAACTAAAAAGATCGCTGCTAGTTTCGCACCATACTGTTTTTCTGACCACTAATTTTTCACAGCACCAACTGTCAGGATTATGCACTACCATCACACATCAAGCAATTCTCCCTCTAAATAATGTGGCACTAAGAAGAGACATCTAGTACCACGATGACTTCCACAAATTTAACTTCTGGGTAGACAAATGATCTCATTGAACTTGTTTTGCTCACTATCTCTACAGCTGTAGAGCCTTATTTTGCCTCTGTCTCAGGAACCATTACATTAATACCACTTGTCCCTCAGGCCCATGAACATGATGCCTTTCTCTTGACACTGTACTAGCTGTTAAGACTAATATCCATGCAGCTGAAGGGGGCTGCATAAGCATCTCCTCCTAGATCACTGTCTAATAATATCACAATCAAGAGCAATGATACCCAGCAGGTACTTGGCTTGCTGTTTTTTCCCCACTTCAAGCCTAAATCATTAACGTCACAGCGACCTCATCAGGGAATAGCTTAGGAATTGCCTGGGTCTCTACGGTTACACTGTATTCACACTTTCAACTAACTTCAACTGAAGTTGAAGACCTAAGTCATCAGTCATAATTCTCCCATAATCTCAATTCTTCCATAGTGGCTGCAAAGGATTCATAACCTTTTCGTAAGACCTTTAAACTGCAGCATATGTGGATGCCAAGGTGCCCTTTAATTCTAAGGCAAGCAAGTATAAATTTACCTGATGCAAGCAAACTGTTTTTTCCAAACCACACTTCCTTGGTTTTGTCACCTACTTTTTCACCACCTATTTCTTACATTGCACCCTTCATGTCCATCATGCCTCAGAACAAGAGAAATGTTTTAATGGCCATACCCTTCCACATATATAACATTCCTTCAGTTCTTGATCATGAATCTCATGTGAGGGAGATTATTAGTCTATATAAGCTAGTGGAGAGGCAGAAGAGATTCTTTATTGCATTTAAGAATTATTTTAAAAGTCACCTTCAGCCAATTTCAAGCTTTTTATTGCCTGCCAGGAAAAAAGCTGGAGGAAACTACACACAAATGAAAACCCAATCTACTCATTGATTTTTGGTCTAACATAATATTCAAAGAAAACCTGGTAAGCAAGAGAGACCACTGTATTCTAACAAAAGCATCCTTACCACAGAGCCTGTGAATAGACTTCTCAGAGTAGGTGTCTCTATCACAGCCTTTACCAATATGGTTGGTTTCCAGTTCCACTGTTGCTTGAATTGACGTTATTGGCTCATCACATGTCTCCAAATGCATACCGGGGAAGAGAGCTAACGAACCAGTACCAGGCTCATATTCTATTCTTTTGCTCCAACCTGTGTATTTATCCAAAGAAACATTATTAAAAATCTCCCGTATTTCACTGAAGCTAGTGGCAAATGCTAAAAGCAGACAGGAAGGAGATCAAACTAACCTTGCCAGCCAGGCTTGCATGTAGGCTTAATGCTAATTTTAACCAACACATCCTCAGCAGCTCTCTTCTTCCCACAGTCATACGCTGTTACTGTCAGTTTATACTGATGTTCTTTACCATAGTTTAACTTCTCCGTGTTTTTTATATAACCTGACACACACACACAAAAAAAAGCACTAATCACGACACCAACATCTAGTCATTTCTCAGGTTCACTGCTACATTAAATGCATCCAGATACCACCTATGTACTTCATACAGGCACCAATACTTTAATAGACACACCTGCAAGTGATTTAGCCCTTCACTATTTGACTTTTCAATGGCAGACATCAGGCTCAGATCCTTAAAAATTACATAAATCCAGAGATGAGCACACATACATAGAACAGCAAGTATATACTTATCAGGCTCTTAATAGTACGTTATATTACTCAAAATGACTCAAACTGTTCATAGGTGGTAACTGGTACACAAATTGTTTGGCACGCGGCAGGATTGTCCAACTTTTTAAAAATCTCCACACCCATGAAAATTATCCATTGGCAATGTGGATCCCCCAAAAACTCAAATTAACGCCCACTAAAAACTGTTTCACTTTGCTTCATCAGCTTGCTTGAACCCCTAGAAGTAGTCTACAGATTTTGAAGGGTCCATAGATCACCGGCAGAAAGGAAATGACCTTAACAAATCACTACACTTCAAAACCAACAACCACGATACCGTAATCTCCAGAGCCACATATGAGCCTCTCAAATGTGAAAAGCGCACACAGGGAATCCCATTTTTGAAAGCTAAGTAGCAAAAGCTATCCTAATACAGAACAGAAAACTACAGGCAAATAAAATAAAAAAAAAAAAAAAGCCTACCAAAAGCTGGTTTAAAACATAATACAGAAAACAGCTACTGTATTTCCTTTATTTTGAAAAGGATTTTACAAGAAACAACACACATGCAACACACCATCTGCTCCTTACATCAGCAGACAGCACACGGTATTGGCACTGAAAGACATCTCTCTTTTCATTATCAATTCAAACTGCTGAAGTGAACACCTCCATTTAACTGTGTTGTAGGAAAGGGTTAAAACAGGATTACTATAGTTTTATGTTGACCAGTCTTCTTAGGGCAGCAAATTATAGTAATTCCCACCCTCTCTCGCATCGTATTCTTACCATCTTTGTCAATAGCAAAAGGTACATCCGGCGTTACAATTTCGTAATTGCAAATCTGGCTGAACTGCGGTGAACAATCTGCATCCACTGCTTCCACTTTCAGGATGTTGTCATACCTCTTCCCTTCAATAACTGTTGCCTTGTATGACTTCTCTTTGAACACAGGAGCATACTCATTAACATCGTTCACCTGAATATGTACTGTTGCTCTGGAAATAAAACAGAAAGGTCAGTCTCCTATGTATCGCAAAACTCCTATTCATGCAAGGAATCTGATAAAACAGCTCCCTCTTTTACTCCTGGAAAGAAGTGATGAACGACTAACAAAACTAACGCTCTCAACTACCCTAACTAGGAAAGCAGTGGATGTTTTTCCAGTGTGTTGCTGTATAATTCAGTGTAGTTCTAGGTTACTGCTTATTGTTCCTGTTTATTTGCAAATAAAATTCAAACCCTTGTATTGCAACTATTAAATTGCCGCCGTTTTACAGAAATACAACAAAATACAGCTATGACAAAATAGGCTTTTACTTCTGTTAAAGCAGTACAATCCTTCTAGTTCTTTCCCGCTGTCAGAGTATTTGCTATAAACACCCAATTTTTATTTCATGTGAACAAGAATGACAGTTAAGACCGGTCTTAGACTAAGAGCTCAGTCAAGTGCATTTGATTAGCTTTCTTTTGCTAATAAAGTACTGAGCTGTGTAAGCCAGTGAAAACTGGCTTATTTCTTGGATGTAGGAATGAGAGATCACACAATTTAAATGGAAGAATCACAGAAGCGGAAGATACGCTTTAACACATCATATAGCTAGCTAGATAACCCTAAACAGATTGGAACTTGAATTCCGTCCTTCCACGCTTGTCACTGATTGTTGGTATATACAGAATAGGAAAGTAATGCAGTTTCTGTCAGTGACCAAGGAGAAAAGGCGAACAACAAAAAGCATAATAAAGAATTCAATCGCTACAGTCCTTCCATAAAGGCAAAAGTTTTCTAATGCTTACGCTAAAAAGAAAAAAAAAAGTCTTTAACGTTTTATTTTAGCCCATGTGCTAAATAAATGCCACCAAAAAATGGCCTTCTGTACCAAACACACTTTATATTCCTGACTTTAAGAGCTAAACTCCAAGACGGCTAAAAAGCCCCAACAAATCGTAACACAGACAGCCACGGGCCAGGGAAATTTCAACAGTCATTTGTAGGTGCAGGTCTTGGAAACCCATCATTCTGCTGTGGGAAAAGAAGCGTTGCAGAGCATGCTGCTAGATCTGTACCGGTTCATTACATAGCTGTGAATTTGGAGAACCCTGATTTTTACTAGAGCCATCAGAAGAAAGTTTAGATCTCAAGTAACCAGCACAGGTAGAAAAATTACAGGTAAGTTCTACAGTGTGGAGAAGGAACTATACACTATCAAACTGAACAAAGAACGTAATTCCAGCCAACCCAATGAAACATTTGGTGCCATCTTTCTCTTTGAACTCTTTCTTCAAAAGTCAAATTGAATACCAAACAGAGTTTAAGGGCATACCTATTTTCCCTAAGTGTAATCCTTAAGGGGTAACTTTCTGCTGCCTATTTGAAGCACACAGCTACAGAGAAACAAGGTTCTATTTGTCACCAAGATGACTGCTGCTAGTCTATTCCTCATCTTATTGATGCCCTTCTTTGCTTCACACAAACGGTAATCTTCCACATGCTCTGCAGATGTTTACACCAGGGTGTTAAACAGCTATTCTCAAGTGGATTTTTCTAGAGAGCATTTTATATTGTGGTTTTTTTCTTCAGATAAAGATTAGCTGAAGATTGCTTTGTTCCCATTCTTTAACCTAGGCAGAGATTAACCTTGTGTTATTGACCTTGCTTTTTTTTGTGAGGCTGTCTGGAAATGACAGCAACATGTATTCTTTTCCATTTTGTCAACCTGAATATTGACTGAAGTCCTGAACCAGTTTTTCCGTTTTAGAAACTGAATTCTGAAACAATGTCCAGGCTTGGTATTCCAGGCAAACTCTTTATGTCAACTCAAGCCAGATTTTAGCTGTATCAACAGTTTTCCTGCTTCTATCCCCACACTATTTTCTAATGTAAATTCAGAGACATCAAGGGATAAAGCAGTATCATCTAGAATACAGCTAAAGAGATGTCAAAAGAGTTTATTTCCATTTTGCTGCTATTTATATTACCATTGTATGAAAATCTTCCAGTATTAACACTTGGTTTACATTTACTCTAAATGCACAGATCATAAATCACCACGAGCAGGAGACCACTTGAAACAAAACTTCCCCTCAGCCCACCACAGATTTACTTACTTGTGGGATTTTTTTGCATTCGCTCCATCTGGTCCCTTTCCACAGTCATAGGCCTGTATGGTGAATGTGTAGTCCTTCTGTAGTTCACAGTCAAGCTTTTCTTTAGAGCGGATTATTCCCTCACCAGTGGATTTATCCACTACCACTGCTTCAAAGGGAACATTTTGCCCGTGAATTTTAAATCCACAGATCTCACCTACAGATTCAAAGTATGACAGGTTAGAACTGGTCAAAATTATGACACATTTTTTAAATAAATAACCAAACATTTTGCAGCCAAGGGTTTGTGAGGGTCTGTGGACAAAGCAAGAGCACTGTGCTTTAAAATGGGTGATTTCTGGGAACTTTAGTAAAAAGAAGCATACGTCTGCCTTCCAAGCAACTTGTTTACTTTGCATCCATTCATGCAGGAATACGAAAGAGAAAAAGAGAAATGTAGACAGGCATTTCACAGGAGTACTTGAGAGCTCTAGGATAAGAGTAGATCTTATGAGAGCATACAGCCAAGGCCACTGGTAGTATCTTCTACGCCAAGCTACTGGGAATAGCTGGGCAGCTTGTTTACTTTGACCAGAGCAAAAGGTTAAAATGCACAGTTACAAGTCAAGGGATGAAAAAGCTTCAAGTACAGGTTCAGCACCATAATTACAGAAATTCTGTCAACAGATCAAAGTACAAAGTCTTCCTGTGCAATGTACCTGGCTAAAATTAGGGAATCAAAATAAACTACTGAATGAGAAAGGTAGAAATACCAACTCCTCAGGCATCCATTTCAACAGCTATCCACTAACACAGACCAAATGTTAGTCAAGGAAGCTCTCACATGGAACGGTTTAGTAGGCTTTCCTTTCTGTTCAAACTCTTCATCCTAACAAACTTGCAAGAGAAGTCCCTAGTAGAGCATTTTAAAACACATCTAAGCCTAAGATTACACTACAAGACCTCTTGCTGGCACAGCTAGGTCCATCTGTCACCATGTTCTGCAGAGTGAGCCTAGCACACCTAGCTGTGCAAATAAAAGCCACTCAATAAACAGTTTGATCACCTACACTGTGTTTTTAACCTGTGTAACTTGCTACATTTTGAATGCGATTTTCTCACATCGACATAAAACACTATTTTGCTGTTCCAGTTGCAGCAGTATCATAGTACCAAGAACACACTCCTACTGTAAACATGTTTAGAGGTATTCAAAAAAAGGTGTTTGGTTCAGATTTTAAACTACTGAAGTAGGTACTGAAGGAAGTGAACTGCAGGGAAGGCGTTATAATGCTTCGGCAGTTAAATATTATTTTACTAAGCATATGAAAAAAGATGTCCCAAAGAAGTAAGCTATCAGTGAAAATACTAGAAAACACTAATTTGCCCAAAACCAACTTAACTTCTTCAGTGTCCATACAATGTAAAATAATCCCAAATGGTTCAAATGGATGTCTGATTTACAGATATTTCTAACCAAGGGTTTGGTTACATAACAGTTTTTATCAATATATTTTAAAATAGAAAAAAATTGGGAGAATAAATGGGACAAAAGAACATGACAGGATCTTCTGTTTAAGTGCTGATTCCCCATTTCATAACCAAAGTTAGTAGGTTAATATTCATAAAAGGGATAGAAAGAACCCTTTATCACCTTCTTTGGTGACTGTCACCTCAAAACTCTCTAAAGGGAGAAAAGATAAACCGAGGTCAGTAACAGGAAAGGTTGAAAGGGAGCAAATAAGGAAAAGGCAAAGATGTACACATTACACAGAAAAGCTTTGGAAAAATTGTATTGTAAAATTCCAGTGGTGATTTGCCGTAACTGTTACAATTTTAGTTTTAGTTATGTTAAATATAATTTAATCTTTTAACTCCAGGCTGCCATTTGTAGAATTCTGAAGTACTGAATAAGTTTATCAAAAGGCTTTTTTCTTTTTTTCCTTTTCTTTTTAACAGTACCAACTGCTAAACAAAAGATATTTTCAAAATTCCATGTTGATGAAGAACTATCCATAAAGTAGAATTTTCATCAGAATTCTTTGTACTATTCTATTTAAAGAAGACATGTTAAATAATTTAAACAAGCTTTTATGTATTATACTGAAACCGCCATGTTTCTACAATTAAAAAACTTCATAGTCCTCTTCTGAGTCCCAGAGGAAAAAAAAAAATAATATTAAAATAGTCATGGGATCTTTGTGTTTCCACAGAAATTTTTATCGGTTTAAGTTATGTAACACCTACCATTTGCAAAATTTAAATTCTACGTCAAACTCAACTTGACAGTATTGCCGTAATTCATTATTAAAAAATATACACATTAAATTGTGATCCTAATGAACATAAAAGCTTTAATTTAGGAAATCGGGGGGGTGTGTGTGTATATATTTTCCTAGCAGCATATTGCTTTTCCAGGTTAAACAAGTAACCAACGGCTTCTATAATTTTATTCTACTGATGAAATATTGTAATGCTGGACAGAAGAGATTCAGGTACTCAAATATATTCACCTACTAGTACTGAGGATGCCCTAGAGTAGCCTGCCTTGCGCCCTTCAACCACTCCAGGAAAGTACAGGGCTTCCACAGTGTCCTGGATCCTCCATGCTTACAAGGAGATCTCAGATAAAACTGAGTTTTAAAATGGTATTAGATGACTGTGATAGGCACCTGGAATGCTTTCACAGTTTTAATGAAACTGCAGTTAACCCTGTTCTTCAGTCCCTTGGAAACCATAATTTGTTAAAATCCAAAACTACTACCTTTTACCTATCATCCAACATATCAATTACTTTTTCCCCGATTATCATCATCTTTGACCTGAACTCCACTATAACAAAGCAGACCTGTATCCTTAAAATCACTTCTAGCAGATCTCCTGTTAATTCTCACATACTTCAAACAACTTGCAGTAACACAGTTATTCAAGTCTCTATTCTAGATTGGCCTTAAAAAGAGATGAGGCACTATAGTTAGAGAGGAGTATTTTTCATAAAAAGCAAAATTTACAGTTTAATATTGAAGCAGAAATATAATTAAGGAAAAATACTTTATAATGTGTCATGATTTGTAGTCCTTCATTTTAAAAGGAGCCAGTTTCTGAAATAGCTCTCATGAAGTTCTCCCTGAAACTCACTTCAGGTAATCTCTAGATTTATAATCAGCTCTTTATTTTAAGGCACCCAATACGCTATCTCTTGTGGCACCCGCATAATTTATTTCAGTCTATTCTTACACAGGGTATAAATATAACCCCGGATTTTAATGTGTCTTGGCAATAGGATCACTCAAGAAAACTTTACACTGCTTAAATTCGTGGCTGACACCGCTGATTAGCCAGAAGTGACATTCCAACTGCAAGTTCTGAAATACTCCGCATCTCTTACTCCCATACACCTACCTCCCTGCCCCCTTCCAGTAACTCTAACCTTGAGAGTCAAGCATTGTGTGTGAAACATTAGGATTACAGGAAAAAAATATATGGAAGGGAACATTAAAAGCAGAAAGCCTCATAATGAAGAGAAGAGGGAGAAGTGTATTAATGTGGCAATTACCTATTTAGGAGAAGGGGAGGCTGTTTAAAAACTGGTCAGTTCTTTATCATCTGAAGTGACCTTTAACTGGCACAAACACCAGTCTGGCTGCTAGGAAGTTCAGGCATCGTATTTTTGATTCCTGAGCGTTAAGACATCAGCAAGCTCTCCAGTAAATATCCACGTGTCTCCAGATGCTTTTTAAGGTGTAAAGCTTCTGTTCAAGGTGTACTATAGCTCAATTCCTGCCAGATGTTTCTCAGAACAGTAACTGATCTGATACAACTGTATTTGCCACTTCACACTAGTAAGATTAACAGAAAGCCCTTTTATTACTACACAAACAAGGTTCTTATGACTGAAGAAGTTATAACGCATAAAAACCTACGGTATTACTTATAATGCTCTAAATAAGCAAATGCAGAGTTCCCAACTTAACAGGCTTTTTAAGCTCCCTTCTTCAAAGCGTCTCTGCAATGAAAAGAAGCAAAAAGGAGTAATTCTCTAAAGTACAAAGTATTTCAAAAATTAAAGCTCCCCCTCCTTTCTCAAAAATATATTAGACTTGTTACAGAGCCGTTTTAAGACAAACAAGACAATTTACAGAGTAATATTCCCATACACAGATTATATTCATTTTCCTCACAGTTATGAAACGCATATATTTATACAGCGTAGGTAAGACTCCTCTGTGATTATAGGATTCTTGGCAGTGAGTATTTTTCATTGCCATAAGTAAGCTTAGCTACATACCATGCTCCCTAAGGTTTCATGCTATGTCATACATGCCTAACGCTTTTTCTCATTCCATTCTGACACTGAGATACATTACTGAAATAAACTTCTGCCTCTCCTAATCTTAGAACAGAATGATGACCAATCTGTAAATTAGTTCATATTTGATATACTGGAAACTGTTCAGCTAAATACACTGTAACTAGGATAGAACTTTACTGTGTTTCACTTGGCTGTAGTCACAGTTGAAAAACATTTCATTTTACAGATAATACAGGTTTGCTGAACTTTTATGTTAGCCAGAAAACATACAGTAATCCCGTATCCTAAAGGCATCCTGTATTTCTCCTTTCTAGCGTAGCACAATCAAATTACAGTGAGGATTTGGCAGAATTTTAAGGTTTTGTTGATTTTTACTGTTTTACGTCTTTCTGCCCTGTTATTATATAATGATGTAAAACACTTAATTGTATTATATACAATTTTTTATATACAAAGTTATAAACAAGGTTCTTAAGATATTTAAACTGGACATACAGCGTTTGATTAGACACTCTGGAGTCAGCTATCCCTTTACATTCCCATTCCATAGAAGGAGAAGTAGTATATTCTCCCAGCTCTAACCAAGCAGGAGCCTACATGAGCATCATGGAAAGCCTTCAGAAAAGCCTCCCATTTCCATTCCTTTAGAATGCCTCCTAAACAAGTACTACTTAGTACCATACAATACTGTTAAAAAGCAAACCAATTTTAAATTTCACAATTAGTGCTAAGTCCATTTCAGTTTGTATTTGTACGCATGATAGGTAGAAAACATCACTTCATGCATGCCTTAAATTTGATGAAAAAATGGCTGAAACACTATCACAACAAAAATTCCTCTTCGGTTTGCCAACCGGCTGCGCGACATATTTGTTGTACACTCACTGAATCACTCATTGGATGTGACAAGATCAAAATCTTTATCTGTTTGCTTACACAGTGTCATTCATCATCTCTACATATCATTTCTTTATAACCACCATCCAGCCGAGTGCTGCATTACACACCGGCCAACTGCAGACAGGACGTCAGCACAGCTCCCTGCCCTAAACAAACACGGGTTGGCGGTGCAGCGTGGAAACACAGCATCAGCCCTCGCCCACTGGAACGTGTGAACGCCACACACCTCCGGGGAGAGGCTGACAGAAAGCCTTGGTGGATTTGTTTTTTTTTTTTTTAAGGAATGAATAGAGATTCTGCAAGATCGTTTTCAAAGCCCTATGCATATTCATGCTCTAAGTCAAAAAATTCCTAACCCCCACAAAAATACTTCTTGCATCCCAGATTAGTAAGGGGAAAATAAAGTATTGTGGCTGAGAAGTGGTTTCTGAGAAGTGGGGTGGGGGAAGGAGGGATTAAAACCCTATTACAGACACATCAAAAAAACAAGGAAACATTTCCTTCCACAAGGGAAGCATTTCAAACAACTTGCTAGCAAGACCTTGCGTTATATTCTCATAACAAAATGCATTCAGCAATATGAAGGCATCCAGATACAATATTGTTTGTTTCAAATGCAATAAAAATTCAGCTCCTTTTTGCATAGTAAAGGGGAAATCCATACCGAGAGCTTCAGACATTAAACCGATTTTTTGGACACAAATTTCTCTAATGTACAATAGAACAGGTAGCTGTCCTTTATTTTACTTTTTCAGCAAAACCATTTTGGATCAAATTCCAACATGACTCGATTTGCAACGCAGGGAAGCCTCACTGAGAAAGGAGAATACTCATTGTCTTCTCAAGCAGATCTACAATAATCATGGTACAAAACTGATTCCATAGGGTTTCTCTACACGTCAGGCAGTGTGAGGCAGCAACCTGGCATGACGATATTAGAACTCTGCTTTCAAAAGTGTGTCATTTCAGATGTAAAACCATACAAATTACCCCAGAAATATATGTCTATATAACCCTACTTATTTTTGCACGCCTGAATTTTAGGATCCTACCCACAGCACAGAGTGAGCAAAGCAATAAAATATTACTTTTACTTGTCCCACAGTTCATGTACTACAAAGCACTTAAATGAACTAGTTTCAAGATGTTTCGACATGCTCAAAATTGAAATAAAGCAAAAAGCTCTATTTAAAATATTTTAAACCTGCAGACAGTTCAAAAGTTTCACAGCTCAGCTAGGGGGCACAGTTAATTAAAATATCCAACATTTTGAAGCATGAATAAATTTGATTTAAAAGTATGAATATACCAGTTAGGCCTGAAACAGCCACTTAATACTGAAAACGCTTTGTTTTGCTGTGAAAACATGTCACTGATCTAATGGGCTTCTCACACTTAAAACACCCACATAGATGCTCCTGGACAACAACAATGCTATTCTCCGTCCCAGGACGTGACTATAGCACCACCAACTAGAATTGATAATGCTGATTCAACACGTCTCCCACATTTGGTCTCCTCAAAGACAGATTCAAGTATTGTTCTATTTAATGGCAGACAAATACTTTTATAGATTCCCATAGCACAGTCATTCAAAATTCACACAATTCAAATCCAACAGAGTCATATCGAGGAAAATTTCTTTACAACATAGCGTGCTATACTCAGAATTTAAGATAACTACTTTAAATCCATTGTGCTGCTGCTGCTGCTTAAGAATTGTTAGTTTTTGAAAGCCAATATATATAATGTTTATACAAACATTTAATAACACCAACTTCCAGTTGGTAAAAAAGTTCATGAAATAAAAGCAGGTTTATAAATTTAGATCAACACAATGGAAAAGCAGTCTCATTTGAAGAGATACTTTAACATTGGATTTTTGCTCTGCAAATTCGACAATATATTCAAAGATACTCTGCCAGCACTTTCTTAAAGCTTCATGATATCTAGCACTCAAGAAAATTTTACTATCCACCAAGAGGTATAAAATTGCCATTTTCAAGATCTGTTCAATGCTGTCCAAACTACCAGCACCTACATTTAAAGCACTTAAGCACTGTGAGAGATGATATCACCAAGCACACAAGTCAGCCTTCCTATACCTCTCTTTACTTAACAGATTTTGTGTATCCCAACACAAGCTTCCTCATTTGGAAAAAGTTTTTGGTTCATAGACAGCAGTTTTATTTCCAGTTAAGATCATTTAGGAGTCTCTGCCACGTGTATCCAATGCATGAGAAAGTTTGAATTTCAGAAGTTTACTGTTATCTCTGAAATCCCTGAATTTGTAAGGTAGCCTCGGAGATAATTCAGCCTCACAATAATGCAACAAAACTGCTAATTTAAGTACCACTTCAAGACAACATGACCGAGTTCCCATAATACTGTAGCACACGATGCAGTTAGCATGCTGAACATTTCAAAAGGCTGTTAATTTAATCACTCCTCCTTGAAGCCAGGCTAAGCAATGTTCCCAGAAACGGCTAATGTCACATCCTCTAGGTATTTTATTAGGGTTCTTAACCCTAAAATTTTACTTAACCAAGTAAGCTTCTGCAAGTATGAAATTCAAGCTTGTGTTATCCACTACAACTCATTTAAATACCTGCAGATACCCAATGGTATTCTTCAAACACAGTTTTCTAGTATTTTGTCAAACCAAAAAAGTACTTTCCATAATACTGCATCCAATTAATCAATACAGTACTCTTGAACAGTAGTTTCCAGACAAAAACTACTGTGGAAGTTTGTAAGAAAACTGTCGTCTCTCAGCCCTATGTTGAAAGTGAAGAGTTAGCCTATGTTTTGCAAACAGTTTGTGTTATCATTCTCTACACTCTTTGTTATAGGAAAAAAAGCCTTTTCTTCAGGTAGAAGAGGCTGTCCATTTTTTACAATGCCCCAAACTGCTAAGCAAGCTTATCATAGAAAGTCTAGATTTCTACTGGAATTCTCAGTCCAAATACTGCACAGAAGAAATGCAATCTTAATTCTACTGTTTTCAAACTAGTAAGATACAAATCAAAAACACTAAGAAACCCCACAACTCTCTTCAGAACGATAAGAAAATAATCATTTCAGAACTCCCAGACTGAATGCTGTGAAATGTGGAATCCAGAGGATTAAGGAAAAGGTTAAGACACTATGCAAAAACAAAAAAACCCACCACACTAAAAAGAGCCCCAACAAAACAGAAAAGTTAACATATACACATGAAATTGAAAGAAGCGAAAGAAGCATGAGTATCTGCAATACAGAGTACTCCCGGGTCTGGGTAGTTGCACACAGCTGTATATTTACAGATGTAAATATGAAATGAAACTCTGGTCCCATGCACAAACATTTCCTAGGGTCTAAAAGCTTCAAAACATTATGGTACTGTTACGGAAAACATACTAAGTAACACACAGCATTTGTCATCAAGAAAGCACTTCCACTCCTTAAAAAAGAAAGGCAGATGAATTCTTTACCTGCAAAACGCAGAGGTGCATCTTTGTCCAGGGCTATTAAAGGGGGGTCCAAGAGCACCATGTTGTCATTTTCTGTAACTATACCATGATAGGTTGTTTCAATCCATGGCTTATGCTTGTTAACTGAAAGGAAAACAAAGTACAATGTCAAAATGTTTGAAATGGACAACTTTTTAAAAAAATGCTTTACAACGCTGATTTAAATATTTTTCTCTTTCATTTTTGTAAATCTGAACCAGCATTTTACTAAATTAAAAAAATTGAGACAAAATCCTGGCGAAGTTCAGAAGAGTTCAGTGTCCCTGTAGGCTTTCCAAAAGTAACTCAGAGAATCTAAATTAGTCTCTTAACTATGCTGGGATTTAAGGTGCCCCTGAAGTGCAATTCAAAAACCTTCTAACAAAGATAGGGAGCTGCTGCCATCAGTGCCAAGTGTGACACTAGAAAAACCTATATTCAGCACCAGACGAAGAAAGACTGGCCAACATGAGACACAAGGGTTTGTTTACACTCTATTTCTCTCCCATTTGGAAAAATTGGGATCCAGTTGGAGGACTATTCTTCGGAACATGAAGGCTTTTTCTAGTTTCAGCATCTTGTCTTGTATGCGGGTTTTTTATTATCATTATGAGAAGAGATGGAAAAGAGATCAAACTTAGCTAATTTCTCCACAAGGCCTAAGAACGCTTGCCAAGGAAACAAACAGGGAATGACAGGCATTTCTGTCCCAGTGCAAGATCTATATCTAGAACCTTTTGTATCAGTTTTACCAGTCATTTACATGGCATCCCAGGTAGAGGAAGACTCCAGGAGTTCTGCTGAAGCTGGGGAACTATGCAAAATGCAAGAAAGGGAGAGAGAGGAGAGGCAATCAGAAAGGGCAAGACGCCAGCTTCGCAGCCCCACACCTCGGCTGCAGAGACGCAACACGAGCACTCCCGGCCCTGCTGGGTTTGGAGGACTTGTACTTCGTACTCTTTAATCCAGCAGATGCCTACTGCAGATTTCAAACACTACTGGAAGAAGGGACCCAAATCTCAGGCCTTTTCTGTCATCTAACAGAATGCCTTGAAATCTGAGTTAAATACTGACTCGTTTTTATATCACTTACTTAGTAGTTGCTTTAAGAGACTGGGAACCTCCGCTAAAAGATCACCCACAAAAGCATTCTTCAACTCTGCACAGAAGAATCTATATGCCAATCACCTGAGCTTGTTTAAGATGACTGGTCTTCTTCCTCTGATGCAAAGAAATCCAGTATCTTTCCTTGTCAGCTTGCAAAAACAGTTTTTTTTCTAATACATCACAAAAGATGCGAGACAAAGTCATAAGTTATCTACTAGGTTATCATCTACTACGTGACAATCCAATGTGAGAGAGCTTTGATTATTAAATATTTATCTTTATGTTATGCTCTCCAAAGATAAACACAGCTTGTAGTCCACAGAACTAGTGTATGTGGTGTAGCAACTAACTCTTCTTGACAGTTGGAATATATTGTTTCTCTTGGTCTAGCTCTCTTCATGCTGAGGTTCTACATGCATCAGCTTCACCTAAATCGTTTTGGGCAATGTATATCTGCTACTTCAAAAAACCTCTCAAGCTACCACATACTCTTGCTTCTTAAACTAATACTATTTTCGCAGATGTAATTCTGGAAGGCTGTATGTATCTAGCTGCTTAGAAACTATGGAAAACATTCACCTAGAGGGCCTGAAAACTGCTCCTTACCGTACAAAACCAAGTCATCTTCAGCAAATGATGTAAAGTCAAACGTAGGAAATGCTTTGCTAGAGGTTATAAGATACCAAACAGCATTCAGTAAGTGACATCACCCAGATTTTGGTCTTCATGAGATCAAGTATGTACAACTTCCGAAATAAATCTCTGTGCAATCACAGTAAATTATATACTACAGCTAGAACACTATTACACAGTTGAGTCCTGCTATTTCACCTTTCTAAAGAATGGTATAAGCAGACTGTCAAAAGAGGCAGAGATGTAAGGCTAACCTAGACTTTTGGATCCTGCCTCTCCAGCAAACTAAAAGGGGTTCACAATGTCTGCCGTATGCTTGGGAATTAAAAAAACAGTGATAAAAGGATATTTAAACAAATTATTAAACCTAGAGGTAGAGAACTCATATAGGAAACCAAAATCCTCTCCCAGTATGCTTTCATCTGCAATCTTTTACTGGTTAGTAGCAACAAACTGCTAGACAGGATCTAGTATCTTCATACATAATAATGCAGCAAGAGAGAACTCACAACAAACTATTTTAATGCAAGCAGTGTTTAATTACCACCGTGTGGTTTTACTCAATATGGCAACGCTATCTTTACTGCCTCAATACACTCACACAGGCATGCTTTCAATATTCAGCATACCAAATAGCCCGCTAAATGTCAGCCACATTGTTCTGTTTACCCAGAGAAGTAGACTGCTGCAGCACCCTCCAAGGAACTCGGTGTTTTAAAACAAACTTGGTCATGCTCAAAGGGACTAACCTATCATTCCTCCCTCAGAGGGAGGGCACCAGTAACTTCCGAAGTGCGAGTTCCCAGTTGAAAGATGTCTCTCAAGTCAAACGTGGTCTAAAGAAAAGTGTTTCACTAATATTGCTATGGCCGTTAAGAGCACGAGAAGGACGCAGTTGTGTATTTTTCTGTCAGTGCATTGGGGGCAGTTACACCTCAACTGAACATATCCAAGCTCATCTTAGTCCATGCAAGGACCTGGTATAAAATAATAGAACAAATCTCCGCCAGAAAAAAACTCCATCTCCGTTCCAATGCTTCTGAACGTAGATTACAAATTTTTTTTTTTTTTTAAGCACTGAGAAACCTTCACCTAATTTAGCAACCTACAGTAAATCCCACTACTGTAGGGTAGGGAGTTCTACAAAAGCTTGAAGTACTGTAACCACACAGGAACAGAATTATGAGTATGCTAAACATCTGCAGAGTCTAGTGAACCTTCAAACAACAGGCCCAGTTAAAAGCAGAGTCATGTCCTTTTATTGTGCTGTAGACAATAAAATCATAAAGCTTAAACCCCTTTGTGTTTAGGAAGGCTAAAACATCACCAGATTTTAAAACATAAAGCTTAAATCTCTTTGTGTTTATGAAGGCGAAACGTCGCTGGATTTTAAAACACCAAACTTGCTGCTGAATATCCAGGAAAAGCCCGTTATCCATATTTGTGATCTACTGACTCTAGCATAACCACACACTGTAAGAAATTCTCAAGCTAGCATTTGAAATATGAGGCACAGCTTACCAGCAATACATTACTGCTTCCCTTGGACCAACTGTGAAATTGAACCAAGTATGCTTCTGATCTCAGTTGGCTTAAATATTATTAAATGTTGGGACTGAAAACTATCCTTTCACATTTTTTTTTCCTCTCTAATTGTCACAAAACTCCTGAAATCTACAACGCTGTTCAAAGCCAGACTGTTAATTTCAAACCAAAACAGTCAGACTATTCCAAGCTTGACACTAACAAAGTGCCCTGAGCTGTTAATCTCTTGCCATTTAACTGGGATAAACTACGCTAGTTTCCTTGAAATACAATATTCACACTATTTGTAAGCGCCTCAACTGGAATCCGCTGTAAATCCCAACTAGCATCTAACCTAGTCAAGTGGGGGAAGCCACCCTGGCACAACACAGCAAGCTGACTTCTAGCTTTTAGCGGCCAAAAAAAAAATTACGACAGCTAAGTATACCTCTTTTTCCAGGTAGCAAATGGAATTGTAAAACTCGTGCTAGAGCCTTTACTGCTGCCAAGCAATGACTGCACCTGCCTCTGCAAGGTGAGCACAAGCCACCTGTTGAACATGGTCTATCTAAAGATAACTGCTGCTAAGCTATAGGAGGAAAGCGAATTGATGCCCACTGGTTTTTAAAATACCATTCGCTCTAGGTGAATGTGCTCAGTTTCTCATGAACCGGAACAGACCAGCTTTTACTAATACTGACTGGAACTACTACTGACGGTTCTGCAGAAAAAGGAATGTTCCTCAAAGAAAGGATGCTTCACCAAGAGCAATGGCTGATGCTGCAGAATGCAACCCATCAGATCAACTAGCAGCAACTTTCTCCTGCTGTTTAAAAGAATTACTGAATGTAAATGCCTATGTAGGCAGGCTAATGGCATGTATGGCTAGTATGGAATCTTTAATCAAAAGCTATAATCTTAAGACAATCAGAATTCAGTTCTAGTATTTGAATGCAAACATATTAAAATTAAATGTACTTATGAAAGTCCTTTCCGAGGACTTCAGTTATGTTCTTACAAGTGGTCAGAAGTTCATTTGACTTAAATGGGATCTGGCACCTACGTAACTGAAGGTTTAGACACACCTCAACCAGAACGGGCTGTAGCTGAAAATATTTTTTCTTCTGGATAACTACTTCTAATACATGCTGTTTACGTATCTCTAGTACTAGATCAAGATGATTTACGTCAAAACAATTTCTTAAGAATGAACTGGTAAAACATGCTGAACGAACTCAATAACAAGCACTAGAGTCTGAAAGCTAGATGCTCAATCTAGTGACAGCAGATAAACATGAAATACTCATTATTAAAATCCACTTTTGAAACTTTACAAAAAATCCAGATATTGCGTAAAGAGAGAATTATATTCTCTGTCAATTCAAACGAACTGCACTCAGTGAACTGAGTAAAAAGTCCTTTACTCCTGTCCTGAAGGTCTGACAAAAATTTTGATTACTGTACATCTTTCGTTTGTCTTCCTCTTGATGTAAGAGAATAGAAGCATGCCTTTCAGTGAGACAATAAAAACTCTAAAGCATGTCTTACCTTGAATATTCATAATTTAGCACTGTTCTGATGAAATTTCAAGCAGTATCATTAAAAGAACAACTTTGTGTAGTACATAACCCCAGAAAAATATAGCTCAGCCAAGGAGTAAAGATCTACACAATAAAATATGCCTTCTCCAACCTGAAAGCAAAGATTCAATAAGAAAGGGTGTAGCACGGCCTGATTATAATGTGTGTTCTGCTCTTGCCCTAGACTCACCAGCCTGCCATTCAGAGTTGTGCCTCTATTCTCTATTAAAAAAGGGGCGAGGATTAACTTTGTATATAAACAACTTGAAATCTATCAGTGGTAATGAAAAGATTTATTGTATTTATTTATTTAATTGGGTCTTCTCATACCTATAATTTCATAAAAAATCATCCTATAACCAGGTACAAACAATGGGATAAAACTGAACTCAAGTTTTGCTCAAATGTCAGGTTTCTTGATAGCATGGAACTTTTCCTATATATACGGGTTTCCAAGACAAATTACAATTTCCATTACTGGGACATGAAAACAGTAGGCAGTAACAAAATACAGAAGGAATGAATCTGCACTAGGAGAGGGATTAGCTAAGGGTATAGGCATCCACTAACATTAACCTCTACGGTTCCTACTTGAAGGAAAATCAGCTGGTTGAAATTCATCCCACAATTTCAGATATCCCTCTTGGAGTCTTTGCCACAGTTAAGTAGCACTTGTAATTTGTGCTCTGGAAGCTCAGCTGTCACACGTTGGGAGCACAAGGTAATGTTTATAAACTGTCAGGTGCCTACAGTTTGAGCCTGTACAAGTAACACTAATTCTCCAAACACCATATTCAAACTAATGGCTGTACAAATTCAACAGATTTTATTAAATTATATTTTACCTAGGGAAAAATCTCTGGTTTATCACCACTTACAGAGAGTTTCCTGTTCTACACTGAACCAGTTGCCTAAATCTGATTTTATTTGTACAAAGACACATGGAAGTTGTGCTATAAGCCTGAAACTAAGGTACGTGCAAATGACTCATTAGAAACTAGTTCCAGTTTTTATTATCCACAACTGCAGCAGAAGAAAAGTTCAGAGTGCCAAAGACCTTAGAGGATATACTGACCAAATTTCAATGTGGATAAAAGCCTGACAGGGAAAGCAGCAAAACAAAAATATCCCACCACAAAACAGTCTAAATAGGATTAAGGCAACAAAGCCTTAACTCTTGAAGTGAAATTTAAAATGTTTTAAAACTTAAACAGAACACTGAAATAGAAAACATAAGCCTCTAACTGTAAACATTCATTTAATAAATGTCCTCTTAAATGCTGCTAATTATAGTGCAAGAGTGGAAATCACTTTCTAACTGTTGTCATATTTATAAACTTCACTCCTTGAAAGGGAATCTTATTTACAAATAATAAGCAAGCATCATCTCAGCATAGCCGGCACTTCTGGCTCTACTTGTTGACTCCACTTAAAAACAGGGAAACCAACTGGGAGCAGTAGCAGCAACTTGCTTTCAATCTGAATACAAAGCAAGTGAGATGAGACCTAATACTATAAACAAAGGACAGACAGTTCTTCAAAGGCACTGAGGTTTCTAATAATCCTTTCTAAAGGCTTCTAAGGAAGTTTAGTCCCTACTGAAGCCAACGTGAGTCGATCAGTACGAATCAAATAAATCTGGGTGCAAAACAAGATTTATTTAAAACCAAGGCTTCCAACTTACTGAACTCTTCCATGGTTTGACGTATCGCTTCTGTCTTTGACAATAATGATAATGCTACAAGATGTATGCCCCTTAATATCATAAACAAAATTTCAGAGAGACATATCTGACTAGAACTAAATCGAATGAGAGATAAGGCTCAGAAAAATGGCAAAAGTGCCTTTGTTCAGAAAATGTCAAGGACTACAGAAGTTTCTTCTCCTCTGCAGAACAGTTTCATAGCCATGAGCCACTAAGCAATCAGATACTTAAGATTTTCATGGCAGAAAATGCTGCTTTACCCAGAATACTAGAATTCTAATTTAACCTGTTTGAGATGAGACGTTCACATTATGCTGTCCTGTGGCCTGATCTGGGTTTAACTTCAAGCCGCCTAACTTCCATGAGAAATGGAAGTCTGTGAGCCTAGCCTCTGTCCTTGAAAAAAACCTCTTTGCACTAATCTGAAACTGGTAATTTCAAGCCTTCAGAAACATTAAGACCTCAAACCAAAGGTACATTTACAAGTCCGGAAAAGTTTCTGTTGACAAATTTTCCTGGTAACTTGGCACAGACAGCACAACCTGCAGTCTAATAATATGGGAGAAGACAACTGGCACGATAGTATTCTAAACACACAAAGTAAGCCATGCTTGGACCATCCCTACTCCATTTCAATGTCCACAGCAGTGTATTATTTTATATAATATATACAGAAAGAGAGATGAAAACTGTTTGCATGAACAGATGGCTGTATATTATGCTTTCCCAAGTATTATGCATCATAGAAAGGTCTAGCGCTGGTTAATTCTGTCTCTTCTCGGTGGTCTCTTACTTTCATAAATCCTTAGAGGAAAAAACAAACACAGCCCCCATAAATAGCCAAATTGTCTCTTCATAACGCTTTAGGGTCGTCTTAAATTTCCTTGCCTCTAAAAAGGAGACAGAAACCTAACCACCAGCCCTATATTATAAAGGCTGTTCCTGTGTCAAAGAAACATCTGCAGTAAGACTGTGGTAGTGAGAAAGTGGTTTGTGGTTTGGATTTAAGACTTTCACAGCACCACATAACTTCCTGAAATAATCACGGATCAGCAAAGCTTCCTCAAGATAGTATTATTTTGATCAATACTCTACCTAAATGACAATAAGCTGGAAGGGGCCCAAGGCAACAGAGGTATATCACTCTACCTGGTCAGTAACCGTGGAAGAAGCAGCCATTTAGATGCACTGCCTTCTCGTCTGAAAAGTCACTCCATTCCACTCCCCATTCAGCTCTGCTGACAAACATCCAGTCGCTTCACTTTGACAAACACTATTTGAACGCACTGCTAATTACTGTTTTTCCATTGCAACATTAGTCCAACAAGCTTAGAAATATTTGGGTCAACCTGACCAATTACAAGATAAATGCAGTTAAACCGAGTTCTGCGTCAGCGGAATAGGAATATGCCTCTTCACAACCTGAAACCATTCTTCGCACCCCCCAAAATAACTACAGGGAAGACGGTAGGTCAGCTACCTCACACCTAACTTTTGCATAAGATCACATCCCCCAAAAGCTATTTCCATGTCTTTCCATCATCAAAAAAGAAACCACTTTTCACTCCCCTGTTCTAACCACAGGAATACACAGGACTGGAGAGCTGAACTCACCACGCTGGTGTAACCTTTCCAGTCCATTTCTGCACATTACCGAACCAAGCACAATTCAGTTTCCACCACTTACAATAAATCTTAGCGACCTCAGTAACAAGGACTTTTAAACTGACAGAGGAAAAAACATGAAGCTGTACTTGAAAATAATGGAATTGACCACACAGCACAAAACTGAAAGTCTACCATAAACTCTTCCAAACAAACGTTTCTCCTAACAACAGGGAAATGCAAGTGAGTTGCCCTAGCAGGTCTCCAGGTGTTCTCCAGAGCTTACCTGTCATTACATGCATCCTCACATAACATTATTAACAGGCCTACCTAGAGCAGCCAAAATGTCACGAGGACTAACGCAACCGCACATACAAAGCCAAACCAGACCTTATACTGTAACTCAGTTACGTATGATGAGGTTTAACAGATCAGGACCTGCAGTCCAGTGAAAAAAAGTACAGTCTCTAACTGCAGAGGAGCTGACTAACAGAGCTGTCCTGCGCAATGCTATCTACATTTACCATTCGTTTCCAAGTACATATTAACTTTCTTTGAAAAATGTTTCTTTATCTTAGCTTTATTCGTAATTTCAAATGATGGAAAAACCTTGCAATTCAATGAAACTGTGCTTCTGTATTGGTGTGGTAATCATTAAATGTGATGGTTCCAAGAAAACTAGCGAATAGGCTGTACTTAAGAGATCTTGTACAGGTAAATTATGGCCGCTATCTAAACAGTTGGCAGGTAACTTACTACAGCAGCAGCTTCTTGATCCTACGTAGGAAAACTGCAGCAAGATGTGCCCTTAATGAGCTGGTTTTGTTTAAAATCAAGAACTTCCCTTCAATGCATCTGCAAGCCATTTTAAAGCCACGCTTCTACTCCACGTTCAAATTAAATGCAAGATCTCAAATCTCATCATATGATCAGCTAAATCTTGCAGAAACGGCCTTCTCCATTCAAGGGGTAACCTTCAGGTAAGGAAGCGTTTGGAAGCCTCTTACTGAAATCTGCTCAGGAGGAGACCTGCAATGCGTATACTTTTACTCCACCAGATCAATCAACAGCCACAAGGCCAACGTTTCAAAACGCCGTCTCGCTTAAGGTTTAACGAAGCTATCCGTTCTCGCTAACCACCAAACGAGTATTCTTTGCGTCAGCCTGAAGGCTCGGCTCCCCAGGGGCTCTCCGAGGCGCTTTATTTCCCCTTCCCATTCCGCCGGCCATCAAGGCTCTCCCGCGAGCCCAAACCCCCGTCTCGGGTCTACCCGGCGCCTTTCCAAGCCCCGAAGAGCGGCGGCGTTTCCAGCGGACAGACCGCTCCGGACGGGGGAGGGCGGCGGGTCTCGCTGCCTTTCGCTAACGGAACCCTCCCCCGCACCAAGTGCCGACCTCTGCCCGCCTCGGGCACGGCGGCCGCCGTTATGTAACGGGCGGGCCGCCGGCACCCCGCACCCCGCCTCCGCAGCTGGGCCCGGCCCCCGCCGCCGCACGGCTCAGGCCCGCCGACGCGGGGAACCGACCTTCGGGGTAGGAAGGTCTCGGGGCGGGGAGCAAGCCGGCGCAGGTGAGCGCGGAGGACGAACCGCCACCGCCCCCCACCTTCCCCCCCCCCCGCGGCGCCGCAGGTGCAGCGGCCGCGGCGGGGTCACCCCGGCCCCCAGCGAGCCCTGGGGAGGGGCGGCCAGCGCCCTCCTCTCCTCCCCTCC
>JAVKLA010000001.1:5221164-5273418 GCA_034782735.1 Sagittarius serpentarius
CCTCCCCTTCCCCCCCTCCCCGGTACCAGGCAGCCTCCCCCGCCCGCCCCGGCTCCGTTTACCTCGAGCGGCCCCTGCTCCTCCGCAGAGCAGCGCGGCGAGCAGCAAGCAGGAGGCGGGGGCCGGCAGGGAGGGCGGCATGCCCGGGCGGCGCGGCGGCGGCATGGCAGCGCGGAGCGGTGCAGGGCAGCGCGCAGCCCCGGCTGGCGGGGCGGCTGTGGCGCCCCCGCTGGTCCGCGCTCCGCTCTGCGCCGGGCGGAGAGCTCGGCTCGGCCCCGAGAAGGAGGAGGAAGAGGAGGAGGAGGAGGAAGAGGAGGAGGGAGGAGGAGGGAGGAGTAGCGCCGCGCTGCCCCGCTCCGCTCGCTTTTTCTCCCCTCCTCCCCTCCCTCCCCCGCCTAGCAGCGCAGCGCCCCGCCGGCGGCACCTAAAATGGCGGCGGCGAGAGGGCGGCCGGTCCCCCCCCGCGCCGGTTACCAGGCGGGGGAGGGAGCGAACCAACGGCGCGGGGGATGCGGGAGAGCCCATCTGCGCGGCGGGGCGGGGCGTGCAAAGGAACGCCGCCCCGCAGCCGGCCGCCCTCAAACCCGCCGGGCACTGCGGCACCGCACCGCGACCGCACCGGCTGCTCGTCCACCTCTCCCACCCCTGACCCAGCCGGGGGCGGGGGGGGGGGGTGTCCTTTGGGGGAGTTTCGTTTTTTTGGGGTGGTGGTGTGTCGTTTTCTTTGTACGAGCTGAACGTGCCTGCGTCGCTGCAGCGGCGGGCAGTCAGTAATCAGGGCGTAGCTGATGCCCCACCGGAGCCTCTCACACAGCTGATTTACGCAAATGCTGATTAAACCCCCAGCATTTTAGGAGGAGTTAAAACCCGTATAAAGCTGCTTAAATGCGTTCACCTCAAGGTCCACAGACCTTTTCAGCAAAACGGCGAAAAAGCAGGTCTTCAGCTAACCTAACACTGATGCTGAAGACAGGGGCAAGCCCGGCACAGTAAGGCACTGGGAGCAGGATGCACCAACCCGGTCAGCTGCTGGGCCCCTGAACCCCCCCAGGAAGGAACGAACTGCCAACACCCGCCTGCAGCAAGCACCACGAAACAAATACACGCTTTCTTGCTATGTTTTCATCGCTCTAAAACTGCAATCCTGTGGAAATGTGTCTGCTTTGAACATGAGCACACCTTAGCGCACCGTCATGCCTCTCCAAGTGCTTGTAGACGTCGGGGGGGGGGGGTTTCCTTGGTGCTCAGCCCCAGGTACCCACGCTGCAGAGAATGACTGTCCTGTGGGGGAGCATTAACCCTGCCCAAATGGTAGAACAGCAGCGCTCACAGTATAGACAAATACTCTGCATAGTGAGAAACCTTTCTTTAGGGTAGTTTTACTGACTTTTATCAAGGCAAAAGTCTATTAGTTCTGTTTGTAAAAATTCACAAGTATTATCTAAATCAAGAAGTTTCATTGGAATTATTAAAGTTGCATGGAGCCTGTCCTGTAATAGAAGAGTTATTTGCTCTTTGGTCAAAAATTTCAATTAGAAAATGCTTCAACAGAAGAAAAAATACCTTACCATGATAAGAGTTTTGACAACTAAAATGCAACCAACGTATTTTATAATTAGTTATGACTACTGATGCTTTGTACCTATTAGCCATTTCACTCCCACAATGAAATAAAAATAAAGTCCAGAATGTTCAAGATCCTAGAGATACGGTATTTCTTTATTTTAAAACACTATGCAATTTAAATACCAAGATTGATCTGTTCTGGAAAAACCTTCCCCTCCCTCCCAAGGCAAGCCCCATACTGTTACATTCCCTGCTGACTACCTGTTTAGCCCAAACTCGAGACGGAGGGACCAACCAACCAAAGGTGAGAAACCAACTTGTTCACTGTCCTTGATCAGTCACTAAGGTCTCAGCAAGTTGACGGAATCTGGTCTGCAGTAAAAGTCCATTTGGATATCCAGAGGCAAACTGTTCTGCCTGCCCAACGGCTTCTTCCGTCCTCAAAACCAACCATCTTTACTTGCTGTTATCTTAAGCGTATTTACTAATATGAGTGTGTGCAGAGCAAAGAGGAATTTGAAGAGAAATACACTGTGGTCCAATACAATGAACAATACCCCAAGTACTATCCTGTGCTACGGAGCTACCCCTTAACCAAGCAACCAAGTTTGTCCACGTTTATTTCATTGACTGTGTGCTGTAGGCCACCTGCTCTATCAAGAGCTAAGACATCTTTCTTTTTTTAAATAAAGCTAAAGCCTCAGTCTAAAACCCCTTGATTTCTCAGCCTGTCTAACATATGCTGGATGGCAGATCATGACAGAAGAAGCCTGTAGCCCATCTGTTGCCAGATAGCTGAATCTTTACATTCTGCCAACGCAGCTTCAGCTGACAGTATGCTACATTACGTATTTTTCTTTTGTATGGAGAGTAGGACTGTCCAGCTCAGTATGACTCTCAAACTAGTCTTACTAACCTAATGCATGAGTAAGAACCACCCCATTAGTAAAGATTTACAAGGCAACATATCATCAGTTAAAAGACGATTGCCCATTGATGAATACATGATATAACACAAATCTATTTGCCCAAATACTGGATTTTGATTAGGAATCTAAATATGTACAGAGCTTGAATGTCAATATAAAAGTATCTGAAGAGGGCTTGTAAGTCAGTGGCCAGCTGGCATGCAAATATATACACATACTCTAAAACATTTTCCGCAAAATAAATTATTATTACCTTGAAACTGGAGAACCACCTAGGTCATTAGGTGTGGCAGAAAAGACAGTTTAAAGAGCAAAATTTGCTCTGCAGTTCACTTGAGCTATACGATGCGTTATAGCAGGGAAAAGCACACTCCCATTGACCACAGTACAAAGGGGACTTCAGTGTTACCATCAGGACTCACTTAAAGGATTCTGATTCTGCAGAATTAGGAAGGAGAGACGTTTTTAAAAGAAGAAATGCTATGTCCAGGTAAACCTTATTTATTGCACAATGACACTACTAGCTCAGATTAATTAATCAGCTGAATCACTCCTGATGAAATGGGGAAGTTTCCAAGGAAGGAGAAGGCATTGATTGCATTTCACACTCTAAGCAAAACTCCTCCGAGTCAGTTGTGACTAAGGCACTGATTCAGTAAAGCCAATAATTCTTTAGTCTGTGTTTTAAGATCAGTTAAATGATTTTGTTTAGTTAGATGACTAACTGGTTTGAACTGGCAGTTTAGTGGTTCAGGATACAGATAGTATGGGTACTCCACCTGTGGTGGAGACAGAAAAATTAAATTCTGACCCGTATCACCACTGGTGTTCCATTGGCAGTTACTCTAAAAGTACGGCAAATACAACATGCTCTCAAATACCTTTTGTTTCACAAAATTAAATTTGATTTTAAATGTCCAGCATGAGACCTGCTATGTGCCAGCCCTATTTGTTGTTAAACAATAGCTCTACTGTTTGCCAGTGGTAACTACATTTCACAAGTTGAGAGAGATTCTCACTGTATCTGAAATGCCACATGCCATTATTTCAGAGAAATTCAGGAACTAACTTCAGCACCTTCATTTTATCACCTATCTCCCTCCTACTCTCTGACCTGCTTCTAAAGCTCCAAAAAAACGTTGATATTTATTTTATTGGTAAGCAAGAAAACTAGAATAAATGGCTCCTGGCAGAACATGTTTTCTGTTACAGCTGAAAAATTATTGGACTGATGTCCTTGAAATGCACAGTGTGACTAATGCCCATCGTGCAAGGACCCAGGAGGACACATTTATTGCACTTGTCAGAACGGAGCTGAGCAGCCAGAAATGAAAAGATAAGGCGATAGGTAAAAATGAATGCCTTTGCTTTCTACTTAAAGGGAGCCAATGCATACCATCAATCCAGGGAGAAGCGAGACACGCTCAGTTAAGTCAACAGCAGATCTGGATCCGAGTGTTAGAGCTCAGGATCACAAATGATTTTGAATACATGTGGAACATGCACTGTTAGTTCTAGATAGTAGACCTGGACCCTTGGTCAAAAAGGGAGGTATGGGAAAAGGGTCCAAACTTCAAATAGTCTAGAACTCGGTTGAGAAAATGGTCCAGTCTTTATTTAAAGAGGCTAGAACTAGGTATGGGCTTATTTTCATCTCAGTACAATTAATGTCTGCATACTACTTTGTTTCCAGATTATGATTGCTTTTAAAGGAAAGTTAGAACTCAGAACCTAGCTTTATCTCCTCTACTGAGCATTTGGTTTGTCACAGCTGCCCTGGAACCACTTCTGAAAGGGGACAAATTGCCATAGAGACTATACAGTAAAGTAATTAAGCTCATGAGAGAATTGCATGCACAGCTAAGCAAAATATTAGATGAAGGCAACAACAGACCAGTTTCTGCGAAGATGTCTTACAGCTCCACTCTAGCTCCTCCTATTCCCACTAGAGAAAGCAACAGGAGAATCCCAAAGTATTTTGGGAATTTGAATTCTAGTATTTTTTGGTTCTGTTACGGCTTTGTCAGCCTAAGCCAAGCAGGAAGAATGAACAATAACGACCCTGATAAAAAGATAATTCAAGGTGAATATAAAAAACTAATTCTTCACAATGAGATCTATGAAACCACAGAGTACTCTTGTAAGGCAACAGGTGGAAGTACCATCTTTTGGGTCATTCAAAAGAAAACTCCACAACAAAACGCTAGAGAAATGCCTCTGCCAGCTTGAAGAGAAAACATACATAATGACCCATTACAATCTTTTCTAGCCTTGCTGCCCCTAATATACACAGCTGCAGTCCTCTGAACAGAGAGGCATAAAATTCACATGTTTTTAGATTCAGTGGATGAAGGTGGTTTTGTTTTTGTTTTAGTTTTTTTCAATGCTTTGGAATCTGACTGTATATATTAGAGGAGAAAGAATTAGAAGACTGCCTTTCCCCACACTTGAAAATCTCCAGAACTGCTTTGATCATGTGTGAGAATTGATTTAGGGGATGCAAATGAAGGCCTTGGCAATCTGAAGAAGAAAATCTTCTCCCCTGACATTTCTGAGCGTTCAGAGAATTTCTCAACAAGCCATTGAAGTATTGGTTCATCAGAGAGTCAAAAAGAAAATTCAGTAAGCAAAGAAGTACATCAAAACAACTAGCTTCCTCGCAAGAAAACTAGCAGCATTAGCAATTTTTCTACCTTGTTTAATCCTTTTTTTCCTGTTTAGACTTACCTTCTATTGCAAAACAGGCATCTAGAAACATGAAAGCAATGAAGGAAAGATGCAAGTCTCTCCTTACAAAGAGAGAGAGACTGAATATTCTGCAACATCATTATAATATTTTACAACTCATTAGCACCTTCTATCCTAGGATCTCCAAGCATTTTACAAGCGTTAATTAATGCACTCTCACAATACTTCTGTGAAGGAGAAAGGCAGGTGTCTAGATATTGTGATGACAGGTGCATTACAACTGAGTAAGACAGAATTTCTAGGCTTTTCATTTGCATATTTAGGAAAGCAGGGCACAAAGAGGGTAGGTAAAATTAAGAAGTACTGCAATACCTTGAAATACCTTGAATTAAGAAATACTGCAATACCTTGAAATACCTGGAACAGACTGGCTTTCGAGCGCTTAGCTGAAAAGCAATACTGGACCTCAATGAAATTTAGGCTTTATTAACGTAAGTCTTTGCATCTAATACCACAATGGCTATTTTAAGCTGTGTTATATAAATAGAAGTAGAGTCTGAATGAAACTGGATCTGTTTCTTAAACATTTATTTCCTTACTTGAAGGGGTACTGAGGTCTCCTAAGTCCCTGAAACCACCGTGGCCTCTGAAGAGCATTAAATAAATTATTTGTAAAGTTTAGTAAGACACCACTGAAGAGGGAGAGAGTACAGAAAGTGAAACAGCATCAGGAATAAGTTACTTTACTAATCATCCTCTAACTCAGTAAAACAAGAATTAGTCAGGTGCTCCAAATGAGCCTTTCTACAATGTGTATCCACAAAAAACAAGGACTCTGGTGGTGCTAAGTTGTTTCTTCATGTACTGCACTAACCTGCTCCGAAGAGCAGCAGTGGGCCATGCCCACAGAAATAACAGCTTTAACTCCCTAATTTACATGGAAAACTGAAGTAGTGATTTATGCTGTGGGGAGGCAGGAGGGAAGAAGAAGGAAAAAAGAAAAACAAGAGTGAAAAATTATGGGTTTTCTTTCCAGTTCTATCACACAGATGTCCCTTTGGGTCAGTGACTAGCCCCTACCCTACCTATTCCCTTATCTGACAACACAATACAGTAACATACCGTGTATAAAAGGATGGACGGATAAACCAACTCAAATATTTGCACCAGGTACTGGTGACAGTGTTTAAATTACTCAGCTTACAGATTTTTGTATTCTTTAGGACCATGGTATTCAGTGAACATCTGGTCATACAATGAGGTTTTCCTCTTCTCTCTGCCTGCCTTCCTACAAGGAAGAAGAGAAGAGACATGGGCATGAGTATTCCCCTCCCTAAGAACCACATGGGAATGTAAAGGCATCCTCCGAATTCATTACCCTTCCCCACAATATGATTCCGTCTTTGTACAGGCAAGAAAATGGATGTTAATTTATTCCTTATTGCTAATTTGAAAAGGAGCACAAACACAACAGTTCCATTGCAGAGACTTCTACCAAGGGTGTAGTTTAAGTCCAATTATGTGCTATTAGTACATTTGCTCTTTGTTCCTGTGGCATATTAATTACATGTCTGGTATTCTGATAATTAACACAATTATACTCTTTATTTTCCCCTTTCGTTAGATAATATTCTTGCATTTTACTCAGATAAGTAATTTTCTGTAGGTTAAAGGAGCCAAATTATTACATACTAATAAAACCAAGCAACGGGTTTTTAAGTGAGCTTATACAGAGAAGTTCCAGCAGTGTTCTTCCGCAAAAAGAAAAGCAGATGCTCTCCTGTTGGGCTGCAGTCTATCTCAGAGACTTCTAAAAGGAAACCAAATTACAAGCCTCCAGTTGTGTATCCAGCATTATAATCACTGGCTGAAGCAGCAGGGCCGTAAGGACTACACAAGTACGGCCACACAGCTCTTGCCGGAATATCACCACCGGTGTTCAAAGGCTCACTGTTACCAAGGTCTTTAATCTCCCACTGACACCCAGGAAACTCGATGACATTTAGCAAACAAAGTTACAAAGGGTCAACCAAGATGGTTTACAATTGCAGATCATCCACAAACGAATGCTTCCCAGATATTCCAAAAAAATATTAAGGAACAAAACAAACAAAAAAAGCACTCTTACTACTATGAGGCAGTAAGGTGGGTAGATTTGACTAAATTAAGTAGGTATAGGTGTACTTCACAGACACCTCAAAGATTTGGATTTGTTCCCTCCAGGACAAATTACTGTTCCTCTGAAAACAAGTTACTGTTTCTCTATAGCTTTCTCTAAAAGCATTATCTGAATCTCCGCTAGGTCTCACACCCTGCTATGGCTAAAAAAGCCCCACCGCGGAAAGAAAGATATGCAACAGTTGCCTTCTGTAAGTGGTTGTTTGGGAAAGGAGGAACAGAAGGAGCAAAACATTATGTCTTCCTGCAGTAGGGTAGAAACTTGGTGGAAGGTTGTTCAGCACCCTCTCCCCCAAATCCCTTGTGCCCAGACCTCCAGCGGGTCTGGCTGCAATACAGCTGTGTGTGCAGGAAACAGGGGCGTCACCCGGCAAAGTGAATGTCACTCGCTCCTTCCCAGAGACAGCCGTGGACATTCATTACTTACTGCTTTCTGGTACAAGTTTTACCAGTAAGGAAACCCGAGGCTTGTTTATGATGGCAAATTGCCTTTAACTGTGCCTGCCTCCATGACTGGGGATTCCCCCCGCAATGGTACTGCACTGCCTTCAAGTCCCTTGGGGAAGAAGAGAAATAAAGCCTCAGCAGGCAAATATTATTGTTGAAAAAGCTTGCTCTGCCTTTCCTGAAAACACCATCTGGAATATTTTTTATTTTGAACGGTTAACTGATAGACCAAAATTATCTAAGGGCTCTCTGAAGACTTTTTTTTTTAATTAATTCTTATACAGTCCAAAAACCACAACCCCCAAAACTGATCTTAGGACAAGAGCTCCGTACTCTCCGAACAGGGTCGGTACAATTGGGTTCTAAGTATTTGCAACGGTAAGATTTTTGAGACAGGACAGGGCTGCTATGTTCTCTTTCTGATGACACCACTGACGTTCCACCCACAGACAAGTCCCTTAATCTCTCTATGCCTCATTTATCCTCTCAATTTAATGCAACTTGCCTATTCCACAAGGAGTGGAGTAAGACTTCATTAACTGTTTATAAAGTACTTTAAGATCCTAGGATGAAAGCATCTCTAGAAATTCAGAGTATTACCATTTTCGTTAAAAAGGTAGCATTTATCAATTCCTTGCTATTAAGTGACCATGTATATATACCAAACAGCCAGTCCCAATTTCCAAACACGTCTTGAGAAGCACAAAGTCTGATACTATTTTAAATACACTACACAGTAAGAAATATTCAGAACCAAGAATATTACACAAGAGCACAAGCCTGTTACCATGCTCCCTACTTGACTGTTCATTGCCTTTCAGTCATGTCCAGATTTATCTGTATTTTCTTGAGAAAGCGTTTTGAGTAAAGATTGTAAACTCCTAACGCTACAGCCTAGAAGAAAGCTATTATGTTTAACTTTTTTCCTGGTATTCATGGCCTCATTATTAAACTATATTAAAAAAATTAGAGATACAGACTGCAAACCTGCTTTTGTCTCTCCTGCCTAAACACAGATTTTTTTTTTCCTGAAAATGTGCAACACTTCTTAGAGCAATCACTCATCTGCATCAAATGTTTAAGCACAATCTGAAGACTAAAGTAGCTTTAGAACCTATGTAGGGCACGGGGAACTGGAAACAGTGGAACACCAGAAAAGCAGATTATTCCATATTTGATTCTTTCTTCAGTACTTACTCCCTTCCAGTCCTTGTAACCAGTCTCAGAAGCTGAAGTTATACTACTATGCTACCACATTCACGGGAGAAAAGAAAACTGGCATCTCCTCTTTTCCTTTGCATGCTATTACCAGACCAAATCTAATAACAACAAAGACAAGCAGGCACACCACCACTACAGGACAAACAATCAGCACTGGTCTTCCCATTGTCAAAACTCATTCTATTGACATTCTCACGAGGGACACTGGAAGAAAGGTCAGTATAGAAACTAGTTTATGAAAAGCATTGGAAAGGAGCCTGTTAAGGTTAATTGCAGGCTGTTCATAGGTAAATGAAATAAAACTATCCTGCAGCAACTGAGACTCAAAAACCAGATGGCTCGAAAGACAGAGAGTCAGAATTCATTTTTCTTCTTCACTCCGCATTGCCCAGATTTTCTCCAGAGGTCAACCTTTTAAAAACAGGGCATTTTTAAACATTTGCCCACATCTATCTTTTAACAGTGGTCTTAAAAAAAAAAAAAAAAGGTCAGTATGTTCATTAACTGTCCATACAGAAAGCATTTAGAGTAAAGCCTTTTTATTGCCCATGCAATTCTATTTACCAGATTTATATGAAGGTCCTGCTGTGCAATGCATGTCATGCAATAGACCTGTAACAAGAATCACATTATGCCTGTTTGAGGCTGGCTTGCTGGGTCAGAGTTTCAGGCAGAGGGACCGATTTAACGGCGTTAAGAACCTAGGTTCAAATTCCCAACCCACTGGAAACAGTTTTGAATTCTCACAAGCTTAACTCAGTTGTTTATCCTTCTGTAACACACAAATATCAGACTACTCAGGTTAATTCATAGGTCTCGCAGCTCGTATATGCTTTAAACTACTGAAGTCCTATTGGCTGCGATTAGACTTTAAACACAGCTGTCCGTAATTTTCTGCACAAGTGGGCAAAAGGCTCCCTAGTCAAACTACCCAGTTCTTCCCCTTAACTGTGCAGGCTGCTGAGCGGATGCTCAGTGGGACCGTGCAATAGGTGCCCATGCTGCAGCCGCAGCCCGAGTCCTAAGAACAAGTTGTCTCTGTTTGCACAGACCCCAGTTAAATTAGCTGGTACCAGTGAACTGATTTCCAGGATCTGGACCATGGATTGTAAGTTTTCCAGATCTCCCTGGATCTTGAAGGTGTAATTTGAATTTTCGTCATGCAATACTAGATTTCATATCATTACATGCAAGTGCCTCCTACCCCTGAGAAAACAGTGAACGGCAGGGTGTTGTAAACGGGCCCAATCTTGCTGTCTCTGTAGCTGATGTGAACATTATTACTTAGATGTGGAAAAACGGGATCAATTTTACCGAACAGTTCTTCTGAGACGGAGTTCTAGTTGCCATATTTTCCACATCACATAGGTTTTTTAAAGACAACAAAAATAAGCTAAAAACATGCCATGGTTTGTCTTGCAATTGGATTCAGGCAAACTGTTGTTCTTCCTCTATTTGTAGTATCTGACACGAACTCCTCCCCGCTCCTGGCCTGCTCAGATTCATCACATCTGGCAATAACAGTCCGCAGCTTTGGTAGACACTTTCCACAGTCTCAGAGCATTTCACACATCGATATATTAAAAGCTTCACAAACCTGCAAGGTACGGTCAATAGCTTTACTGTCTAGCTGCTGAAGAAAATTATGAAGTTCCTGTGTATTAGTCACAGAAAGTGTCTGGGACAAAATGTGGAATTGATGCAGGCGTCCCAATTTCTGAGGCCATCTTTTAGCTACATCAACTATCTCTGGTACTTTAAAAAGTCCCTTTCAAAATTATCAGCTCCAGGAGGAAAGCCCCCATTTACTTTTTTTTTTTTCCTTGTTTCCTTCTTTCTTTCTTTCTCTAAAATACCAGTGCTCCTAGCTTCTTCCTAGCAGTGCCTTGGCTATTTAAGCTAGTGTCTTATCAGACAAGAGTGCAGCTAAATCCTTTGTCATTTCACATATTTATTTCTGTTCTGACAGATACCAGTTGTGACCCTTCCTTGCAATAAGCCACTGCCCTCCTGGCCTTCACTCTAATTGCAGATTTGCTAATCATGTTTTGATCACCCACCCATCTAATCACTGCCTGCTGCAAGCCACGGAGCCAGCCCTATTTTCAGTGAAGAAGGGCATAACACGCAAATGCGACGCTTGTGTTCTCGTCCGTATGGAAGGGATCAGAGGATTAAGAGGAACAGTCAGCCCCGATTAATGCTGCCGAGTGAGTGAGAGCTCCTTGCCAACAGCAGGGGCCGATTGCCTCCCCGTGGGGAGCTCCAAGGCAGATAGTCTCCCGACAAGGACACATCTGTCTTCTGTTTTTAAAGCTAGATGCCACTTTCCATTGCTACTCTGCAATAGAAAGAAGGTTAAATGCTGACATAAAATTGTCCTGGGGTGGGAAAGCTGTGTTAAAGAAGTGGAATACTGTTCTGGGAAGGTACTGAAAATAAACAGAGATTTGTTTCTCTGACTCAGCCACTGACCTACCACCAGTAGGAAAACAGCAGAATTCTTATTCAGTGGCTTTCATACAGGCTGAAGAGGTGTTACGAACATACCAACCTTAAAAGGGAGGCAGCAAAGAGCTGTATTGTCTTAATAAAGCAGGAAACAAACACACACTCAGAGGTAAGGCTCATGCAGCAGGAGAGCCAACATCACCATGGTTTGTACCGAGCACCAAGGTAAGGGGGGGGGGGGTGTCCCCAACCAACCTAATATATTTAAGTCAATCTGAGTGATTTAGAATAATTACCCCGTCCCAACATGTGCTGCTTTAATGTATCCATTAGATTGTTAACTCCATGTTTTCCTCTACTCAGTGAGGGAAGATACAACATTTCTAGCGAGTTCTTTTGTAAAGGTTATTTGGCCACTTACTCTGTGGGATCAACTTCTGCGGGACCCAACACCATCTCGAGAACCATCCTACTACCTAGACAAACATTCAGCAGCCATGAATTTCCATTCCACCTGTACCTTTTAACATTTCAGGTTTTCTCTTCTTTTCAGTACGGACAATGAGCCTCTGGTGTAAGACTTCCTACCTTGTCTCCTTCTGCTCTATCCACTATTCTTCTGTGTCTGTCAAACGTGGACCAGCTGAGTAAGTGGAATGATACACGGTCTTCTGCAAAGGAAGCGGGGGGAGGACAGGGACGGCTGTAAATCCCATGCTGTGTTAAGCGACTGAAGTACAGCACTTTGCGCTGCATTCTAACAGCACACGTTTCTCCATGTTTACTGCTGCTTCAATGATACATTGCCCACTGAGTGTAAGTAAAAAGCTTATGAGACGAGACAGGCATATCATCCTGTCTGATGCTCAGCTTACACTGGCAGCTTCATGCAGCCTGGGAATGACTGGTGTCTGTGTAACATTACATTAAAATACAACTCAGGAGAGGTCAAGTGTTTATTGACCTGATCTAAAAATGAGTCTGAGTGCCCAGTTTTCACCGATTTTTGATGACAGCTAAAATTGCGGAGGCTCTGCAATGACTGAGGAGTGCTCAAACTGAGCAAGATGCACAGAAGCTAGTCCTTCTGCAACAGGGCAAACAGGATAAATGGAACAGCGTGACATCTTTTCCATTTGGTAAAGCCATGATTTATGTACAAGATTATGCTATGCCATTCCATAGTCCTAATCCTAGACCCTGAAGTAGCAGTGTAAATTAAAGTTTTTGACCATTTTCTAAAGTAATGTCACTAGTAACCAGTGAGACATCTCAGACAGAAAAGAAACTTGAGCAATGAAGGGGAAAAACCCCCTAGATATCTGTAGAATAGCCATTTTTTCAGTGAAAGGCACACAAAAGCACACATCATACGCTAGATATGCACAAGAGAGTTCAGCATTAGAACATTTTATACCCTTTTCCCTCAAGCATCTCTGCTCCCTTTGCTGCCCAGCTCTCATTCTGCCTGACAGCTCCTTAATCACAGTATCTCTGTCACATGCATAAAATATTATTTAACCTCCAGCACCGAGGAAAATGCATTTATAAGCTACTGGGTTTTCCCCTTTAATCTCTCTCTTCCCCCCCCTTGCTGCTCCCTCTCTCTTTTTAGTAGCTCTAAGCAAGAATGGTGGTAACAACCTTCATAAAGATTTATTCATGTCCAAACAAGAACCAACTCTCTGCACTCTGTCAAGACAGGAGAGTAAAGAAACAACATACCTGACCTCCTCTTTCTACCCAGGTGGCAGACCACACTATCCATCAGACCACAAAAGCAGCGTGGCCTCTCCAAAGATGTCAGTATGTGTCATTTTAGAACTACAGAACCAATTTAATTGTGGCTGAAGCTCAACTAAGTCACTACCCAGTCCTGCAGACTGAACATTGCTTATGATCCCTAAGTGATATCTAATAGTACTTGTGTTTCAGAGATATTTTGTGGCTTTGCTCTACAGCAACCTGACATAGTTGAATGTAATGTTCCTTCTGTCTGGGCCAAATTCAAGGTGTTGACTTTAAGCTGTAAGCACTATGAGGTCTAGGATCACACTGCGTCAAAGACCTCATTCTCTATGATCCATCCCACGAGTTCTTAAGCCACGGTGCTTTTTCTGACAAGTTCTCTATTCAGACCTCTAAGGACAGAAGAAAGGATGTTTTCTACAGACGGGTATGAGCTGTGAATCTTCACATACATCACAGCGTTACCGTGCTAGTTTACTATTTACTAGAGCAGGTACATATCAGAGCTCTCTTGGTTTTGGTGTCTGCAAAACCCTTAGAAAGCCTTTTTCTGTTTGTTACTGGTATGTAGCTAATCTAAACACTTCTCAGCTATCTAAGTCTTGTCTCTTCCTTTTGACAATGGCACTGAAAGTGAAAAGATTTCATTTAACTCCCTGCACTGCTCCAATCCTCTGACTTTGCTACATTTAGAGAGGAGGAAAAAAAAAACCCCAAGTGAAAATGATCATGTAGCTACACTAGCCAGGATAAGTCCAAATGTCCCATTTAGTTTCAGAAGACTGTGACCTCAAGGTCAAGGCCAGACTAAAACAAAAGGCTTTACTGTACGTCCATATGGTACAAGCAGCTAAGCATGCTACAGAACCAGCACGCAGCACAGTTGCTTTTAGAGGGAGACTGTGAAGTCTGGCGCTGCTGGCGAGGCAAGTCAAAAGCTTAAGAGTCTGTCTAGTTCAATTACCATCTTTCTCCAGGCTCAAAGAAGCTTATGAGAATACAACAGGGCGGCAGAATCCTCCTCTCATGCTTCCACCTACAGAAATTCATCCATTCCTGACCTGCCCGTATCTTCCTCCTCACACCCCCCAGAGATTTAGCAGAACCTAGCCACTAAAAATAAACCACAGAGTACAGACTATGGTGCGAACTGTTCTACTTGCACGAAAAAACTCCCTGCCTAGCTGTGACCAGGCATCAGGCACACACTTCAGGCATTAACTGCAGACATCGATCAGGTGACACACAGTTAATGTCTCTCTGCTCCAGACTTGAGATACATGACAAAAGACTGAAGGAAAATGCTTGGCTACCACTGCCCATTCCAATCACGTTCGATGCCATTTACAGTGTGCCCTCTGATTAGGATGTCACAAGTAAAGCTGAAAATGGATTACAGTGCATAGTCAGCAGCAACACAAGCTTCTATGTCATTCCGTGATCAAGCAACTTCATGCATTCTCGTACTTCATGGGACAAATGTGTACATAATAAATAACAGCCAAAGCTGCTCTCTTCTGAAGCACCATCCTTCCTCTGAAATCATGGAAACTTTCCATCCCTTCACAGTCAAAAAAAACAAAACAAAACCAAGCCCCAAAACCATCAGTGACAAAGCAGTGAGAACATCACAGTCTTACCCTGCACTATAAAGACAAGGACTAGCGCCAGCGCCGTACTTCCTTGCTACTGTAGTTGAACACAGGGCTCCTGTTTGCAAACTAGACGTGATCAAGCTGCGTTTCAGTAACAGTCACAGTTGCTCTGCAGTCTTGGACCACAATTATGCATTTAGCTTCTCTAAAGGAACACACTAAGGGCAGGAAACAAAAGCAACTTTTGAGCTCGTGGCCGATTAAAACAAAACCCCATAGGTGGAAGAGCCAGAGAGCAAAGTTTTAGAGCCACATTCTTATTCTGGTGTATCTCTACATCAAGCCTTGACATGAACTTACATTATCCATGCTCATCTCAGAAAATTCCCCTCATTTGGGGAAGGATATTTTCAGAACAATCATCCTTGTTTCTTCCATCAGGTGGAACATTGCAAGCATCAGGAGAGTACTGAGTTATGGCCATATCCAAGAAGAGTAGTAAAATTACTTTCACCTCACTGCAAAATGGGAATGTGTTTTATGCTACAACATGCAGACTGCGGTGTAAACAACAAACTCTGCATGCTCGAATAACTTAATTATAATTTGTGTCTTCCGAAATTTGAAATTAGCTATATAAAAGTGGTGTGCAGTGCAAGTAAAACAGGGAACTAACTCTTCACTTGGGGCTAAAGCCCTAACGGTTAATCCAAGAACATTATTAAATACCTATTCAAACATACATCTAGCTAAATGGGTCCCTAATATTGTAAGAGCCTCAACTCAGAACACAGATGTAACCTTAGGATTCAGCTCAACCAAATTAAAGTAACAAGGTTAATCAGATGTATTTTACAACCTTGGGGAAAAAAAAAAATAGTTATTAACCACCGGTGTTACTCGCACAGTGGGTAAAGGGCCTTTTTCTCTGCGGGAGTCCAAAGAGCTCAAGTGCTGCGTAGCAATGACAGGCACAACACATGCGGACAGCATGCTTGCTATGCATTGAGTAAGTGTCTCCAGCTGCTCCCATCAAGGGTACAGACAGGATCATCTTCTGACCCTGCAGGGATTGCTGTATTTGTAACTGCATCAGGAAAGGGCAGCAATAATCATCTAAGGTGAAAAACTAAAGAAAAGTATAGATGCATCAGTGCACGTCTGGGTTGGAGTTAGTATTGCAACTGTTAAACAAAGGCTAAAAGTTCATTTTCTGAGTTTCACAGGACTCTGGTCACAAGTCTGCATTTAGTAGCAAGGAGAGCTAACCTGGAAAATGTCAAGACAGCAAAAAGCTCTGTGCATAACTATTTCGTGCTGATACATGAGGCAAGCTTGTAAGCAGGCCAGGTTATAAAGATTGGGGGGGGGGGGGAATCTCTCTTTTCCAAAATAAACACTCCCCAAAATTTAAGTGCTTCAGGCTACGAAGAAAACTAGCCAAGTTGTTTATAACATACTGCAGGAATTCTGCTTAGGGCAAATCAGCTGCACAGAAAATGAAAGCAGAGCTCAGAAGACAGTAGGTAATTTCTTTTCTGTCTTTGTATAGGAACCTACTATCGTCTGACAGGGAATAGATCCAAGCTCTTCTCTTACTCTGGTAAGTAACAACAATGCTCCTCCCTGTTATACAACACTTCTGTATTTGTAAAACTGCGAAAAGCATCAGTAACGAGGAGGTTTAAGGGAAACTGTAGTGCAAAGTGTCTGTATAGACTTGCTGTGGAAGAAGAATCACAGCAATCCAGTGACCTATTTACTGCAGCTCTGAAGAAGCCAGATACACAGGATACAAAATTTGCAGGACGCAAGCACTATAGCAAACTGATCATGCTACACGTGAGGCTGCAGGAAAAAAAGTCTGTCCGGCAAACACCCATCAGCACTATGCTTGGCCCATGATTACCAACATTTGACACATTTTAGCACCTTTAATATCTAGTTTTGTGCTAACTGACAGGATCCTTAACACTACTCTGCAGCAGAAGGTGAAATAAAACAAATGAAAACATTTCACTTAAAAGAAATTAAAAAATAAATTTTATTTCCTGTTGATGCTGTGAACAGGGAAGGATTTGCCCTGCATAAAACACACACCTTTTGACTGCAGCACTGAGTAACAAATAGGTCCAGTTTCATTTGAGTGTTGAATGCATTGATGCTGAGGCGAGACGTATACCATATTGCTGTCAGTTGATTTAAAAATCAACTGCGTTCAGCAAATATCCCACCAAGGCAGCAACTGTGCAACACCTTACTACTTCTGTTACTCTTACACCTAAAACAACTATCCTGCAGTTTTAACAAAGGTTCTTGAAAGCCCTTTATTAACAACTAAGTTTCGGAACACTTTGTTACTGATGAGCAACAGTGAGGAAGAGATGCTTACTCACGAGGACTCTCTCTTTTGTAGAGACTGAATACTACCGAAGATTTCTTAAACCTCTAGAAATTTTCCTTACTGCACTGTTGGTTTCTGCTGGTCCCAGTGCCCGGCAGCCTTTTTTGCTGTCAGCTCTGCCACACAGTCCTTTAGGAGGCAAGAGACCAAAAAGAAAGCTGAAGGACTGATCTTAAGGTAATCCAAATCATACATTTCCCTTATTGCCCAGGCACTCAGTGTGTTTTTCATGAAATAACTGCTAACAGACATTATATATATTTGATTCAAAGCTTTCAACTTTTGGCCTTTATTAATTTTTTTTTCCTCTTGCATTATAAACCACTGATAACTAGACATGGCACTGCTCTATTTTTGTAACAGATTCTCAATAGCTATAATTTATACCACATTATGACCCTGAAGTCTTATTTAGGATGATCTCTTCGATAGGTGACAGGGTCTTTGAATCTCATGGGCCATTTAATCTTTAGCCTTCACCAGAACTATTTAAGGCTGCTGGTGAATTAGAAATATAGGCCTTATGGTACTGAAACAGATTCAATGGTAAAGCATTAGAAACTTTCACACAGGCCACTGAACAGCCGAGAGAAGGATACAACTTACAGTAACTACTTACCTTAGACAGGAAGAGGAACAAAAAATCTGAAGAGCTTGTTTTATTTTATTAGTGGTCCAGCTTCTTTCAGGCAATGGCTCCTTCCAAAGTGTTGCTGTGCCACCAGATCACATGTTCTGTAACTCCAGGGTTTATTTTAGGACCTGGGAGAATCAATCTAAAGGCCTATGTGAATGGTGAGAGTCTCACTTTCATTTACAATGGGCAATGCTCACAAACAAAATGACCTACCAACAATGACAGCAATTCTACCCATCTGGAGAGAGAGGAAAGGAGTATCTGATTCAGCTCTACATCTTTTCCTCAAGCTCTGGAAAACACAGGGTGTCAGGAGAGGCAGATGATAAGCTTGGTAAGATAAAAAGTACAACAGCCCATTTTGAATATCTAAAGGAACACGTCTCCCAGAAAGACCACCCAAAGGATGCGTGCTTTTTTGGAAGATGCCTCTAAAGCTTTTACACTCCCTTACTGAATGCCCTAAGCACTATTTGGTAGTTGAACTATACAGCCTTCTCTATTTACAAATGTATTTTATTTTAGATCTACACTCACCTCTGACCTCTAAAACATTGGATTTCGTATTTTTATTAGTAATGGTTTGCTTGAGAAGGCAAAAGCACAAATGTGAAGCTAGAGAAATTTGTACATAAAATAAACAAGTCAACCATGCTCATGTACTCCGTGCAGGTTTCTCTACCTCCCAGTTAATCCAGGCTCCACAGTGGTAACGGGGATTTAGCAAGAGGAATATCGGAAAGTCCTCTTTTCCACTACTTCTTCCCTGATTTATATACGAATTCTTTATTGTAAATCTTCCAGCCCCGGTTTAAAGTTAAGAAATCACCAGCGGTGAGGGGGAGAGCACACAGGTAACAAAGCAAGCACAAGTAAGAGACTACATCTCCTCCAGTTTCCGAATCCCAAATCATGTTGTTACACAATACATTGCCCTTTCTCAATATACCCTTCTCAACGTATTACTCAAGACTCCAAGTTTGGAGTCTACATGGAAGTCTTCCACAAAGGTGAAGCAACTGTTTTCCATTTGGTGGTTTAACAGTATAATAAATCAATAAGAAACAAGAGCAGCTATTAAAAACTGTATTTCCCCCCCCAACAGTTACAGTTTTAGTGAAAAGATTAAACCACATAAGCACTTTCACTTTTCTCCTTGAAAAGATTTAACAGCTCAGAAATGCCATAGATACACAGGGAGGATGCATGTTAGCTTGACAATGACAGGCCACCACAATCCAGCCTATTCATTCCAGCCAGCAGCCAGAAACACACGTATCCCCTTAAATTAACCCTTTAAGGGCTGCCCCCCTTTGCACCAAAGTTAAAATCGAAGTGCCTCTTAGGCAACCAGGTCAAAATGTAAAGAATCTTTTGGGCTCATTCCTAGTTTATTTTAATACAGACATTTCTTATCTGGCCCCAACAAACAAGGGTAAAAGATTTACTTTCACATTGAACTGTACAAAGCTGCAACTGAATCAAAAGGATCTTCTTCATAAATAGATGTACAGTTGTTCTCATGACACAGTATTTGTTTGCTCAAGATAATCTCCCTCCTTGTGCTCAAGTCCGTTCTTCCTTTTGCATACATTCCATGATTTTTCTCAAGCTTTTTCCCCACTTGCAGACCATAACAGCATCCTGTCATCATAATTTCTTGCCATGAAAACGGTCATGTTGTCACAGTCACATTCTGGAATTGTTACTTCAAATAATTAACAACCATACAAAAGGAACCAGGAACAGGTGAATGGAGTTCTGCTTTAATAGATTTTTGAAACATCTTGAAGTCAGTGCAAACCACAGGAAAATCTAGAAGTACTGTCAAAATGACCTGCACATACAAGAGAAAATGAAGTGCTAGGTTTTAGGCAGCAGTGCTAGAAATTTTATGAGCAGATTCCTGAACAGTCAGTGCACTTTTGGAATTTCACTGCAAGTTTTTAGGTTTGTAAATGCATGCGCGTGTGTGTGCATTCTAAAGCCCTGCAACTACTAAGAGAGTAAACCTGGGAGTGTCACCTGTACACTCACTATTGGACAGCTTAATGCAGCGCTACTGCCTCTCGGAACGGTGCCTAAAGAAAATGGTATTATCTTAGGATCCAGGTAATTTCCATATCACCAAACAGTTGCAAGGAGCCAAACCACATACAATTTTTCAAGTGACTAGAAACTTAGTTTATTAAAGCCCAGTGCAAGTTGGATTTAAGTTAACGATCATTAATTTTTCCTTACGTGAGAGCTAGTCTTGTGCAGCAATTAAAGGGTTAAAGTGGAACTATATGTAGTATTCTAAACAAGTTCGGATATTCTCTATACAAATTTGGCAAATTCATGTCACAGCCATAGATCTCATTCTTGCAATTCCTGCAAAATATCTACAGCTCCTCTGTCAGAAGCAAAGAGAGAAGCCACCTGAACAGCCAGGTCTACCAGGAGTTCATAGTACAGCCCACACAGCAGCACAGAATGGGTGGTGATCTCCATGTTCCAGCTTAAAACAGGTAGACTTATTGAACTAAATATGCTTTCGACACATGCTCCCAAAAGAGCCTGAGGCCACAGAGCAGATGATATGGAAAAACTGATTGCATCAAAAACACTGCAGCCAATAGGAAATCAAAACCATGATTTCAAAGCCAATCAACAAACCAAACCAAACCCCAAAAAGCAAGCATTTATATGTGTGTAGATGTAATAAATATTGCAAAGCACATTTGTCTTTTTCCCCCAAGTCAGTAAGTATAAAGAAATAACCAATGCACCAAAACATCAGCTTTCTGCAATGAAAATGTTGAAGTCAGCAAAATACCTGCAAGCCAACTGAAGAGTAAGCATTTGCATTGTCAACCAATCACAAGTTGCTTCCAGTTCTATGCAGCCAAATCAAACCCTCTTCAAATTCACAAGTTTGACCTAAATAAGCACCACAGCATGAAAAGCTTCTTTAGAAGTAGGATGTCAAGAGACTTCCTTTAAAATATAAAATAAAATAAAATGCGAGATAAAAGGTTTTCATTGGTCAAGTTTGAAAAATTGTCTTCCTTTAGCCAATCACAGCCTGTCCCTTTGAGCCAATCAAAAATACACCTTCAGGTTCGTCCTTAATTAACACAGCCCAGCTGAGTAGCAAAAACTTACAGGAATAGATGGCTGTAAGATGCATTCTGAGGGTAGGGCAAAGGGAAACAAAATTACAAAGGAGAAGGAATACCAAGGAACAATTAGGGTGGGCAAAGGAACTTATTAATGCTCAGCCATCCTCTTCCATCTTCAAGAATCTCACTGTCCTCTCCAGTTCTGTGTTGTTCAGGTATCCTGTAGTTACTGTCTTCTGTCTTCTGTCTCTGATCTGGAAAATGCCATCACAACATCCTCAGCACCTGTAATAATAATGGATACAGGAAAACATGCACCATAATTACTTCCTTTAATGAACAGCGGATAGATGCCATATCCCAACTGTCATTCTACCCATCTATAAAATCAATACAAAAGGAAAAAATGGACAGAAAGAGAAAGCTGTGTTTTCTTATTTTTCTGGGACTGGAACCCAAAGTGGCCTAAACACTTCAACAGTAGGATTTAAAACGTTCCTTTGCAAGCCTAACAAAATCAGTTTGGTTTTAAAGAAAACCAAGAATTCCTTGCTTTCACATATTTCTAAGAAGCAAGACTTAAAAAAATTCATAGGATTGTCACCACAGGCACGTAGAGATAATCTTTTTTTTCCTCCCCTGTAAACTGCATAAGAGACTTACTGAGCTTCTCTGAAGTATGAGGAACTCAACTGTTCAGTAAAATTTGTACTGCCCTATGCATCACACTGTCCTTTTTAAGTGACGTTTAGATATTCTTTACTTTATCTTTACAACTATATATCCATTACTCTTTGCTTTTAAGAATAAAAATTGTTTTAACAGGCCAGCTGAAAGTTTTTTGCTTCCCCACCCCTGCCCTGCACTGAAAATCAGTTAAACAACCTTTATAAACTAACATGTCTTGAAAATGTTCCACTCTCAAATGGAAGTGCAGCATTTTCTTTGAAACTGAAGGCTTCCCTTTGCCCAGGGAACAGATATAGCTTTGCTAAGTAATGCTTTTATCCCTAGCCTGAAGAAATCTTTTCCAGAAGAATTCAGTGTGTGCACTTTCTCAGTTACTGGATTTTATTTTTTTTTTCAATTGAGGCTATCAACTCTGTACAATTACCGTCAAAACTCACGTCCCCTAAGCACAGAAAGATACTCATTATCTTCCTATAACCATCTCCAAGTCTTTGCAAACTTGTGTGGTCTTTCAAGCAGGCATTTATAGTAGAAAGACCTGAATGGTTTGAGAAACATGTCTGATAAAGGCTCGTAAAGAACATTCCCTGCTAAGCTCTCGTCCTTCAAAAAGATACCTTGAGATCGTCAGAAAAAAAATCCGCTCTCTGGACTTCCGAACTATAGAGCATGGCCTAACAGACACTTAAAGAGAAATGTCTTCAGGACAATATGGAAATAAAAATACATCATACAGTAGTGTCAAAGCGGTGGTTTAAATCAATCTCTCTAGTCTAGACAAGAACTGAAAAATAACCCTGAAGGGCTGAGTGCAATATTTTTAATTTCTGCTAAAAATTTGATCCCCAAGAAAGTCAGGTAAAAGTAAATGCTTGCTTTCATCTGTAGATCCTCTAATAGCATTTATCTAACTGATTAGAAAATACGATGAATCCTCTAGTCACTGCCTATATATTTTCTAAAAATTATTTCCTCCATTCAAATGATCTTAAGTGTTTAAGTGCAAGAGAAGACTCACAATGACCATTTTGGCCTTCATTAATTAATTTGGTCCGCTTGGGATAATTTTGCTTAATAAGTTTTTCTTCAAAGCTTCTATTAAAGGATTAGACGACAAACTAGGAAATGCCAAAAGCAACACCGACTGCCTGTCCCTATTCAGGTAACAGATCAGCTCTACACAATTGCCTTACTGGGGTTTGGAAAGTTCAAATTCAACTTGGATGGAACATCAGCACGTAAAAATTATCCAGTCTTTTACTCGAAGCATATCAAGAAGCAGTTTTCAGCTTTGTGCCCCAAGCAACTTCTGCCTATACACCTGCATACAAGGTAAAAGAAAGAGGACTAAAAAATTCCTCATCTGTTATAAGAATTCCATTTCTCAGTTATCTAATTTGCTCTTTAGTTGCAATATAGAAGGAACAGTGGCCAAAAAACAGGGAAGAAGAGAAGGCTGTAAATTCCCTTGCTAGTATCCTTAAAAACAAAATCAATGCTTATGAAATGCAACTACATTTATTTTTATACAGTTCACAATTTATTTGCTATATGTACTCAAAGGAGGAAATATTAAGGACCAACCAGTAGTTTGTTTTTCATACGTAGGACCCCTATCTTATGGAATTACATCAAAAACTGCTCTGATGCTCCCTCCTGCCAACACTCAGAAGCCCTGCAGTCATCTCCCTTTTCATCTCCTCCACAAACCGTTTTTTCCTTCATCAAAACATAAATGATACATAGCACTAGGATCCAGCTCTGAATTAACAAGTTGCCATGTTGATTTTTTTTTTAAATGCCTAAGAACTACTAGCCTCTACAAAAAGAAGGATTTTATTTGCAAAGATTCTGAAAAACACTGCTATGCTAAAAAGACGAGGGAGTTAACGACACTTTGAAGCATCAAGAAAGCAGGTGCACATAAAGCACTATGCCACTGTAACCTATGCCACTGTATTTTACATGCATCCCCCTTTAAAGTCAAGGAGGCTTTGCGATGCAAGTCCAGAGCAGCTGGAGTAGCCTAGCAACTGCAAAAATCACAGATGATGTCACATTAGCACAAGAGATGAGCTGGATTACTTAACAGATGTTGACTGTTTTCCTGGGGTCTCCCCTTTCTACAGTCTAAATATGAAAAAAATTCTTACAGGCATCCTTACAAGTTTCACGCAGAAAAGGAAATTTAATTCCAGATAATCATGCAACCCTATAAACACAGAGGTCAATATTTCTGCCTGTCCCGAACAATTCCAGCTTTCGGCACTGTTCCTATGCACAGCCTACTGTGCCGAGCACACAGTCGTTTAAAACACATGATGAGCAGAAATAGCTTTTGGCACAAAGGATGCTGGGAATTCTGCAGTTCGTTTTGGCCTTCACAATCAAAATAGCTACCGCTGAAGAGCAGCTTCACACTCAGCTAGCTGCTGTTCTAATTTTCTAGGCACACCTGGCACAGCTTCAATACCAGCGTCACTGGCAGTACGAACTTCTGATAACTTGCCATTTGCCTGGACTTCGAATAGGAAAAGCGAAGGGAGTGCAAGAAATACAGCTTATCAATACAACAGGAAAACAGAAAAAGCCCGATTTTAAAACAGTGTTCTGTTTGAAGGAAAAAACATGAGTAGAATAAAGAATAGAGTGTAAAAGTGCGGAAAATGCTTGAGTACCTATAGCATTACTGAATTATTATGATGTGCACCCTCAAGGAAGAAGTAGAACAGCGCATGAAGAATGGGTCTAGAACTCAAGGTTTTGGTCTTTCACAGCCAAAGCTAACAGCAGTCAGTGTGCGGTACCTTTCTTCTGCCACCAATGTAATTACGGCAACTGCAGTTTTAAAGTAACCTGAATTAATGAACAAAGTGCATATGGTGTTTTTTATCATAACATCATCAAAAAGCATGCTCCCTCTCTGATGTTGTTTAGCACTTTATAATACATAGTTTCCCATATGGTACTTTTTAAATTAAGATGGGCAATCAGTACAAGAACCAAGGCAGGTAAACAATGCGTTAAGGAAAGATTATGAATTGTGTTTGAAAGGATAATCGTTGGGCTGAAAAGGAGACTGCACTTTCTCAACAGTTGGCCTTTGCACCAATTTTACTTAATACTCTCATAAACGATCCTGGAACAGAAAAGTAGTCATATACTAATGAAATCTGATGGCAGTACAAAGCTAGAAAGTTCCACCAAAACACCAGGGAGCAGCAAAACAACATACAGGAATGAACAGGAGGTGGCAAAAGCTATTCATTTCAGAAAGGAAGATAAAGATTAGAAGTGATATATTTCTGCATCTCATAGTACAGTTTAAAACAAGATTAGTAAAGAATGGATTTTATACACAATTCTGAACAGTTTTATGTCCTGATCCCTCAGTTCCTTTTGTCATTTGGTAGAGCCACCAACGTTTTCATTTGCAGGAATTACATGCAACCCAGCTTTTGCAACAGCCTCAGGCAATTGCCTTTAAAAAGACAATTTGACCTATCAAATAAAAGATAATACCACCTTCCAGGTAGACAGGTAAGTGGGTGGGTAACCCGAGGGCACAACAACCAACGGAACAACATCTTGCAGTAAGGACTCAAGCCTATGCTGATTTCTTTTACTGCCACCTTAAAGATCCAATTTTATCCTTAGTGAGGTGATACGTTATTACAAAGAGGAAGACATCTTTTGTCCAAACAACAGCAGCCACATACGAAGCTCTTGCAGGCTACCAAATCTGACGCTAGCATGAACGGGACCATGCACTTCGCACCAAAACCTATGGTTGCCAGACAATGTCAGCCCACTCACTTTCAACACATGTATCACTGCCCTCTGGGTATTGCACCTCACAGCCTTATTTCATATTCACTAACAAAAGAGATAGTTCGTTATTCACCACTTCTCCATTCTTCACTAGCACCGTGACTCCTGACTGGGATATAAATGGCAATAGTATTTCCCAGATCCAGAACCAGTTTGTTAAGGGACCTGCAAAGAGGGAAGATAGCTTTATGTCTGTAAGCTGAGCAGTTAGTTAAAACATAACAATGCCACAACCTCTTGAAGGGCATTAAGTCCTACTTCTCTGCTGCACTCGAGTAAGGGTAAGAGCACAGTATGCAAATGAAAGGAATACTCTCATCAGTGCTTTCAACTTTCCAGAAGCCACTTAAAGAGCATGATTATTTCTGAAGATGTCCTGTAGCAAAAAAAAAAAAAAGGGTGACATTTGTCCAGAAAAAGATCATCCGCATCCACATTTCTCAGCACAAAAGCAGGTTTTGTTCAAGTCCAGTCCTACAACCCAAACTATCCAGAGCTAAATGAAACCAATCTAACAAGTCTGCTCATTAAGCAATTCTACAGCTGCCAGTGCTCATGTACAAATACAAACACTTCCAGAGAATAGAGCAGGGGTTTCTATGTGGTCAAAGGAAAGCAGGAATTAAAGTACTAGTGAATAGAGCTTCTGCTGCAGTCCCACTTGGCTCCCACAACGGATGTTTTCTTTCTAATCAAGTAAAAAAAAAATAAATTAAAAAGCAGAGCACAGGTTATAAAGTTAAGCTGCACATTGCCAAAAGCCTGCAACTAAGACAATAGGACAGTGAACCATGTTTACTTTTAGCACATCCTTCATTGAGCTTTGCACTTCCAGTAATTAATGTATAGAACAATGAGAAAGGCACATTTATACCTGACCTTCTACACTCTATACATACAACTTCTCTCTCCACAGTTGTCCCTTTTCTGGGCACACATTTTGACACTGAAATAGAGACTTACATATACCCAGCAAAATATTCCCCATCTTCTTTCATGAGCAAAGCATTAATTGCCATACTTTCAGACATGCAAATACTTCTCCCACTTCTGCCTTACACTTTGTCACCCTCATCCTTCCTAGAAATTAACAATAATTAACTGGTAAGCCTATGTCCTAACTTAAAAAGCAATAGTGACACTCTTACCCCACTAACTTTCAAAAAATCCTGCTGCAATTATGTTCTAATTGCAGTTGTCTGGATTGCTGAATTTAGTAGTTCTTTTACACCACTTGGACTTCAGTCTTAGCAAGCCAAGATGATCTCAAGGTCAAATGACTTTACTGCACAGCAGTACAGACCGTAGATATCCACTGAGCTCAGCACATGCAACTGCTAATCAGTTCACCTAAGTTTCAGAAAACTTCACGAGATGACTGAAGTTAATGCCTTCCATAGCAAGTACGTACTTACAGTGATATCAAGCCAGCAGGGGACAAGCTGGATTAAAACCACACTACCTTAACACAGAGGAAGATGCTGACACATCTAACAGCTGCTACTTTCAAATGTTCCTTGAATGAGTAGATACATACACCCGATTTGTTTGTAGTCACCTGCAAAATTAATTAAAGCCCCCAAAGCCTTTAGAGATCAGAAGGTTAAGCCTGTCGTGAATTTCTGAAGGCTGCCAAATTAAAAAAAAAATTCTTTACTTCTCTCAAGGTCTTTGTACAGACACATTTCTTCAATCACCTTCCAGCAACTATTTTCTAAACACTAACTTTTCTCTGAAATTCCCAGTATTAGTATCCTGATCTGGCATTCTAAAAATACAACATGCACTGCTGAGAGCAGGAGCACATTAAAACAAGCGTTGTGTTCAAAAGAATAAAGCTACACTGAGACGAGCGCTATCTCCATTTCTCCACCACTGTCTGGTATTTCATGAGCATGGTCCCCCTCCTAACTCCACAAGCAGCCTGGCTTCATTTTTAATGCCCTACCATCCAGAGAACGCGTCTAACCTAGCCGAGGCATGTGTTTGCATCTCAGCTTTGCCTTCCCCAAGGGACCAGCTTTCTTCAAGAACCAGCACGGCACTCCTGTTGCTATAGGAACAACAGAGCTATAATCACCAAGGTCTTAGTATAATTCACATATCATGCTTACTGGCTGCACAGCTTCCATTTACAGATTTGCCAGAGCAGTGACTTAAGAAAGCCAAGTGCTAGCCTACCATTTAGAAATCTAAGTAACTGGGAAACAGGAAATTTTTTTTGTGCAGCAGGTGCTTCTGTGCATATTAGCTTCCTGAGAAGCATTTTGCTTGTATTAAAAATATGTGAGAAAGCCTTAACTTCATCACTTCGAGCTCAAGAAACCTAATGAGTCTGAGCTGCGTTAGTTCATGCTGCAATGCAGGGAAGACGACTAATGTGTTTATATCTCGAAACAGCTCAAGATTACATCCACTCTCCAGCATATACACTGGTTGAACAGAAGATACCTTTGGGTTCCTCAGTTATTCTTGCAGCCATAAAAAACAAAACAAAACAACAAACCACAGGTGTTAGCTAAAAAGCTCCTTGAGTAAAGAAAAATGCCCTATATTTTGCACTTTCATATAGGTGTTAACATTACAGCAATGATCGAAAAAATAAAATGGTTATAAAAATGTGAGCATGACATCAATGTTTAGTCTCTTAATTCTAAATTTAAGTATTAAGTACTTCAGCTTAGAGTTTTAGAACTGTAGTTCAGGCTTTCCTGGGTTACTGAGTTCTCACCCCCTCTGGTAGCAGTTCACCTTTCAGTGGATAATCAGATAAGCCTCGTAACTATCACAGATGCAACATGACTGTCTGGATCAGTTGAAGAAGAGGATGAGCCAACAGGCCAAAGTATTAATAAAAATAGCTAAAATATCAAGCTATGAACAGAATCCAGACATCTGAATTGCCTAAACGTTCCTTGCTCTTGGTGGACTGTAGTCTGTGTTAGGGAGACAGCACCTCTAGAGAAGTCTATCAAAGTCAACACACTGAGGGACTAAGCACTTGTCTGAGATTCTGGAGGATACTGAAAAGAAAGGGCAAATAGAACTGGAATTAAAAAAAAAAAAAAAAAAAAGATTGGAGTACATGTTCTGGTCATCCAAGGTCCCTTCACAGATCTATCGCTCTAAATATATGTTGTGGCTATGAATGTAAAGTTTAGAACACATATTAGAAAGACTTGCAATAATTTCAATTTGATATCTGCTACAGCACATTACAGCACCCTGGACATATTTCATTATTACCTGATTTACACAAAGATATTCAGTAATGCAATCAGAATAACTTTTGAGCTTTCTGTCAGGAAAACAAGATTCCCTTCAACAGCATACAATGTAGATGCTTTAAGAGTGAAGGTGTTCCAAATGTATGTTTCAAATGTAAAAGGAGATCTGTAAACAATCCTCAAACAGTGATTTTGTACGTCTGAACTGATCAATTTCTTTTGAAAGCAAGCTGGGAAATAAAAAGGTAGAGTTTAATTTCTCCTCTTCCTATAAAAATAAGCCCAAACTGAAGGGGAGTCTTAAGACTTCAGCCTTGCTTAAAAATTACACAGGTATTCTAAGATGCGTCTTGATCAAAATAAGCAATTAACTTCCGTTGCTGAACCCTAAGACAGTAAGCAGAGCATCATGGAGGAACTTTAAATGTCAGAGATATTGTCACTAACAGTGGCTCACTGAAGGTTTATGGTATAAGCACTTGAATTCAGCAGGGACAAGTGTAAACTTTTTTCAATGCACTCTCACATTGCTGCAAATACATATTGGACACATAGGTTGCAGTGACTCCCTGTGGTCAAACACATAGACTCAACAAAGAAGTTGACATCTTTATCAGAAACCGTAGCAGGGAGAGTCCTACCTCAGGCAATTACTATGATGCCACCAGCCAGCTGTTCCAAGACAGTATTTCATGGATGCACAACAAAGAAAGGCATAAGAATTGTAATAGAGACTGTGATACACTTACAAAATTCTAGACCATCCATCCTCTATAGTCTTCTCAAAAAAAACCCCCCAAAACAAAACCACCCCAGAAAACCATCAAAAAAACCCCAAAATGTCCTTCCTATAATTCTGAGGCCAGACTACAGCATCGATAAGTGACACAAAAAAAATAGCAGGTCTACAACAAAGCTTTTATAGCACTAATGTCATTCCCTGTTTTGGAACGAAATGGGGCTATGAAATCAGCTTTCTGTCTTTTGTGTGCCTGCTGGAGGAAAATGACTACAGATAGGTCTGGGACAAGTTAGGCTGAGAGCAATCTGTCCTCCTACTGGAAGAAGAGATTGTGAAATCCACTAAGATACTAACTCTTTGTGAGTTACTCCTTAAATAACACACCTTTTAATTGTTGTGCAAGGCAAGCTGCATAGAGGGAAAAAAAAAATCCTCCAGAGGAGATTCAATGAAAACAACAGAAAAGCAGGGAAGAAAATTCCTTTAAGCATCTTGAAGAACACAAAACATTTAAGTACCTCAGCGTGTGGACTTGGGACGAGGTTTTTCAGCGCAAGATAATGCCATCTAGTGGAGATGGAATCTCCCTTAAGATGGCAAACTGGACACCTACGCAATTTGTGTTCTCTATTTCCAATACTTTCATAATTGACCTTTCCTGTTTCACCAACACCAGGACATAGCAAAAGGTACAGATGGACGGCAATGATTGCTGCTGCGTGAGCCGTCACACCTAACAGCAAAGAGCAACATTATCATAACTGACTGTTAGAAATCTGGAGAGATTTCTACGGAAATCAAAGTCCTGAGCAATAAATTGTAGTTGCTTATGCCTATACAGCATACTACAGCTTCATCTTTCTCCAAAGGAAAAACTTTTTGGCTAGGTTTCCTCATTTTCATTTGTTCTTCATGCTATTCTGTACTTAATTTGAAAAGATGGCTTATCTGCATATGAAAAGAACCAACAGCCTTTCCCACTTCTCTAAATATTTAACTATTTTCTTTCTTTGTTCTTTATTCCCCTATCAAGAAAAATCGTAATGGTCAGACCACCAGCTTAATTATAATTTGGGAGTACTGAAGATAGACTGTGGGGTCAAATCTCCCAGGAAAGACAGCAGTGTCTCAGATTAGATCAAAGCAGGCATCAACAGGAAGGACTTCACTTCCCTATGGACAAAGTTTTAAGAATCTTCAAGGACTTTAAGAAAATGATGACAGAGAAATCAGTTAGCATCTGTTCAAATATGGGACAAAGACAACTTTTTGAACTATGTATGAAGCTCTTACATTTCCTGTATTACATGATTACTGAGTCTAGAAGTAGACTAAGTAACTGCTTGTCTCTCTTTTGAGTGTATTTAAAAACTGTGTCAAAATTCAACTTTCTGAGCCTCCAAAGCCCTCTGCAAAGTGAGAAAATACAATCTTACAGATAATAAAACCAGATAGTTTAGACAAGAAAGTTAGATCAAGCTGTGCAGGAGCACAGCTATACAAAGTATCTGTGTCCCGACTGCTGCTTTTATCATCTCCTCTTTGCCAAAATGCAGGTAATTCAGCATACATTTTCATTGTGAGAAATGTAACTACTTTAGGGATAAAGCTGAAAAATGCCAACTTCAACTAAGACAGTCTTTCTGAACTGAATATGTCTACCTCAGTTTTTTATGAGAAACCAGCAAATTTTCACTTTAGACTGGCAGAAAAGTTTAACAATTCTGAGCCAAAATATACAAGTATATCTACCTCCATCAATCCCCCAGCTATGTGAGGAATGAACACACAGGCTTAAAACTGAAGAGCAAGTTTGTGCAGGTTGTGCATGGTTTTCTAAATGTCTTGGACCTATATTAAATTTCTGCTCAACTCAGTTCTTCCTGGCGTACAAGTCTTACAATTATCCTTCAATACCAAATTCTACATTATGAATGTGATCTGGCACGAGGCCTATGAAGGGGAGGATTAAAAAAAAAAAAAATCAGAAAGAAACATTTGGGTTCAGAAGAGATTAGTAGATTCAGAGTAGTGCCACACAACTGTTTACCAAGACTTCTGCAAAGAATTCACAAAAGCAGCACGTACTTCATCCCCTTAATGGGAATCTAAACAAACCAAAGCAGATTTGTAAACTTATTTCCTGTCTACCGCCCCTGTCTGGGAATTAATTACATTGTGCAAATTAAAGAAATGCAATGGGAAACAAAGTCCTCCTACTGCTAAACTTTCCCTCTTACTCTGCTGAAATAGTAACATTGCAGTTTACTTCCACATTTCTGGAAATGTGAAAAAAGATGTTGTTAGACGATTCCATTTTATTTTGTGAGAAAAGTGTTATCAAGCAACTAGAGTCATAGTAACTAAATTATTATATGCATAACAAATTGCTTTTATACCTTAGAAATCTGTATCTACTTTACATTTTATTTTTTTATAAACCTCCCAGTTTGAAGCGTACAAAGAAAGTGCTTGCCACCTCCAGGCTTGTTTCTCTTTAAGCACAGATGTCCAGTTTAAGAATAAATATAAAAATTTAGATGAAAGTCATCTTATGGAGAGGATACATACTGAATATAGTAAGACACACTCAGAACTAGAGGGACCTATACACACCTGAATTTAACGTCACCTATAGAAATGATTTTTATTCTGATGCTATTTAATGTATTAGATAGAGTAGGAAGATATATACATGCATTTAGCTCACAGGACTTTGTCCATCAATGTTTTGAGTTATCATGGAGAACAGGATGCTTAACACTGCTCTTCATCCTAAGGCATCTTAGGTACAGTCAAGACTGACTTTACCTGTTAAAGTAAAACCGTCTGTTGAACAGTACACTCTAGTTCTCTTCCAAAGATCACAGCAGGCAATGACCTGCAGATACCAGATCGCAGGACGGGTTTAAGTAGGTGGCATATTATTACAGAAATACAGGAACCTGAACTCGGCATTTTCTGAGACTGTTCTCACAGATTAAATAAACACAAGGTAAACAAATCCAGTACTCACCCTGATCAATTGAGTGTTGAGGAAGCTGGCTAAGTTGGCTATTCACTACACCTGCATATGTGCGCAAGAACTCCTCTTCACTAGCAGTCAGCTGGAAATGTACAAAGAGTCAGTCAGCAAAAAGGAAAATGAAGAAAGACTGAAGATATTATCGCCCGCTTCCCAATAAGAAATGTCACAGTTGCCTCTGTTCTACTCTTCAACGGTTTAAATCAACTGTAACTTGTGCAAACTACACCATCAGCAAGGACACAGCAGCAAACTGGTAAATCATGCATTCACGGAGAGATTCAAAGTCGCCTTAAAACATCTGCTTTATTTTGCAGGTTTTCCAATAATGAAAAACTTTACTGTATATACAGAAATGATCAGATGCTCAGATTTAGTTTCAGGCATCACAAGCCTCATAATATTTTAAGCAAAAATCAATTGTGCAGATAACGATTAAATCAATGATGGCTAAAACAATTCAGCGATAAAACCAGACCGTCACCTGCCCGTCTCAGTAAGCACTATCCCAGTACTACAAAACTGTCTGGAAAGCCACAAAATATGGGCTATGACAGTACATCTTACATTTGATCCCATCTTCCTCAGCATGAGGAGGACTCTCACTTTCTGCTGAATATACATCTCCTCCGGACTCTTTCCGGGGACACCCTCACGGTTCATTCCCCTCCTGCCAGCTCCTGGATTTCCTGAAGATCAGAAAAAGACAAACTGAAATAGGTAAAGGGGTATAACATTAATAATAGGAAAAGTTTAATTTCCAAACCGCCTATTTTCACCAGTAGGCAGATTACTTAATAGCCCGGGAGAGTAAGGAATCACACGCTTCATCAGAGAAATCCTTGAAAATTTGAACAGCTAAATTGGGCCTTACACATGCAACCAAAACATTCAAACAGGCTGATGTTCGCTTCCCTACTGGCTCATTATCTGTTGTTACACTACTGCATGAGTAGAAAAAGAGAATTCTAACAACTAGGTGAAAGAATCACCCTGACAGAAGAGTCTGTGGTTTTGGTTTTTTCCCCATAAATAAGCACAACCAGAAAACAGGATGCAGAATGCATAGCTATCAAGCCTGCAGTGGCTAAAAAGCTAGATGAAATCTTAACTCTTAAATCTTTCTCCTCTCTTTTTTTCTTTTTATATCACATAAAAGGGGCCACTGTACTTTTGTAAAAATTAATAAAATTTATTAAATGGTTTTGGCGAGAAAGAGGAGCTAAGAGGAGCAGGGAAGGAGTAGAGTTTATCATCCATTCCCATATAATTTAAAAGCTGAAGTTTTGCTTTTCTATTTTAATAAAAAATAATTACATTATGGAATAAACAAACTATGCTATCTAAATTCTGTAGTGCAGAGCGTGATTATACTTTGTTGTCCGACTATCTGGTAATTATTTAAGTTCCACAACAGGGTGTTTACCAAGACAAAAAAAAAAACCAAAAAAACGTGTTCAGGCATACTCTTCAGCTGCTATTAAAAATTATCTTGGAGCATGTTTAAGTCAACAATCGTACAAACCTTAACTTCAAATTTAGAAAACAATGGTGTTTCAAATAATACACTAGTACAGCGGCATAACAAACCAAACTAACCTCTCAGAAGTACTGTGTGTTGGAGAAACATAACCCCCGCTAAAGAATCTGTGGATGGAGGTGTAAGCCAACCCCTCTTCCACCATGCACAGCTCAGAGAAGTGGCTCCAGAACAGTTCTCCAATTAGTTTGCATTCACAGAACTGGGTCTGGTCCTACACTAAGCTTTAAATCTGCCTTTGTGAACCTTAATAACCAAGGGAATACACTACACAAGGCATGCTTGATGACAACTGTATCACAGCAGGTTCAAACACACTGTTTTCCATGTAATGTTTTCCTGTAGTCATTACCAACCTCTCCCGTCACTTCATTTTCATTATTACTTTTAAGGGAAAGTAATCTGGGTGTGGAAACAGTTTAAAATTACACATAGGCTCTCCTGAGTGAGTCAGAAGTAATGCAAACTGAAGTAGCAGCTGCTGGGATAGGCTTTACCACCCACATTATTTAGGATGAAGATAACAGTAGTAAAAAGTGGAGAGAGCTATATCACCAGTCCTACTTGACTACGTTTCCAGTGGGAAGATTTGCATTATGCTGATTTGCTGTAGATGGTTCTGCTTGGAAGCTTGCAGCCTGCAAATGTGCAAGGTGATCGTATTTTTTTGCTATCATCAGCAAAATGCTTTCTGAAGGGAGAATAAAACCCTCCTGTATTTTTGCGTAGTGTCAACTCAAATAAGCAGCTGGATTATGTTACTAAGCATATACTCCACAGTGCAACTTACTGAGCGCTAACAAGTGATGTCAATAGTAAGACAAAGAACAAAATAAGATAGTGAGCGAGAGACATTGTTATGCATACCCAGAGACTGACAAAACAATAAACGTTTATCAAGATGCCAAGTAAGTCTGAAAGGTTGTGTCTGTTTCTTAATATCATACTAATACAGATTTTTTTTTTTTTTTTAAAAGATAGTTACTTGAAGAGGGAAGGTGCTGTACTAGTAGCCACGGAAATCAATTTAGAAAAGAAAAAGCACAACAGCAAAAACCTGAAATGTGGTAACACACCTATCGTTTAAAAATGGAACAAATTATATGGGATATCTATCAACAGGTGGCACCACACAAGCACCAAGAAAATGCCATAGCTGCCCCCATGCCAGCTAGGAGGACCACATTTCAGCATTCCTCTACACATCAGATATTACAAGAGATATGTAGTCTATACATGTTATTATTCATTGTTTTCCATCACAATAGTCTTCCAGTTGTTTATTAAACTTTAAAAAGGGGTGATGCAAAGAGGTTCCTATGTAAACCTGAACCTTCTAAAGTGAACTTCAGCCAAGATGGATTTACCATGAAGCTATCTGTTTAACAGGAAGGATAGAAATACTAAGGCCTGCCCATTCAGCAAATGCTTCAGAAAGTTAGTAAGCGAAACAGGGGAAAAAACACTCACTATGGCTCAAAAGCTATCAAAATATATGTATAAAGAGGCTAAATTAAGATTACACAGCAACAGTGTTTTGCTTTTCATACACTGCACAATTATTCTGGGTCATAGCCTCAGCCACCACAGCTTTTCCTAGTTTATGATATCAAAGTAAAAAAAGTCTTAAGACAGTACTGAGACCCCAGCATGAAAAACCTTAACATATCTCTGTTCCTGTTACATAAAACTTTTGTAAGACACGCTTTAGGATGACAATACTACCCAGCACATACTACATCATTAAATTTCCAAAACCACTGACAAAGCTAGTATATGCCCAGAAGACAGCACAACCCATCTTTACAAGTGAAGGACTGAAAAATCTTATCAAAGTACTTATCAACTTTGCTTTCTCAAGAAAGCTCCATTAACAGGCTATACATAATGAAACATCACTTAAGCAGAATTTCCCTAACCCTACAATCCTTTCTGGCACACAGATGAAGTTGTCATCCCCCTGTCCCCAATCAGTAAAACACCAGAGAATTCCCTGCCAACATACCTGCTTCTAAAAACCACAGAAGATCAGATAACCCACGTGTTCAGTCCCGATTAATGATCGTAGGTGGAAAAAATGTATGAGGAAACTGCCCTGTGAAAACAAATGAGCAAAGCATTACAGAAATATACAAAGCTGAAAACCAGAAAGACTCTTCATTCAATATGCTTTGAATCACAGTTTGCTTTAGAACACGGTCTAGGCAAAATTCATAAAACAGCAGGCTTGTCAGGAGTTTGTAGACCCTTTTTGTTTTTAAAGTGTAAGGTTTTTAAAAGTCAAGCCATTCTTCATCTGCAAGATTTACACCCTGACCATACCAATGACATTCTCAATCACTTGAGAATGGAATGCATTCAAGCTTTGCATTCTTTAAGAAGCTTTTAGCATAAAACCCAACTCCCTGGAAAAACCAATAAACATCATGACTTGTAATTTCTTCTAGTAAAAAAAAAAAAAAAAAAAAAAAAAGGCATAGTTTACCAAAGATTGGAGGAAAACTAGGGAGAAATGTAAAGCATGCTGATTTTGACCAAAATTGTTTTCAACTATGCGTATGTTATCTGAATATAGCAATTACAAAGACTGGCTCTTGAAAGCTGGGCTGGAAAACTCTTTGCACAGAATTCTTCAGAGCAACCTCGCTGTTCAGTCACCAACAGCTAACAGTTACACACTTTTATTTTTAGACTTGTGACATATTTCCGAACATATTTTACTATTGACACTGGGTATCAGGTCATGGTAAGAACTTGTAACTCTTCCTATCCATCACATTAGCCTCTAAGACAAGCAGCTCAAACTCACAAATGAAGTGACAGTTCAAGCCCTCTGTAATGTGCAATGAAATAGCAAGTGCCTGCTGCTCAGGACAGTATTGCAGCTAGAATCACATAATTAATAGTGTTAAGTTGGTGTACCTAATTAACAAGCTTCTGATTAGGGAAGATATGCATATCTGCACCATTTGTTAATAAAGTCCAGCTTAAATTTACTAAACATACGGGTTTTGGGTTTGTTTTTTTGTTTTTTTGGGTTTTTTTGGGGTTTTTTTTGGTTTGTTTTTTTTTTTTTGGTCAAGTGAATGCAGATCTAGACTAATTCAACTTCTTTCGTGGCTGTTCTCCACCCCATGCAGATGCCATTACTAGCAGGCAAACAAGACAGGAGTAGCTAGAGCAACTCAACGGTTTTGTACACCAGGTTCATCAGAGAAATGCCGAATCCAAAATACCTGCTAGCTTCACCCATAGGTTCTCTACAGTTTCTCTTACTAACAAGTGTTGGAAGCAGCTGAGCTTTATCAATGGCTTAAAAGAATCATTTCACCTCTCCAGAGGAAAGAAATTGCCTGTTCTGAAAGGATTATTTAAGCCCTACCTCACTAATTATTTCTCACTGTTCTTGCCCTCTAAACGTGCAATGCAGTCCCAAGAAAGATTATGTACAGCACTGGCAACAGGACCGTTTGCAGTAACTAATTGCTGTTCTCATTTCTATGAACTTCAGAGTCACACACCCCCCACCACTGTACAAATACTCACCGCACAACTGTGTGAACTCCCTCCTAAAGAAAAGGATTAGAGCATGGGAAGTAACCACTTCCGAGATGCACTTCTGTCCTAGTGACAGTAACAGCGTATTTATAGTTACCATTAAAATTCCCCACGCACACCCCAAATTGCAAATAATAGTAATCTATGCATTTGTTATATTTAACACCAAATACAAATGAAAATGGAGAGATCAAATGTTTTCCTGACTCTAAAAATTCAGAGCAATTCAGCCGAGAACCGAAACAGCGTCCACAGACAGGCCAGTTTCAGGACCAGCCAGAAGGCTTAGATCACAGACAGTTTCGCTTTCAAGAAGAAGTCTAGTCCCTCTACAAGTCAGCAGTAGCACTCAAAACATGCTGTCTTTGTCCGATCCACGTGGCTGCCTCCAGCTGAACTCACCTCACCACTGGCACAACAAATACATGGGTGGAACATCAAGCTTGCACACCGGAACTCGAGAAATTCTCTGCTAAACCATAGGGCTCATCCTCTGAATAACAAGCACCTTTACTGCTAAATGCTCCAAAAATGACTGCAGTAAATAATAATAATAATAAAAAAAAGGTTTCATTAGTTTTTCTTAAAAGTATGAGAACAAAGTAAGATTCAAAGGCCTCGTGACCAGTCCAAAACCGCACAAATGTTCTCCTACCATCTTGTTCCTATCTAAACAGTAACTTGCACTTCCAGCATTTTCAACTACACATCAACATTTCCACATTCATCTCTAACGAACCCTAAGAAATAAGATCTAAAAATATGTTGCAACTGTGTATTTTGGGGGTGGGAGGGAAGAACTGCAAAATATGAAGAAAGAGTTTAGCAAGACAGCTGAGGAACAGCTGAATCACTACTAGCATGAGTTCTGCTCACAATCTTGAGTCCCAATAGACCTGTGTGCTACACCATGATCCATCCCTGAAGCATTTCTCAGGTCAGGTAATTCTTTGCCTCAGCTGCAATTACTAGCTCTGAACTCTGCTTCTTTGCTCACCTATATCCACCTTCTATTCCTGCAAGCTCAGAACATCGTTTATTTTGCCTGTGCTCACTTCCAGTTTTTCGTCTCTGTCTAAACAAGTGGTGACTGCTTCATTTAGTCTGTTAATGCTGCAGGACCCGGGTAAGTCTGTATCACTTTACCCTCACACAAGGCTCTCTACACCTTCCCAGGTACTACAAACAGCCGCTTGAGCTCATCACACCAATCAGCACTTCTACCACGGAAAGCAAGATTCCGATTTCCTCCTGGTATGAGGTTCTGTCAAAGCTTGACTCATACCATCTACTCTCATGAGTATGAGAAAAAAAAAAAATAATTGAACACTTTCCAACTTAGGTGTCACCAGAATACAAGAACATAAAACCACTTCTCAAACTTCCAATCAAAATTTTCTTGCCCCAATAGGCTCACATTCCCAGCCAGCATTTCAGAACAGATAAAAACCATGCAAGGTCCTTTACTGTGGAAATGAAATGAAAACTATTCTAGGCACAAAGACTCCAGTTTCAATGTGTCCTTATCCTTCTGTCCGAAATAATTCTACTTCCTTACGGTCGTTTACACTTGGGACAGAGGTTGCTACAACAAGTATTTTTTAAACATACAGAAAAACTTAAAAGCAGTGAAAGAACGTTTACAAGTTCAGAGATGCCCATAGGGGAGATGGAAAAAGGTCTAAGTCTTTGCTTTAGGTTCTGTCATGTAAAAGATCATGCTGCTTCCCCAAACACTGCTAGGTTAAAAGAGATTTTTAAGCTAAAATGTAAGGCACACTAATTGAAATGAAACATGTTTTTGAAGTACATGTCACTGAATTACAACAGCATAAGGAAACTGAACCAGCATCAGCATGCAATATGCCAAATGCAGGATGCTGGCAGCTGAATGTCAGCTGACCAGCAGAGATAAAAAACAAATTTTGCACATCCCGTACATCACAAAGAAACTTATCAACGGCACTAATGAATCCTACTGTTTATAGTTAAAATACAGAATCAATTTATTTACCTATTCTTGCCAGATATATTATATTACGTACGAGAAACATTCCCTGAGAGGTAACATTTCAATCTGTATTTTTACCACAAAAAAAACCAGACAGGGAGATAGAAAAACAAGAACTGCCATGTACTACACTGAAGGAATCCCCACAGCATTTAACAGAACTCAACTGGAAAGCTGTTCATTGAAAAGAATGAATAGCCAAAGCTATTCAGAAGCCCAGTTACACATTCACTGACACTTAATGGCCTAAGCAAAGAAATACTGGGGTCTCAGCTGAATTTCTGCTATAATCATATCTTGAATTACTAGCACTAAAGGAAGAGATGCCAAAGGCTGATGAAGCCATACAGAATGCACTATCAAGTCTGGAACTGGTCTCTCCAGGTAAAGGTGAAGCAGATGTGCAAAACCAACAGGCAAGCTGGGGCTGCCAATACCTTATCTATTTTGCAGCTAAGCACAGTTCTACTCTCCAATGCCATTATTTAATTCCTTTCTCAGGAAAAAAGACTAACCTGTGCATTTCAAGAGCCGTAGGTTTAATCTGAAATGATTACATTCTCCACTAAACTGTGTTAAAAGACTAAATCCCACAAGCTTGTCCTACTGCATCCAACACACTGCAAATGGACATAATTGGGTCAAATAATTTCCCCTTGTTTGGCAGGCACAGGGAATGAAATCTAGTTCTCACTTATTTTTAACATGATTTGCAAGACAGAAAAATAAATGAGAAAGATCTATATGTTACAGCCAAAACTGCCAGCCCAGCTTTGCCAAAGCAATAAATTTGAGTTTAAAAACGTTCCCTCCCTTTCCCAAGCAGTAAATGAGGATGGTCACTAAACAAATGGAAAAACTATCCTGTTCTACAGCACTTCATTCCCCGTGCTGCCTGCAGAAGGGCTGGGTGAGGATCACAGGAATGCCTTCTGCTTTGCAAGGCCCAACATGTGGCCTGGGCAGAGTCAAGCACGCCTGACATCCCCGTTCCGATCCCTGTTTGTCTGCTTACCAAACCAATCTCTTTGGCTGTGGAAAGAGTATGTGCAATCCTGTCCCCTTGGCGAAAGAAAGCGTAAGCATCACTTTCATGCAAAACACTATAGGCTGAAGTTACATTTTCTAGCAAGGCAATAAGTTACAGATGAGAGCAAACTGGACGTGGTTTTGGAACCAGAAGATGCAGGTATGTCTACACCAAAAAACAGCTGGGCTACTTTACAAGTATGTTACCAAAGCAGAAGGGGATTAAGTATTTTTAAACTTTTCCACTAGCATTAAGAGATGCTTCCCTACCTCTCCACATTGTTACTTGCCCGGTAAAGTTTGTAACAAAAATACAATATAATCCTTCCCAAGAACGAACTAAAAGATCATACTGGCTTTCTCTTCAATTACTGACCCTGGACACAACAGTATATAATGAAAAAATAATGCCTTTGCAGTTAGTCTCCCCCCCTTTTTTTTTCCCTAACTAGATTATAGAACATGAGCTACTGTGTTTTCACTTTAAAAAAAAAAGGTAGACAGGAGAAATCTGTACTCAAACTCAGTTTAACTCGTCTGTTTTATGAAGAAATGGAACCAGCTCCTAAGAAAACTCAAGCTCACCTGCAAGAACTGTTCTTACTGACTGCTCTCAGTAGAGGAGGTTTCCAACACACAGCAACTGAAAATTACAGATTCATAACCACGTTTCCCTCACTTCTACCTATACTCTTATGAATTCAACGCTTGGAAGGGCTTCTCTGCTGGAAAATGCCACAGATGGGTTCATAATAAAGAACTTGTAAATTACTCTGACTCCCCTCCCATCCTTCCTTTAAAAAAAAAAAAAAAAAAGAAACCAAACCAAAAAAATTTCACATCCCAACAGAAAAAAAGACACTAAAAAAATGGGATCTTTGTAAATTTTGCATCAGGCAAACTACTTAAGCATCCCATGTAATTTTAAAGACATGCTTATTTAATGCGATGAGAAAGCAACAGCAGCTTTTGTGCCTTTAAATTACATATTCCCCCCAACACTGCAGTCCTCTGTAATGCTGAAATTCCTAACAGCCACATTTTACTGGTATGGGAAAAAACAAAGTGAAATTGAGGAATTTGCACAGCCTAAATTAAAGGGGAAAAAAAAAAGTTGTAGTAAGCTGCCAGTAAATGTAATATTTTACGTATTCAGTCTTAATAATTTAGGGTAGTTACAGCAGCATCCGGCAAGCTCTTTAAAATGTAAGTCACTGTAATGTAAGGTAAGCTGACTACCTCTTTAATATCTTGTATTATTTCCAGTTATAGCCAAAAGAAATCTAACAGGAGTTAGTTCAGCTACAATTTTTTTTTTTTTCCTTGAACCTGGCTGATTCTGTTCAAGGCAGCTAAAAACCTCATTAATGAGATAGGATTAGAAAAGCTCTGATAAGGAGTTGTGGTGAATAAAACCAATCACTGCAGGTTTCCTTTGCACTACACAAATTGAGTTAACAGCCAGCATGAAGAGGTCCCTTTAACTCTATGATATCATTATCCAAGGTTAAGCTATTAGCCCTCACAGTTATACTATTGAGTACACTTCAGTGGTTAAAACATGGTCATACTGGGAAGCTTGTAAGTGCAAGGGGATGCTGCACCTTTAAGCCTTGTTAATTTTCAAATGACATTTTACAGAGAACAGCCAGAGCCCTAAAAACCTTCCAAGCTGGAGCCTGAAACCTGAAGTCAGGAACCAGAGCCTGCAAAATCCTGCTAGACATTTTCCTCTCAGTCTGACTCGTGACCTTCAGTCACAGGCAGCTGGAGACTGGATTAATTCCCATCTCTAGAAGGATAAGACAATGAAGAATTCGTAACAGCTACCTATTTATAGGTGAACAGTAAGAATTAAAATACGTAATACCTTTTTTTTTGTCTTCGTTTCTATGTTCAGTATTATCTTTTAGCTGACTTTAGAATCTGAACCCAGTGGCAGATTTTGGCCAATTTACATCTGGAACTCCAGTGGTAGGTTTGCATCTCTTAAGATTTAAATTTTTAACAGAACAGTACAGTCCTCCCTTTTGAAGAGGGACAGGAAACAGCCCAAACCACTGCCATTTAGACATGAAAAAATCTAGAAAAACAAGCAGGTTTTTTTTTTTTCCTCCCAGTGCTGGATCACCTTTCACAGCTTCAAAAAGGACTTCAAAAGTAGTAATGAAGTGCATTCAAAAAAGCTTCCCAATATACAAAAATACTTCTTACATCAATGCTCAAGCTAACTGTAAAAAAATCCTACCATTATAATCACCATTTTTACAGAATTAATGACATTCAGACACACACAAACCAGATTTTTTTTTTTGCTATACTACAGCAGCAATCTCTCAAAGAGAAGACATCTATCATGTCTCATACAGTTAAAAGAGGCAGCACGCGTTTTTAGGTAGTTCACGTCAGTCAGCTTGAAGCCTCTGTAATTAAATGTAGTAACAGCAACAAAATCTTAAAAAAAGACTTTCATTTCACAAAGGTATTCACACTTCAAAGATGAATTTGTCAAAAATTCTTTAAAAAGTGACAACACTTAGCTACAGCAGTTTACACACAAATTCTATCCCAGTCAAAGAAACAATTCTAAAAGAATGTTACAATACTTTACTCAAGATGGTCTTCAACAGCTGGATTGATGAGTGCTGCTCTTGTCCTAATCATTAGCAACTTTCACAGAGGCTCATGCACCTGTTCCCCTATTTATAAACAAAGCTACAAATCTTCGAGACAGGAAATTAGGCACTAATGATAGATAGCCGATGATTTTAACTACCAGGTATCCCACACAGAAGAATTACTGCTGTAAAAAAAAATATTAAGCGTGCATCATCAAAACAAAACTGTATGGCAATGCTTTCTATGGATCTCTCTGTAAATATACTATCTTTTCAGAAACAGTAAATGAAGATTCCAGGACCCAGACATAACAAACTTGAGATGCCTTTCCTTGTTCTTAAGAAATTCGCACTATTTTCATAGTTTGATTTTAACCCGAATCATAAACCAGTGAAAAAACAGAGCACCAATAACAGGTAAAAATTTTATCAACAGCTTACAAGAATCAACAATTATTTTCAAGATATCTATCCCATTTTATATGGTACGCGTGCTACACACACTGTACAAATATGTACTCATATAAAACCTCCACCTATGAAGTACCATATTTTTGGACTATTAATTATTGACACCAATGACAGAGCCTCCTGCAGCACGTCTGTTCTATGACCACTGCAGAAACTGAAACAGGGCCAATACACAAACATGCACAAGGAAGATCAAGACCACTAATTGTGGTCGCTTCATTTTCTTGTAATGTCAATCAGCTTTATGACTAAAGTCACGTTTTCAAAGAAGCTCCGCAAGAAGTGCTAACGCTGGACTTGCAATCCTCTGAAGACTTATAGATCATTAGCATTAAAACTGGGTTTTACTGAAGACTGCCATTTATATTACAGAAACTAAACTCAACAGGCTAAAAAATAACTTAATACATGGGACAAACATCCTACACTCATGAAGCATAAACATTGATAAAGAATTAGTTGACTGCAGAAGCATGAAATCGGTTCAGTCTTCATAATGAACCTAAAATAAGCCTACACAAGGGAGTGCAATGTCAAAACTGGTGCAAGTACATGTATATGCCCAAGGTGCAGGATGTTTTTTCTGCCTTCTTCAGTAATTCTCAAGCGGCTAGAAACGGAACAGGAAGCAGAAATATGCATGAACAAGCACACATTCAGAATTACCAGCAGTGCTAATGGAGAAGCACTTCAGTATGTGGTATGCTTCCAACCAAATAGTTTCATTAATACTGTATTTGTACTCAGATTTTTGAAATTAAACTATAGTGCAAAATTTGATGTTCCAGTCAACTTTAACAAAAAGACAAGTGACACTATTAACCAATCATAAACCATTTCAGTCTAAAATCAGACTCAGCAAAATACCAGTAAGTATCTGTAAGCAGTTAAAATAACAATAACATTTAATTTCCATTTACAAGCATGCAGTAATAGCCCCCAAAACCCAGAAGCACCATATTTGGAGTCAAACTGCCTGTGGTCTAGTGAACAACTTCTCAGCAGCTTAAGCACACTGCACTGTTGTATTTAACCAGAAATGGCAGACATCATGAGTAATGCCTACTGAAAGGATTTCTCTCCACTATTCCACTCACTCACTGAAGCACCATTATATTTATAGGCATTTCTTTGGTACTCATCAACATACTATCTTTCTAGAGATGCCTAGCATATTACAGATAGCTTTCAATTTAAAACGTGACCTATGCTGCCCTGTAATTTATACTGACATCTGACATCATTAATGCCAGATCATATACATTTTACACTAAAAACACCTACAGATCTTTTACAATAGAGAGATTATGGCAATACAGAGATTTAAAGCAATTAAGACATGAGCTGTTATTAAACTGGTGACTATTTAGCATTTTACTATGTTGCAATACTGTATCAAAGTACAGTGTTAGGACCAGAGACTCTTAGATTAATAGTTCTTGACTACCAAAATTGCCTAACCATTGGACAACAACATGACATACTGTTCTGGCCTCATACATGAATAAAATTTGCTGTAAAATGTGATAAATACACTGCTTATGACAGCTACTTTTTGTGCCTCTTTAGAAAAGAAGGAAAAAAAAAAAAATCTTCTGTGCTGCTTTCCCCACGGATGCTCTGCATAACCAAAAAAGCAAAGAAATGGTTTCAGTTTTGAATCAATGTATGGTTTCATTTCTTAAACCATTTAAAGAGGTATTTTATTAATAGCTCTCGCTGAAAGTTGAACTAAGAATTAATGGCTATTTGTCTAACGTGAATATATTCCTTGATCATCTTTTTTGCATTAACCACAACACAAAACCTTTGCCTCCTCAGTTATCTGTTAGCATCATTAATGTTATTGGATAATACGGAAAAGAGACCCTTGCTCCTAGGACCTTCACAAAACAACACTCCTTGAGAACTTTCCTCGACAGTGTTTCATAAACTGGTCTAAACAGCTGTTTTAATCATATGTGCAAAAGTATGCCAGTTCCTCCTTCTCTGGACTGATTAAAAACCAAAAAGCACAAGAAAAGGATTTTTGTTACCTTCTTTAGGTCACCAAACAAGACCATGCTGCAAAGATATCTGATGGAGAGAGGAGGAAGGAAAAAACCCCTTGTCAATTTTAAGAGAGGACTTTGAATGTTCACAAGTTTAAAACAAATTTCTAACTATACACCAATTTTACACAGACATTTTGCTTTCTGTATCTTTTGGTAAAGTGGGATTACAAAGAAGGAAATCTTGCCTTCAAAAGACTTCCTATTTCTAAGGAAAAGGGATGCAATTTCCTTCCTCCCTAGCCACAATTTTGAATGTTACCTTAATTGCATTAGCCCTGAACCGTGAAATAAACCTGTATGAGGTCATTAGTTTGACAGCAGAAACCTCCCTTTAGCACCGCTGTACAAACACACACACGCGGGCTGGAGAGAAATAAACTACTGACTAGAGGGTTTTTTTTAAGGGTTGTATCAAGTCCCAATCAGTGCTGGCACTGATTAATTTCAGAGTACAGTGAAAACTGGAAGAATCACAGGCAAGACTGAGAATCTACTTATGTTAAACGCAACCAAGCTGAACTGCGTGGAAAAGTGTATGTGGAATCGTGTGGCAAGTTTGATTTATTCAGAGAGCAAGACTAATGAAGTTAAATACTTAAAACTGATTGTTTTGAGATCTCCTATGTATGTAAAATGCAGTGCATTTACAGGATAAATGGCAATCGCTCCCCTAAGAGCGGGGGCACGATGCAGATGCAACAGTAAGTATTTTGATTAATCAAACTCCAGTACATACCAATAACAACAAAAGGTGTTAGCCCAGAGACCATTAACAACGATGCTCAAGACAAGGCTGATCATTCTACAAGTCAAAACTACTGTAAGATTCCAGACCACTTCAGAAAGCTGCCATGAGCAGGACTGCATGCAACAACCACTAGTTTAAGGCAGAATGGTGAAAGAGAATTACTGAAGTTGCAGACAGATTTCTGCACCTGGCAAACCATTCATACAATTACAGTACACCTTTATGGTATTTCCCAACAAAAGGAAGGAGCTTATAGCAGTTATGACAAAAATTACAGCTACCAAGGAAAAAAAAAACCAATGAAATGGATATATTAAAAACAAGGTGCCAAAACTGTATTTCCTCACACCCGCTGTTAAGCATACAGAATTTTATTTAAGGTTTAAAACATATTTTGTATGAGCTAGTGAACTAAGAATCATGAAACATTAATAAAACCATTGCAAACAGTTTTATGTGAATTGTGAAAGGTTTATTTTGCTGAGTGCCCTGTAGCTGCTGACCAAATTTTCAGTGATAAAAGTTCTGTTTAGAAAACCTGATGTTTCTGACCTCTGAAGTTAAGCAAAACCTTTCATGAATTCCACATCAACCAATGAGTATTATTTGGCATCTACAGACATTCCTGAAAAAAAAGCAGCTAAGCAGATGTGAATGCTCCTATTTTTCTCAGTTTGGCATTAACCCTTAAAGTTAATTATATTTTAAGTGTGTTATTGCCGATCATTTCTGCATAAACATTCAGTTAACCGTGTTTATCTTGAAGTCTGATACTACCTCCCTGACCAACCGAGCAAGCTGCCAGGACACAATGAAACTTTCAGTTTTCCATGTAAGATCCACACACTCAAAGTTAGGAAACTCTATTAAAATTACATTAGTATGGCAACAGGCACCACAGAGCAGCACAGCTGCACCATCCCCTTCTCATTTCTACAAAAAGCCTTCCATCAGTAGTTTACCTTAAATTGTTTCACTATCTACACTGCTCCTTTACAGAAACTCTGCTGCAAAAATTTAGGTCACATTTCCTTTAAGTATACATGTACACATGGGTGTGTGTACATGTACACTTATTTAAAGCTCAATGAAATTAATTAAAAGCTCCTCACTGACTTCACTGTGCATTGAATCAGGACCTGGATGAGTTCAGAGGCAAAACAATTACACTTTAATTAAACATCTGAACATTCTTGTGAAGCAGTCAACTAATTTTATAGAAGGATAAATTGAGTCAGAAAGTTTCAGAGCTTGCTCATTGTCAAAAACAGTGCTGATTACTTAAGTTGCTTCCGTATTTGTTAGTTACCCTCATAACACAGAGAAAATGGACTTTCTGAAAAATCAAATAAATTCTTGGTCTACATAATTGCAGGAAATAAAATAGAACATCCTGAGACACATATAATGGCTGTACAAATCTATTGGCTCCATTTTTGTTCCCCAATCAGTAGCTAATTTAGTCAGTCACAGCAATTCTAATAATGCAAGAAGTTGATATTTTTATGGTTTTTTTCATGGCAGTTTATCACCAGATGAGATTTTTAGGCTGTGGGGTTGTTTGTTTCTAAAATAGCATTACTAATTATGATATACCTATATTATTTTTTAAAAAAAGAAAACCAGGCTTGGCAGATTTGGTATTCTGTAAAACCTTGAAAATACTTACTGAAAAGCAAGAAGTATGATTACACTTCCCAAATTCAAACTGACATTTAAACCATATATAAGCATTGTAACATTCTGTCAAATCACCAGTAGCGAGCTGAAACAAGAAATTAACTTTCCTCACTTTTTTTGAGCACTTGTTAAATAATGCTTCCCCTACACTGTGCCTGAAAATAAAACCCAGGGTCAGAAGAGCATTCTCCGTATTCAATTACCAACTACCGTTTTTCGGTTATTTTTCTGATCTTTGGTTTCTTCTCACCTATTAGTTTTGCTCATTCCGGTCTATCTGCTTTCTTATGCCAATCGAAGTTCATGGACAGGCCACGGCTCTTTAAAGGGAAAAAGAACTGTAAGTCTCATCCATTCTCAGAGATACAACAGCATCAACAACAGCAAACACAGTGTTTTGGTTTTTTTCCTAAATGAAATTAAGTTTGTTGGCAAAAAGTTCTTAGTACATTTAAAACCTAGTTACGTATAATTTCTCCCATGTACTCAGAAGCAAGACCATTAAACTACCAACATTTCTTAGGATGCGAAGTAGGTGACAAAATGTTTTCATTCCAATAATTTACATCTTTAGCATACATCAGCATCAAAACATGTTCTGAGGCTATTCACATACTTGTATACATGCAATAGCTTTAGTGGAATTAAATTAACGGATACTATTACTTTTCCAGCAAATCAAAGCTCCCAAACTGCACCAAAAAAAATCTCTCTCTCTCTCTAATACCTGTGATGCAGAGTGTTATTTTAAAAGATTTTTTTTTTTTAGAAGGCATTATAAATATTAATTATGTATGGTTTCTGGTTACCGGGTTTAACGCAGAAGACAAAAAACACCCCCAAAACATATATGTATACTTTCAGAGACAACCTTACAAAATACAATGGATTTCAGTTAGTCTATTGGAAAAACATAAAGGACTAAGTGCTTTTTTTGAAGAGGGCTCAATTAAAATTATTAAACACTATGATTTTTTTACATCTTTCTTGTTAGAAATTAAGGTTTATTTTTGGCTGAATATCCCACCATACCATTCCAGAAATACCACGCTGATAGTTTAAATAAAGAACATGATTGACCAGCTTTACCATCATGACTATTTACATATTTGGAAACACAGCAGAAAAAGTAATTTACTTTCACTATCTGAAAATTGAATTATAACCACCTTCTAGCTATAACACTTATGCCAACTCCCAGAATATAAACATTTGGCATATTTGTTAGGATTACAATTTTTCCAATTAAAAACGTTAACATCGGGTTCAATCAATTCTGCATTATGTACACATTGGTGTGGTACAGCTGTAACAGCTGCTACTGTCCTTGTTGCATTTCAGCAGGAAATCCAATCTGATGACCGCTCGCAAAAAAAGATATACAGTTTTGCACCCACATGTATAGAAATACTTCTGAAGATACCCAATCCTTCTGTCTTGGGAAAAACTCTACTGCAAGTTTCTCCAAGCATATTCAACAGTAGCCTCCAAAAGCCTATTGCCTGTCTGTATGCACGGCACTTGGGTGCATTTCTGATGCTTAAAACTAGGTCAGATGCTCAGGAGGGATGCTTTGTAGTCAACAACTTAGGAATGGAAATACTAAAAATCATCAATGTTTATGTTGGTTACAGATGACAAACATTCTGGAGAGGAAAAAAACTCCTACTAAACTAATATAAATAGATCGATTTCACACAAGTTGTTTCCTAGGCAAAGAATCAACCTTTCACATTAGTTTCACCATATCAAACACATTCAGATGTTAGCTTTAGTTGCCTGTATGCAACTGCAGGATGATTTTAAATTTTCAGCAATAGATGTATATCACAGTCAATGTTTGCAATTACAAAATTTAAGTTTTGTTTCAGTTCACTTTTGGTTCTGTTTAGAGCATAACACAAATTGGTTTGGAAACCTCTTTCTCCTCTTGCAAAGCTAAGTACTCTAAAACCCTGGATGGGGGAAGGAGGGAAATGGCCGAGGATAGAAGAGAGCAGAAATTGATACAACCACAGCTTTCCCATAAAATCAGGATTCAGAACTTGCTTTCTGTGCAGCCCTAATACTTAACATTATTATTGTATGTATCTAGTGAAATGTATGAGTACTGACCAACTCTTAAAACAACAGAAACTTCAATTTGTATTGTGAGCAAATAGCCCTCTTTTCCCCACACACCTGCACTACTTGTGCAGTACACGGAGCTCCTATACACAACTGCAAACAAGCATTCAGGCAAGTGACAACCACAGTGTATCTGATATGTATTTATTACAAGGACTCCTATCAGGCCGTGGGATGATTTTCCTGGTGAAGATTTCAGTATCTTCCCATGTGGATGTCAAAAAGAATCCTGGAAGCAGTTTTATGTCCTATATAACTTTTCATAACTCCTGTTGCAATGCTTAAAATGAACTAAAAGAGAACTACTGCTTTGAAGCGATTTTGGGTAAGCCATAAAACTTCAGCCAATGAGTTATCAGTTAACTTGTTCAAAATGGCCTTTGCTCTTGCGTTTGTTCCATTCTACACGCTTACTTGTAGATTTACACTATTGAGATGCACCACATCAGCTAAGAGAGCCTGCAAATCTTACCAACAATTCTAAATTATACTGAAGAAGCTGCCAATTTCCACCAAGATGCCAGAGATAACGATGAAAGAGGTGATGCTTTTTCAGCTAATGGCAGTGAAGCAACTCCAATGTATCTGAAGCACACCTGCCACCATTTTCCAGCTGAAGCTTTTTGTCAAAGCAAACAGTAGCTTTAAGATGGATAAGAAAACAAGCCTGCATTTAAAAAAGTAGTAATATGTACCTTGCTGTATGCCTCCTCACCTTGAATACCCATCCTTTCAAAACAAGCCCCCCTGAAGTACATAGTTTAGCCTCACTTTTCACCATTTACGTAGTGTTTCTCCTTCAGCAGGCTACTTCACATCATACGTGAACTCCAAAAACACCAAGGGCAAGAGAAGTTGACAGTTTGCAAGTTCAGTGGCCAAAAAAACCCGAATATAAAATTCTGATTTTGTAAATGTATTTAAAAATTATGTTTTTAAAATACTCAGTAGCCATGCCTATCACCATCCTGGAGCCAAATCAGGTCAGAAAACTGAACAAGCACACCTAAGTTGCATCCAATGTCTGTTGTTTTTTGGAGTCTGGTGGTTTTTGGTTGGTTTTTTTGTTTTGTTTTTTTTTTTTTTAAACGGCCACATCTGCAGAATGTCTTGCGCTCATCTCGCAGAGCATCAAAGCTTATTTTGTTCAATGTGCCAAGATGAGGAATGGTCAAATAAAAGATGATATACAACAGAGCAAAATATTCTCTTCTTGAGGAGAAAGCAAATGCAAGTCTGAAAGTCAAATGTAGCCTGTGAAGCACATCTGGATGTTAAGCAGAAACTAGTATATCATCTCTCATCTGTTTTCTAGAGTACTAATGTAGTCTGATTCAGAAAACCATGCTCCTCCTCTCTCACGCATCTTTCAAAGAGATACAGAACTACTGTCCACCTTTACACTAAGTTGAAAGTTTCAGAGTGCTGCTTCAGAAGCTCTAGAAATATAATTTTCAGCCAAGGCAGAAATTACCTCCAAGTGAAGCCCTCTGTTAAATACTGACCGAGAAGCATTTTTCCCACGTGCGTTACCGGCGTGAAAACACCGAGGGCCAGGACGCGGTGCAGCACCCCACACTTTTTGTAAGACAAACGGGGGCTGCCCTGAGTGGGGCCGTCAAGAGATTTTGTATTTTACTGCCTGTGGACGTGACACCTGCCCCCCCGACGGCTCCAGCGCACCTTAAGCAGCTTGCCGTGGGAATGACTTCACCTGCCACAAAAATGCAGCCATTGCTGGGGTGGCACACTGCCGCCGTGAAGAGAGGGTGCCACATGACGTAAGGGATGATGCCAGAAAATTAAAAAGGCACCTCCCGTACCTGTACCGCGGGGCCACGGCCTGCCAGCGCCCACGACCGCTCGGCCGCCGCCATGCCCCGGGGAGGTCAGGGGCCGCGGCCCCGAGCCGGGCTCCGGGCCGGGCCAGGGAG
>JAVKLA010000001.1:5274079-5289271 GCA_034782735.1 Sagittarius serpentarius
CCCGCCCCGCCCCGCCCCTCGCAGGAGCCCTCAGCACAGCACCCCTGCGGCGGCTCCGGCCGAGCACCGGCTCCTCGGCTGCCGCCCCCCTGTCGCGAGGGGCTGCGGCGACAGAGCCTCTCCGTCGGGATACGTGACGTACGAGACGCTGGCAGCACGGGGGGGCACGCAGTCTACCTGCTGGTATTAGGCATACGCTTACCTTGAGAAACATCTTTTGAGTCAGACTCTGAAATTACGTGGTGCCCAGCATCTCCATGACCTCACGCTTTCCCTCTAGCTGTCCTCTTCAGCGGGGCAAGGCTGAGGAGCACAGCTTCTGCCGCAGTGCCGTGTGAGACAGATCACATCAGCGTTAAAACAGGGTGCGTGACCACTTTTCAATAATACTACGCTAAGAAAGTTAAAGACCCTGGAAAATTCAGTACATCTTATTTCAAGCTAATTCAACAAATACACAAAACGCCATCTTCTAAGAGCCTCCAACGAGAATGAATATGGTCATTCAAGCACTCCAAAATAAATTAATCCTTCCCCTAGATAGACTGAAGCAGAGTAAAACCACACTGAACACAGAGAGAAATTAATTAAAAGGGGAAAAAAAAAAAAACAGAAGCCATCAAAGGTTCATCAGTCCTGCCATCACTAATCTGCATTTTGGTTTCCCACTGCGTTTAACAGTAACGCTGCTTACCTATAATATGCACTGGTGGGGTCAGCAAGGTAAGTATAAAATTCATGAAGATAAAAATGCTTTGTGTACTAAGTGTTATTTAATAAAATGCACCTGTTTTCTACTTGGTATTTAACTTAATTGCACAAAAACAGTCACAGTAATGAAGTAAGTGGCACTTCCTTTAACAGCTTGCTACTTAACGACATCAAAGCCCAATGCCACTGAAATCCATACCCCACTGCCAGTTAATGAAGGTCTTAACATGAAAGCCTATGCAAAGAGCAAAACCAAGCTGCTGACAGGAACAGGAATGGTGCAAATACGCTGGGATCCGAGATCACTAGCACATACCCACAGCACAGCAGGCAGTAATGATTATTAATTATTTAAGACAAGTACATAAGAGCTCCAGCATAAGCTGAAAAAAATATGCAGAAGTATTGCTCTGGGATCCTCCAGTTGGATTACTGTTAATTAGCACAGTACATGAGTCTGAAGGAAAGATCTAAAAGCATCTTAAGCTAGTAGGAGCGTATAATTAAGCCATCATTTGCATCTTTGCAATAGTACGAATTTTCTTACTGATAACATCATGGGCAAAACACCATTTTATGACTAAGTATTGTCTAGCTCTCCTATTCTAATTTAGCTGGCTGACTGTACAACAGTGTAAAGCAATCTTACATAGTATCAAATTAACATCCTGCCTTTATTTAGAAACGGTTTTAGCAGAGAGAGATACTGTAAGGCTTACTCTACCCTTGCAGAATTTTTTCTTAAAACACTGCATCTAAATCAGCTTCTGCCCCACCTTAGTTTGTTACCATCAAGCTTACCGAGATGTATAGCTATCAACCAAGATGACATCTTGCCATTATAGTAGTCACTTGTACCATCATAACACGACGGATGCTCAAGAGACCTCTGAACTCCTAGTTCCGCAACAGATTGAGTAGAATGTTGTTCATGTCTCATGGGAATGCACAGACCTTCACAAAGTAAACAGAAGATACCAGTGCACTGCACTTGATCAAATCTATTATCTTACCAATCACCACCCTACTTGCCCCAAGCACAAAATGGAAAGAATACAGCTTATCATCAGCCGGGGAAGGTTAGGAAGTTTAATTATCTAAAGGTTAAGTCTTTCTAACATTTTTACAAGTATTGTGTAAAGATTGGATGTTATTTTACAAAAACAAGGCTGCTATTCATTCTAGTTAGCCAAAACTTCACAAAACTTTCTCCTCTGAATCCCTGCCTGACTTAGGAAAAATCTCTCAATTTACTCTGTCCTCCTCTGATCTCCTTCTTAATCAGCTCTGAAATTAATTTAGGATTCCTTCACAGTACAGCTGCTTCCTCCCTCCAAGTCCCTCTGTATTTGTTGGCGTCTCCCTCTCATTAAGAGCTGCCAGCAGCATCTGTACACACAAGCCCTGCTTTCATTATCCATGCGATTTAACCACATGCAACAATAATGAAAACACTGTTTCTCTCAAAGATGTGTATGGTACCCAACGAGGGAATTGCTTTTAGTTTGGAATCTTATTTCTTTTGGTAATCTTTTATATCAAAATCATCCTCTGATGCAGAAACAGTACAGTGTTTCCTGAAAATTAAATGCAGTTCAACCAATCAAGTCTTTGCATACTTGGGACATTATAATAAAATGTAGGGTCACAACAGTCGGTTGAAATTTCCATGACTAGTGGTGAGCACAGTTTGCACAGATCAGGGAGTATACTAGAAAATGAAAGAAATAGTTCAGCTGCCTTAGTTACAATATTTAATGTTTCTACAGACTGTGCAGTGAGGAGGTATGCAGAGGTATTTTAGAGGGATGGACAAAAAAGGCCTTTAGTGTAAAAAAGGCTATGACAATCTCTTTTTTTTTTTAATCCAGATTTAGTTTGTATGGTAAGAAACCTTCTCAGCTGCATAATTTATTCAAAACCAGAAGTGTTCCAAGATTAAATTTGGTATTTACAAAGTTGCAAACCACACTCTTTTACAACAGCATTACAGAACTTAATTTCAATCTTCACTTTACAAGGATATTAACCGAACAATCAAAAGAAAAACTGTTTACCCAAACATTAACACTTCTGTCCACAGGATTTACAGGTGGTTGTGCCTCATGGTTTTCAGCACATCTGCGATTATTACCAACCCATTTTTGGAGGCATGTTGAAAACACGATCCTAAACGTTATCAAGCAGCAAACTATTATGATAGCAAGATAAAAAGAGACGTCCATGATTAGAGCTTGTTTTAAAAAGAAATATGCTATTAAATATATTGTTAATGCATTACTGTGTTATATTACAGTAGATATTTCAGTGCATGATACAGCAATGCCTTACATATAGTTATATGCACTAACCTTATGTCTGTATTTCCTCTTTTAGGGCCTTATTTTAGAGGCTACTTATTCTGAAACATTTGTATTTATCCTGTCAGACAGTGTCAGGTACTTTAGGCCACCTTTTCAGATGCTCTGAACATCAGCAGGTCCTGCTTGACTGAGGTGGGAAGCTTGGATGTTTTAAAGTTATGGGGGAGAAACCTTGGGCAATATAAACTCCAGTAATTCTCCCCTCTCCCTCACAGGCATAAAACCCCTATTAAGGCAAAGTTAAAAAACCCCTACAACCTCATAGCAAAACAAGGTGTCACATTTCCATGACTCCTAAAGAAAAACTCCAATATGAGCACTCCTGTTCCTCTCTCATGGGTAGCTAAGCAGACTTAACTGAAGTAAGTTTACTTCCCTAATAGAACAGACTTCCCCAGAACTCAGTGAGGATAATGGAAGTGGGGAAACTGAAAGATGCATGCAGGCTGACTTTTATTTCTTTACAATGTAAAAATTGTATTTGTCCTTATACAGGAAGGGAATGGCCATACTGGAAACAAAACCGAATGGTTATATTTTAATTTGCCTGCCATTTCAGCCACTAATGATACAGCCTTAAATGCCTGGTCAGTAGGGTACCATTAATACAGAATTCTCTGTCAAAATTAATTTGATTTTAACAGGCAAGGTTACATGCTAAACTAAGGGATCTCTTAAGAAATCTTATATTTTTCCTTTAAGATAAAGATAAGTTGCTACTTTTCCATTCAAGATCAAAGAAGGGAAATAATACACAAAGACAGAAGAAAGAGAGACAGAGCATTTGAAGCTTCAATTTTCTCTCTAACACTTTGTGTTTTAGATCAGTACAATCACTAGATTCACCCTATAGAGAAAGAAGATTAAAAAAGGGGGGTTACATATGGCCAAAAAGAACTCTAGGCAACTTTGCTGATGTGTTTAAAGCTACTGTACTTTACAACTCTTATTTCAGAAGTAAAACGATGAACAAAAACCAAAGCACTTTTTAACGTCAAAGCAATGTATGATCAATAACTTCATAGCGCTCGATATTCAAGTATCATAATCAGTATTTTATTCCAGGACAAAAAGATGTGTAGAGAATAAGTGATCTGCCTGGGTCTAACACTGAAACGGGGATGGAACTCAAACGTCACAAGCTTGTATGTTAAATGACAAAACAATGCTTTCATTTAGGAGTTGTTCTTTTGTTAACAGTTTTTATTTGATCAAATGATTAATATGATAAATAGATTATGGACTTTCTTCCAGCCCCTGCAGAAACATTTGAGGTACTAGTGGAGGTACATCCCAGGATTATTTGGCAAAATATTTAGCACAGCACACCAATTATCTAATCACTTCAAGTAGGTTACTTAAGTAACTGTTTGCTCGGGTCAACATACGAATAGCTTCACATTGGCAACAACTTCCATGTGAAATTGCATTTATAGTCAGGGCATTCTGCAGGACACATCCAGCCTCTGGGTTAGAGCTACGCTTTCTGACCCTTCACAGCTTTTGAGAAGGGAAGCCTGGCCTGGCATACTGAATCTTGCAATAATACTGGTCACTGATCTCAATCTCATCTTTGTCCATCTAAACCACAAGAAATCTTTTCAAGAGCAAGAGCACAGCATTAAAAAAGATAGTCAGCCAAGGATCAATTTAATAGGAATTTTACAACTGCCTGCAGTGCAGAAACTTTGAAAAATCCTGAAATATCTGCAAATCAATAAAAAAACCAAATTTCTCCTGGAAACAGACACCTCTCAAACTACAAGGAAAAAGATTTCCCTATCGTACTGTAAACTTACTGTGATCTGTAGGGCTGCTGACAGATTTAATTTACATACTAATGCTGCAAGCAGGTTGGGGGATGTGGGGGGAGAAGAGTTACTTAACACCAGTAATGAGCAGAAAGGAAAAGGCAGCTACAGTCCCCATGGACCGTTTTGTTTTCAATAATTTTAGACTGTCTAATAACGCCTTTTCGTAAGTTGCTCTCAGCTATAAAGCTGCAATCAGCCTTTGTCAGAGAACACAATACTGTCCCAGACAGGAAAATAGTTCTCATATAATGGACAACAGACCCCATCTAAACAAAAGCTTCTTAAAAAAAAGGAAGGAGAAAAAAGTTCCACCAGTGAAAGACACAAATTATGCCCTCTATACTGTGTATCCTTTAATTTCTAAAATACTAGATTTCAAAAGGATATCTACTAAAGCAAAATGCATTCTAAAGAACACATTTTCTGGTTTACTCCACTCCAGTCCTAGTTTACAATTAGACAAACTTGCTTATTTATAGGGTATTTATGCCCTATAAGTGCAATCTGAAACACGATCATGCTCATTTTCTGTTTATAGTCTATGCTACCCACTTAGTCTCTAAGTGATTACTATGTGACACTGAGATTAGCATTGCAATAGGCTATCCAAATTTAAGACTATTTCCACTCCACTCACTCAATTTAATGGCAGTTCTCACTGAAGCTCAAGTCTAGCTATAAAAACCTAAGATACATGTATGAAAGGTAAAACATGGACGTTCTACTCCGCTAAACACAGTATTCCTCAAAACAGTGGGTCACCTTCACTGCCGACAAATGCAGGTTCAACTCCACTGTTGCCAAAAATAGCTGTGCCACCGTAAACTGGAACTGAATCTACCCAACATTTGGGTTTAAAAGTTGGCTTATAAATCATTACTAATTCTAAAAGAATTCAGTATCATCCTTTTAGTACATGTATTTGTTAATTTTTATAATTCAAAGCACTAACAAGATGGAAACAAGATCACTTCCTTCATGGGAATTCTGATTTTTCCAGTATTATCACCATCTTTTTCTTTCCAGCAACAGACTTACTGTGATGGCAGTTACCACATTTTACAGGTCAGTTCAGAAACATGCCTAAAACTTAAATAAGACATACAGTGAAAAAAAATACCCAATCACTAAAACCAGCACAAAATCTGTTTGTCCTGAAGATATACCTATCACCTTAGCAATACAGGTAGAGATTTCTGTTTAATCTCTTTTTAATGTCGTTTGCCGGAGAGTTAGCATAAACCACTTCGTCATTTCGTTATTGTACTTTGCTCTCGTTTAAGGAAAAATAAATTTATCACTTAGAAAAAAAACAGATAATTTGTGGTGTTTAAGCAGCAAAATGGTAACTTTCTTCTCCTGATACACTTCTGCCCCACCTTATGGGAAGGGGAACTGACTGTATCTGTAACTGGCAAGTCACACTTTCTCTGAGGGGTGCCAGATAATAATAGCACATCAACAGACTCACAGCCAAGTGCTCCTTTTGCCAATACGATTTCATAATGTTTCCTCCACTTCTGAAGCAATCCAAAGAAAGGAAGTGCTAAGTCCCTGTTATAGCACGTAGTCCAGAGGACCCAGAACTGTCTAATGTTTGAACTCTTTTTGCACAGAAATAGAGGGAAATTACTTTTTTTTTCCCCATTAAGCTACTTTTTTTGCCTTTTTTGTTTTCCCAGCTAGAAGCTGTATACTTTTCTCTAGCTAGTGGTAAAGTAAGAAGTAGAGCAGGTATGAAATTCAATTAAGAAATGCCCTTTTTATTTTTTTTCTTTAGTATCATTAGATTAGTACCTGAATATATACCAAGGGTAGAGCAGACCTGAAACGCACATTCCTCAAGCTGAAAAAAATTCTCAGTGAAATACAGGCTTCCAATCAGCTCAGACAAAATGGTAACAGGTACTGAATTAGCGTGTGAAGCAGCCAGTACTTTAACAACAAGATCCCTAACACTGATTTTACAAAAAATAGCTTATCAGGAAGTTAAACACGCATCTAGAGCCCCAAGTAGTTTCTCCACACTCAGAGCTAAAAATGGAACAATATGAGATTTTAAATCCTCCTACACCCTGAGATTATTGATGATTCTAACGTCTCCGTGGAGGCACAGACCCTCCCCTCTCCACAGCACCACCATCCGATAAATAGACTGAGCAACACTTGCACCGATCACTTAATAAGAGCTTTTCCCTCCTTTGTAAACTTGTTTCTACTTGCAAGCTATTTCATGCTGTCTCAGAAATACTGGGAAATAACGGTAGCATGTAGTTCTACAGCCAGAGCTAAAGTACAAGGTCACAGAAAGGGCTTCTCATTGCCATTTCCTAGCAGTTCCAGGTCTTTCAATACACAAGGTTAAATTACTCCAGAAGCCTCCCTACAGGGCTTCCATTGTTTGTCAGTCAAGGCAAGGAAACAATGGCACTCATTCATGTGCACAGCAAACAAGCAGCTAAGGGCCAACGATCAGCATACAGTCTCATTTTGGTTCTTCTGCAAACAGTTTGTAGAAAGATGGCATTTCAAATAAACTATGTCAATTTTTCAAAGCTTCAATGCATTCCTAGTACAAACTACTTAGTAGGGAGTCCAGACAAAAATTAAGACGACTTGAGAGCAACGTGAAGAATCACCCAAAAAACAACTCAATCATTAGGACTGCTCCTGAAAACGATCTGCTTGCTACAGCCACATGCAAAAAGATTACGTTTTAATAGTTAGAGAAATACATATTCAGAAAAGTTCAAAATAGCTGATTCTTTCCAAAGACAAGTCATACCATGCTTTTGTTTTTACAGTACCACTTAGTGTTCAGCCTCAGAGCTTATATTACTAAGGGGTACAGACACCAAGGTTCCAAAGTGCACTTAAGGCTGTTTACTTCATATCTTCTGGTTAAGAACCCAAGATGTTTAGGGTTTGGGCTTTTTGGTTTTGTTTTGCTTTTCTTTTTTTCAATGTTAAAAATAGAAAAAACAAATGCAGTGTGACAGAAGTCCAATGCTGCTGATAACTGGAGACACACAAGCCTCACGCACCTCTTCATTGTTTTGCCTTTTCTACTTCAAAACTTGCTAGAGCAAAAACCTTGTCTCCTGATCCTATGAGAGGAAAGAACATTTTCAGTAAGTATTAGTAGAAATTGTGAATGTCCTTATATACAATTTAAATCAAGCAAAACATTTGAGATCAAAAGAAATCAAACCTACATTTTGAAAACTAGAACACTTGAGCTAATTTAAAAAAAAAAAACCAAAACACAGGAGACTTACTGGCTCGACAGGTCTGAAACCAGCCATGTTGTACTGGGTCTGGCTGGGATGGAGTTAACTTTCCCCATAGCAGCTCTCATTTTGCTGTGCTTTGTATCTGTAGCTACAATGGTGTTGGTAACACACCTACATTATGGCTAATGCTGAGCAGTGCTGGCACAGCATCAAGGCTGTCTCGACCCCAAAGGCCAGCAGGCTTTGGGCGGGCAAGAGGTTGGGAGACGACATAGCCAGGACAGCTGACCCGAAGGATAGTCCATACCATATGGCACCATGCTCAGCAATAAAAGCTAGGAGAAAGGAGGAGGTGGGGGACTTGTTATTAAGGCATTTGTCTTCTGAAGGAACTTCTACACATACTGAGGACCTACTTCCCGGAAAGTGGCTGGACATTGCCTGCTGATGGGAAGTAGAGGATAAATCTTTTTGTTTTCCTTTGCTTCTGTGCACAGCCTTTGCCTTTCTTAATTAAACTGCCTTTACCTTGACCCACAGGTCTTTAATTTTCTGTCCTGCCAAGAAGGGCGAACGAGAGAGCGGCTTGGTGGGCACCTGGTGGCCAGCCAAGGTCAAGCCACCACACACAGAGATCTTCTAACAAACTACCCTTTTGAACAAAAGGGTTCTCACCTTGCTTACACTCTCAGGAAGAGTACTGAGAGGTAGGTCACAGAGACAGTTTATTTGTACCCTGACCTAGTCTAGCACATTCCTGTCATTCATAGTTCTTTCATCACAGTTCTAACTGTAATGCTAGAATGAACTGTTGTGCTTATTTAATGCACATTATAACTGAGCTTTTGGTCTTGTCAATATGATTAGAGTTATGACAATTATGGCAAGAAGAGTGCTTTAAAGCTGTATTTTGACAATGTGCCAGTAATTGCTGAATTCTCTGCATCAACCAGAGGAAAAAGCTCTCCTGAAGAGTCATTAATGCAAGAAAGATCTGTGTTTAACTGTAAGAGCCGTATCTCTGCTTAAGACAGACCATTCAAGCCTTCAGCATCATGGACAACACTTGGCATTTTATGGACATTTGGCACTGGATTTATTTGCAGTGTTACTCTTTCTTCATAGTGCATCAGTTTCATTGTTAATAAAACAGAAAAATGTACAGCAAAATGTAATGGCATAAATCCTTTGTTTGTATTTTCTCTTTCATAGGGGAATCACAGGTATTTCTATTAATCTGTGTTCAATGAGGCAAAGAAATCAGAAGTCATGAGAACAAAAACTTACCAAGGTCAGTGGAGACTCTCTCAAACTGGCTCAGGGCTGCACCAGCATTTGCTGACAAGAACATCTCATCATCTGGAGTGAGCTAAATTGAGAAAGGCCACAAGTGTGAATTTGGTTCCCTAACTGTACGTATTCCCACCATTTACATGGGCATACACATGAACTAAGACAGGTTACAGCAATCGTCAGTTTGCAGTTTTTAAGTAGCAGTGTTATCTATATTAAAAGTCAAAGTAAAAATGCAAGCTACTCCCCCTACCACTTAATTTTTTCTCAATAGTGCCTGTCAGCCCAGGAAGGACAGCATATGCAACATCAGACATGCCTCTGCATGCACCTCTAAGCTTCAAGATGACCTCCAGTGATAATTTTTGATGAAAAGGTCACACTGTGCCTCTATACCAAAACTATACAAAGGATGTCAATTACTTTTTTGTTACATGGTCAACAGAGTAATGCGCTAAGATCTAAGCTCGCTTCATATCACCTACTGAGAAAAGTGAAAAAATGCAGTCGCTACCAGCTTTCACCATGTTAACAGTCAACGACCTAGAAATGGTTCTCTGCCTTTAAAGTGACATTTGCATGTATATTTTTCTTTTATGTATGTGCTCTGATGCCTTAAGACAGATGACCATAAAATATTTACAATAATGAAGTAGTAACCTACATTTGGAAGGTTCAGATATTCTAAGTTAAAACTCACTCATTTAAGTAGCCTCAGATATATATCCTTGTTAAAGCAAAGCGTAAGTGTGTCAAACTGTCCACAGTGTTTGCATCAGTTTATTAAAATTATAAAAATCAGGTACAGGCATGTACATGATGTTGGAATACAGGAAAAAGTACTAGTTACCTGCCTCTGCAGTGCTTTGCAAGCAAGCACCCAACTACTTAGCATTTTGCAGTACTGTACAGACAAACATGCAATATTTACCATCATTTTTCACATTCAGAACAAACGTGAAACCACTATCCCAGCAAGTCCTCAAGTGAAGTAGGTTACTGATCATTTTAAAAGATAAAGAGGTTATGTCAAAGTGTGGTGAAGTGGCTTGTCTGAAGTGATTCAAGGAACTCACACGCCAGGAGGATTAGATAACTTCATGCATCTAGTTCACAATCTTAACTAGCCTTTTAACCTATTTCCAAAACATTTTCTTCTCTTGACAGTCAAGCAATAAAAATATTCTGAGGTAAAGCATTTGCTAATATCATCTACTTGGAATGCAGCTCCTTTAAGTACCGCACTTGATGTTTCCCATTACATTCCCTCATTTCCTAAGAAAGTTTAAGTACAGAAACACACAGCAACCCATTTTCTTCACATACCATCAACAAAAAGAATTAACAACTTCTCTTTCTCCCTCTAGTGGTAAAAACCAGGGATTGTTCTGCCACTGATGTACTCATTGTGGAAACCACCAGTTTATCACTCCTCTCTCCAATTTATTTACCTTACACCAAGAGGTAGGTATTATCACCAATACAAAAGTAAGTAAAGCTCAGTATATGTTAGAAGTCTTGGATAGTTCCTGCCAGATGGGTAGGTGGTACTTAGCCAGTAAAAGACTTGTTTTGTAGCTTTTATAAACAGCATCAACTTGTACCAGCTTATATGCTATTTATTCATATGACCCACCAAAGAAAGCATTTTAAAGTAGAAACAGCCTTATATAAATGTACAATACTACTTGATATATGCTCAGTAGTGAGTGCTTCAGAAAGTTCAGCATTAAAATAAACAGGCATTTATGTACTACAAAAGCAAGCTGCATTTTATCACTTGCTCATAAACAAAAGTTGTAATTTCTTACTAAAATAAATTTCAAATTCCTCTTCAATATATAGATAGAAATCTCTGTTCACCTACTTGTCATACCAACACCTTACCTTCTCACCAAGCTTTCTGAGGGCAGTCAGGATTTCCACTTTCTGCTGTTTGTATAGGTCTCGTCCCAACTTCCCAACCATCAAGTCTCGGTCCATCTGTATGCCAGGGGTAAAATAACTCAAAATATATAAACTTCCCACTAATTTCACTCAACACAACAGCATGGGAAATGCAACAGCCTAAAAATATCATCAGTAAGCATGGTACCCACAGAAGTAAGGGACAGAGCTACCCATTATTTAAAAGATGGCCATTAAGCTTTTTCTGAACATTCCACAAATACTCTTTGCACCTAACGTTAGCATTCTTGATTTTTCCAAACTTCCATTTCTTTTAATCAAAGACTGCTATTCATTTGAAATTAGGGATTCACATATCACTGATACACACAGGAATCTCATTTCACTTTATCTGGATCTCAAGGTCAGTCCAGATCTCTGAAACATCTGGTGCACTCTCCAGCCCCTCAATGCAATTACACATTCATACTCTTCAGATTTTCTATTTGCAGTTATATTCTCTTCACTATTTGTTAATCACATTTTTGTCTCGAAGAGCAAGATAGAAGATAATTCAAGAAATACACATTGTTGTCCCTATTACCTCAATAAATACTTAAAACTGAACAAATCCTAAAAGAGAACTTCTCTATCTCTTTACGGTGCTGCCACCAACAAAACTCTAACACACTTCGTGCTCTCCTTGCAATCATTACATATTTAAATCAGTCTAGTTCAGATAAACAGTTTTTACAGTAAAACAGAAACCTTCACCTCTGCCAATCTTGTCCTCAATTGCCTTGGTTGTTTCTTCGCAAACATTCTAATTACTTCTGGAGTTTTAAATGCTTGGCTGATGGCTGCTTGTATTGCCTACAAGGAAAAGAGCAAGAATGACCAGAACTAATAGCAGTCACAAGCTATAGCTGCATGACAAGATTAACGAAGGCTGGAAAACATCATTAGTATCCTATGCATTATTTGATACAGAGAGCTTTTCTTTGTTTGCACAACCACGGAAGTAAGATGAAAAAAAACTCATGACCTTTATGCAGGGCTTGAAAAATCCACTAATTAGCACAACTACACTGAGAAAGAGCTATGAAACTTTTCATTACAGTCCAGGTCTTAATTTCTAATAGTTTCCAACATCTTCCTAATATTAGCACATCACAAGTGGATGTGCTATGCTATATTTAGCAGTTTTAATGCCCACACTGATGATTACAGCTCTTCTAAGGGTAAGCAGAACGTAAACAATGAGGTAAATCTCCTACTGTTATTTAAAATCCGCTACAGAGTATCAAAACTATTACGATTAAATCTCACCACAGCTACGTTTGGACAACTCACGATTCTCTCTGGAGACAAAACCCTAAAACATAGGGCTCAGAAGAAACAAATCATGCTCTAATTAAACATTTGAAAAGAGAGAAAATAGATCAAAAGTTTGGAAGTCAGAATAAAATAAGTTCAGTTCACTAAAAGAACTTAAAAGTTACACAGTCACTCCTACAGTCCTTTCATTTGAACTGGTATGAATCTGAAACACAAATAAGCAATAAGAGAACAGGAAACGCTATCTTTATGCTTTCTAACAAACAGGCATGAACTTTACTTCTCTTGATATCTATTGTCCTGGATTGTCTCTCACACCTTTTAATATTAATTTGTACTATTTTATGTTATTTTCTAATATTAAGGATCTGATGTATTTAGTCCCTGCAATTTCCCACAGTTTTTTTCCTGCAGTGTTAAGGTTATAATTCAACATTCTTTTTCCTTTTAAAATGAAGAGACCTAACCAAGTTTTTATATGCACACATGCATTAAATAATAAAAACATTAGATACCTAGATCTAGCTTTCACACGTGCCTGTCTGAAAATTATAATGAACCACTTGTATCTGTTTTCTGTTTCATTGAGTCCAGGTAGAAGATGAACTATTTTTAGTAACATATCATCCTTACCAGTTGCATCCCGCTGAGCTCATCCACCAAAGTCATATCTCCAGACATAATCTTCTTCAGGGAGTCATTGATCTCACTCAGCTGTTCTAGAGTTTCTTTTTTGGTCTCTTCATACTCATCTGCATCCAGCTCCTCTCTAAAGGAGATCCAACAAGACACCTCATTAATTCATAGGATTAAACCCAAGATGTAACACGGACAAAAGGACATCAGGGAATATTATGAAGCATGCTTCCTCAGATAGCAATGCAAAATTCACATCATTTCAGATTGTTCTGCTCTAGCCCTCTTAGCTGTTATTTAAGTTAATGCATATGTAGTTTTCTTGGTTTTGCACCACCTCCTAGTCACCCATGCAGTTGTGTTGTTTGTATGAAGTCACTTGTATTAAAAAGGCCCTGACAACTATGAGATACTCAACACTTGGTGCAGTATTTAAAAGTGTGTTTTGGATCTCAACAAAAATACGCAGTGAGATTGTCTTGCTCAAAGCTACGGTGAATGAAATTATCTGAGAAGCCTATCTCCTCACCCAAAAACCATCAAGTTGTTCAGAAATAACTGATCCTGCTGTCTAAACTTTGCCCAATTCAAAGAACAGCACAACCAACCCTTAGCAGTTATAAATGCTCTTGAAAAAAATACATACTGCTTGGACAAGTTAGAATTATAGTCAGAAAAAGCATCTAAAACCACAGAAGACATTTAAGTGCAAGTACTGACACAGAAAAAAAACCATTTTCCTTGGTAATTCAGTCTATCTCAAATTTTATTAGCCCACAAAAAACTAACAGAAAATCACATGAAACAAATCACATGAAAATGTTAGACAAACTACAAAAAAACCCCAAACTCAACCATCCGTAATTATAGGACAAAACAAAACAAACAAAAAAGCTATTTGCTAACTGCTATTAAAAAAGCCCATATGAAAACTGTGAATTCTGTGAACAGCTATTAAAAGTTAGAAAGTCACACTGAAATATAAAAATTCAAAGAAAACAGTAATGAGTATTTCTGCCTCCATTTTCCTGAAGAAGATGGTAATGATCTTAATAAAGTTTTTTAAAAATAATTTTTACTACCTAACACAGACATCCTACTTAATTTAAAAAATATAAAGCCACAGCAAAACACAAAATAAGATTTTTGAAAGGTACCACTTTCTTCTGCCGATCACTTAAGAAAAATATTACCATATACGAGGAAAGCATCTATTTTTATTACCGGCATTCCTCCAGGTCTTGAAGCTGCTGCATTAATCTATCCAACTGCTCCTCCAAGTTTTGTTTTAGTTTACTGGTCTCTGTTGTTCCTCTTGAAGCCATTTTCTGTTTCCACATGAAAATTTTAAGTTGTTACATGACACTCCTAGGAGAAACAACATTTTATTTTTGTGTATCAACAACTTAAGACTTACTTTAAAATGCTCCAAGTATCAAGAAAATTATGCCGTATCTTGATGAAGTGTCTAATCAAAACAGTTGGAGATCCTTGCAGTGGAAACGGAGAAACGTTAGGCTGGGTCTACAGGATTGTTCTCTGCAGCAAGAAGCAGTTCGGCAAGGTAACAACTCAAAACAGCCACAGCACAGAAAAAGAAACAAGTTTCCAACCGAGTAGCAATTACTGAAATACTGAGGCCCCGCCAGAGAAACCACAGATTCTACTCTTCCAACGGCCCCTTGGGAACGTATTTAAGAGACAACAACCCGGACGCAGACGCGTGAAGCGTGCGAACACCTCAGGCAGAATCGTTCGCTGCGGAAAACTAGAGCACTCGAGAGGAAATCCGTGCTTCTTTGGGCATCAAACAGGGGCAGACGGCTAGCCGACGGTAGCGACCAGTGGGGATCCCCGGGTGACGCACCGGCTCGACAGCCCTGGAGCAGCAAGGCCCGGCTCTTCCTCCTTCGCGCC
>JAVKLA010000001.1:5289816-5309751 GCA_034782735.1 Sagittarius serpentarius
GGCGGGGCGGCGGGGCCCGCTGTAGCGCGGTGGGGGGTGGCGGCGGGGAGAGGGGTCACTCGCTGAGCTGGGGTATGATCCTGCGCCCCCCACGTTCGCGGGCCGTACCGGCGTGCGGGCCTCTCGCGGCGTGGAGCTGTGGGCAGGCGGTTGCTGAAACGGACCGAAAACTGCAGCGCGGAGCATGCGAGAGCTTCCAGCAACGGCCTACACACCGTAAATTTCATATTTAATGGTGTTTATATCCGACAGATGTATAAGCGTGTTTAATAAACGTTTATCTCTGAAATACAAATGAGATTGACCAAAGCATACTCACAATTACCTGCTTATCCAGAGGAGCGAACAGGTTAGTTTTCAGAACCATCCTGAAACCTACTGTAGGCATACGTCGATGTTTTTTAGCGCAAATAGGTGTCCAATCCAGCTAAGCACTAGCAGGACTGCAAGTAGTACATACTAAATATTTGTAAGATTATGTATAAGCATGATGAGGTTATATATGCGCATATATTTAAAGGACTGTGTCACAAGGCACCTAATTTTCCCTTCTGAAGGAGAGGGGAAAGTGATCCAGGATGTCCTACACTTAGGGAAAATCTGAGTGAAGGCCATTTTACTTTCTTCCCCCTTCTTAAGTCTCCGTAGAGAGGTTTTACTAATATTTCATTTAGTATTTGGCATAAAGTAACATTAATTATTTTAAGACTGCTCTGTTTTGTGAAGCAACACCTGCATACAGGTTTCTGTCATGTCCGTATAGCAGGAGCTGGGCTGCTAGTGTGGATCTTGAGGTCAAACTGCAATAATTAGAACTGTGTCAAGCAGTGCCAAATTAGACATAATTCATCAAAGCTACTTATGTTATTATACAATAAGAATAGGCATAGTTCCATGTACAGCTCAGGCAGTGGTTGGGCTTTAATCATCACTGGAACCTAGTCGTCTTTTTTCTCTCCTGGGATGTGCAAACTGCATAGCTTTCCCCCAAAAGTTAGCACTATATGAAGGTCATATCATACAAAGCACATCCCAGCCCTGATGGTGCTGTGTTGGTTATAAGGACGAAGGTAATCGTGGGATGATACCTCTTTGTCATTTCCTTTGCTCTCCACATCAACCATGTTTTCTATGAAAACAGTGCTAGACAGAGGACGTCAATGCAAATTAGGAGACTGAGGGTATGTGCAAACTACTAAATTAAATTTAGATTCTCAATTTCTATGCAGATATGAAGCACTATAAGGTGAGTTTATGATGCAGTAATTGCCTGTTTCTTAAGACTGTAAAATTAGCTAGCAGTATGAAAAAGGACATTTGACCAACTCCAGAAAATGCACTATATATTTTCATCTTAAAATTTTCTATTATTTTTGCCCTTGCTTTTTTTTCCTTTTAAAGGAGAAAATCAACCCTTTTCAAATTTGCAGCATGAGTTTCTTTCTTTAGAAAGTAGGGCTTTATGTGTTACAAAGGCAAGTCTTAACTCCTTTCAGTGCCTGTTCCCATAGTAACTCCTGTAGCTGATGCCCCTGTGAAGACTGCATTCCAAGTAACACCAAACCCTTCGAATGCTGAACTACTCTGCAGTACTAAAGAATATTTTAAAAGTTGCTGAAACTCTTGAAAGCACAGAAAAGTACTAACACTTGCAAAATGTGAAGCCTTGCAAGACTTCCTTTTACTCAAGGGCTATTTGATGTTAGTACGTAGTAGCTGTTACAAGATTTAGCTGTGATGGTATCTCACTACTGTGGTGGCTGCGAACATCACCCAGCTTCTTTGTATAGAAGACAGAATGTAAGAGTGACCTTGTGGGATTTTGCAGGCAGTGATGTTGCTGTAGAAACAATGGCATACTATTCAGTGCTCGACACAGATGTCTCAGACATCTCACAAACAGCAACAGCAGGAGAATGGCCTGTAACATACTCCAGTTTTCATTTGTTAAGGGCCAGGCTAGGGGAAACCATCTTGGCAAGCCAAAATATTCTCGTGAAAGAAAAGAACACACAGAAGCAAAAATCCATGTAGTGTGAGGAGACAGGAAAAAGATAAGTAGCGAAATTTCTTTACTTTCATCAATTCTTAAGCAGCTTTCTGAAACTGAAGTTCAAAATTGGAACAGTGCTGTTGTAATTTAAAAAAGGAAAAAAAAATCTGGCGTTTAATTGCAGCTTTTACTAAATTTTTTTAATCCACTGTTCTATGATCCGTTCCACTGGTACACCTACCACTTACTTCCTGCAGCACAAAGTAGACTGGTTGTTTTCATGTTTAGTCCATAGCACTCTCTTCCCACATACCAAGAGCATGAAAATGTAAATAAATCTGAAACGAAGAAATGTTAACACCCTGCCCCCCTCCAGAATTTAATACAATATAGTGTTAGTTCTGTAGATTTTGCTGAGAAGACTCACTGCAATTTAGAGTAGCAGCACTGGGAACCCTGGTAGGATGTTCTATTCCCCCCTGTAAGCACTAGAAGTAAGGAAGTTACTTATAAGGAAGCTCCCTCCAGATGTGTCTCTTGGCAGTTGATTGGCATTGGCATCTTAAAAAAACTGCGAAGTTTTAACAAAGTTTGTCCTGCAATCAGGACAAGTAATCTTTCCTTATAAGTTTTTCTGCATGAGCTTTTCTTCAGAGCGGGCAGTACACTGTCCTCTTTTCAGGCAAGCAGCCTGTTTTCAGTGATTTAATTTTTAAAGATGTTTCCTGGTGCATATAGGAGGGAATCACAGCTGCTTTGATAATACATAGGCAAAACAAATTTGAGTTCACTGATCTGTTACATATATCATCTTCCTAGCACACTCAACTTTTCTCTACGTCCTTGATTCCTGAAGCCCCACAGAAGGATTATCCTACTTTCTGCAACATAATGCCACTGTTGTCTCAGCTCCTTGCATTGTACTCTATCCAGGGATAACCAGAAAGAAAGAACTAGAGGTGATGGTTTTAATCTCTTAAAAACTGGATAATGCAGCGTCACAGAACAATCACAGGCCAAATGTTGATGGAAGGAAAATACAGTGTTCAGTTTAATCTTGAAATCTTCCGCTTATTGGCAGCACAAGTAAGTAGGAATAACTGTTTTTTAATCTGGTCTTTTCTTGCAGGGCCTGGTAACTAGCACCAACATTCTCCACTTGGCTGTGTAGCTGTGAGGAATGGCTATGGAAGATCCTGACAAGAAGACTGAAGTAGTACTGCTGGCCTGTGGGTCCTTCAATCCCATTACCAACATGCATCTAAGGCTATTTGAGCTGGCTAAAGACTACTTTCATGAAACAGGTAGGATAGTAATTTATGTCATTCAGAACAGCTCTGATAACTAGACACGTAAATGTTAAGGTGAATATTTTGTGTATATGAATGCCTGTTTGACAGTGACAGACATTTTTGGAAATACTAATTAGATATTGAAGCTAGTACGCTTGCATGTATCGTACAAAATCACGTAGGCCAAATACATGAGAGAACAGTCTTATATATGTGTTGTTTATTGCTAGTTTTAATGAGCTAAAGCATGAGTTTTATAGTTTTTCTTTATAGAAATGTATCTTTCTAATACATCTCACTAAATCTTTGACTGTGCTGCCTTGCACAATGGCAGAAGTGTACAGTACTTTTCCACTGGGCTGGCTGTCAGAGCTGGCATTGGTGATCTTAGAGATTGCAGTGAATAATGGTTATATAATAGTTTAAACACAATACAGTGGAAGTAACATCTGCTCTACTACTTTTTATGTTATTGTGTGATCTGTTTTTTCCACAGGAAAATACAAAGTAATCAAAGGAATCATTTCACCAGTAGGTGATGCATATAAGAAGAAAGGTCTGATCAGTGCGAACCACCGAGTAACTATGGCAAAACTAGCTACAAAAAACTCAGATTGGGTAGAAGTTGATGATTGGGAAAGCAGCCAGAGTGAGTGGTTGGAAACACTAAAAGTTCTAAGGTATTCTTCAGCCAAACCCTAAAAAGTCTCAAGAACCTATAGAAGGATAAGGAATGGCGTTAGCTCTAACAAGTTAGAATAATAGGAGGCTAACCCCAAATCATATGAATAGACTCAGTGAATTCACAAGTACTACTTACATGACCATTGTAAATGAAAGATTGCACCGTTAGTCCTAAGTGTATAAAAAATGAGCCTGTGAACAATCTTTAAGATATATTGTTTCTTAGGCTTCATTCAGTTTTTGTGCTGAAAAGGTATTCATGAGGAAGGACAAGAGACTAGAGTAGGGTAGACACATGCTACACAAGCTTTCCTCATTAGATTCTGATTGTCCTGTGCTGCCCATTTGTGTATTTAAAGGCTGGCATGAGAATTGTCTGAAGGAATTTTTTTTTTTAAGTTTTACCTTTTTTACTCTTTCAGTCACTGCAATTTCACTGAGGTTCTTCTTTTTAAAATGAGTATTTATTGAAAAAGAAACAAACCAACTTTGTAGTTGTTCCTTTGAAATCTTTGCACTTTGACTGTCTTAGGACCCAGCTCTCACAAGTTCCTGTTCCAGCAGATCAGTTCTTGGATGGATTGTCTGTGAAAGTACTGCAGGAGGAAGTGGTGATAGATCATTTAGTAGGCCATACTCTTACCTATATTCTCCTACATTTTTAAAATACCTAAAATACTTCTCTGTTTTGCAGGCACCATCATCAAAAGCTCTTATCTCCTGATCCCACTAATAGTCTGCAGAATGCTATACCTTTAACAAAGCCAGGACGGAAGAGGAAACAGGAGCCAAATAGGCATGACCCCGTTAAAAAGAAAAATCAGAGTCCAGATATAAAAAGTTAAGTCTGCTTGCCAATTAAACACTTAACAATACTTGCTATTTCAAGGGAATTCTGCTGCTGAGTAACTTTTTTTTATGCGAGTTCTTGGTTCTGATTTCACTGAGTAACTTTATTGCTTTAGATCCCACAGCATAAAGCAGTAGGCTTCGTAACAAGATGACTGTAAGGGTAAAATATGTAGGACATGAAAAATACTCAAGATAATAGAAATTTGAACTGAAAAAGGTCTGAGCTATCCATTTTACCTACAGAACTTTGCTAAACTGTAGTTACAGCTGAGAATTTTGGATCATATTATAAGTGGCTGAAGAAAGAAACGACGGGATTAAGTCCTGAAATTCAAAATATACCTGGGTACAGGATCATTTTAAATTGTAGTTTAGAACTTCACACAACAGATGTAGCTTGGCTTTGTAATTTTAGGTAGCATTTATTTTGCTTATTGCTTTTAGATCTTTAGCTATTTAGCTTAACGTGTACCATTATATGTATTCATATAGAATTTGAATGGCCTTGCCTAATGACCATCTTAATCCTTTATATTAGCAAATCCTGACTTCTGCCTGACTTCTTCCCTTGCACCTTTCCAAATGCTACTGTTTAATTGATAGTGTTTTAAAGTAACTGTACTCAAAGAAAAGACCAACAGCACCAGGCAGGCTTTTTTCATATTGTGTTGACAGATGTTTTACTACATTCCTACCACCCTGTGACATTACTGGAAGCTGCAAATCAGTAGCACTCTCAATTTTGCATCCATTCCTTTAAGGTGGTTTGTATCTGCATGCTTCTCTAGATTCCCTATAAAACATAGTATGGAAGAGAGTCCCCTGACGACAGGTCACACAGTCCATGGGGTTTTTTTTCGGTTTATTTTCTTTCCTTTTACATAGTCCTCTTTGCCCCCTGTCCTGTAAAAGCTAGCTCCTCTTCTGTAACTCTATGGAATGTCAGATAAAGTTTTAACAGCATTACAGTATCCTTTCATACTTGGCTATTCTGGAATTTTCTGTATACTTTCTTTTATTTTGATCCTCACAGTGACTGATTCACCCCAAGGCTAAATGAGCATATTAATTTTCCAGTCCTTTTGAATGAAGGGACTCCCATAACCTTTTTTCAGAAAAATCCTGTATTGAAGCTGCTAATTATAAATTATATACTCTGATTCTTTTTTTCATTCCATTGTCTCATCTTAACCAAAGATACAGAGAGGTAGCCTAGAAATTAAATGTCCCCATCAAGTTAGCTAAAATCGGTGGCCTAAACCAAGTCCTGTTTCTCACTTATTTTTCTTTTTAAGGTGTCCCACAGGTTAAACTGCTTTGTGGAAGTGACATGCTGGAATCTTTTGGGATCCCCAATCTGTGGAAGCTGGAGGACATCACTGAAATTGTGGAAAATCATGGGCTTGTATGCATCAGTAGGGCTGGAAACAGCGTTCAGAAATTCATCTATGAATCTGATATTTTGTGGAGACATAAGAATAACATTCACCTTGTGGAAGAATGGATCACAAATGACATTTCCTCCACGAAGATTAGGAGAGCACTGCGGAGGGGCCAGAGCATTCGTTACCTAGTGCCTGATGTAGTTCAAGCATACATAGAAAAAAATAATCTGTATAGTCCAGAGAGTGAAGACAGGAATGCTGGGGTTGTCTTGGCTCCCTTGCAGAAACATGCATGTGATTCCAAGAACTAACAGGCACTATACAACTAACTTAATTTCTGCTGTTAAAAAAGGTACAGTTCAGTACAGGAAAGCGTGTTTTTTAGGGGTTGGTTTTTTGTTTTGTTTGTTTTTTTTTAAAGTAACTAGTGGGCTAATTCTGTGGCTTTAGTACATACGTAGTTGCTGTTGAGGTTTGGTGCACTCAATAATTGGACCTACACAATCTTTTTTAAATCCAATAATAAGATTTGCACGTTTAAACATTTTGTCACAGTGCAGTGGACTAAGTATAAGAATTCACACTGGCATATGAGAATTACAAAATAACAAACAAAACAAATGAAAATGTTCTGATTAGTTTTAACTCTGACTGCTCTGACTGCTCTTTATAAAATACTAACAGAAGTATTTTTAATAACTTGATGGTGTCTTACCAGACAAAGCCACTTAATTTCAAAATGTACCACTTACTGATAGTAAATCTATATAACTCATTTTTAAAAAATTGCCAACATGTGGTACACCTCGAAGAAATTATTTAGCTCTGTCCTGGAAGGGAAAAATTTACTCCTGGCTGAGGTGGTGCTAGATACACCATGCTTTGAGCTGCTTGCCTTTCAGCTTGTTTGTCTGCTGTCATGCAGTTTGCTCCCAGAAATGCCTTGTGCTTTACTTTTCCATTCATGTTTCCAGAGCTGCACATTAAGCTCAGCACTGTTTTTCATGGAAGGACAGACCTACTTCAGAAACTGGTTTACAGCCATTGATTTAATGGAAATTAGTAATAGTGTCATTGCACTGACTCTCAGACAGTTGTCCCTTTATTTCAAGTAATAAATGAGCTTTTACTTTTGAGCCAAATGCATATAGCCAGAATTGTTTTCTGTAACCTGAGTTGAGAAGAAACGGTAGGATATTAAGACTGTACATAAGTAAAATATTTTTCTTTGCCAGAAATTTGCTTTTGAATCTAACAATGTATTGTCTGTATTATGTGAATATAAACTAGAGAGGCACTGTGAATGTCATGGTGATAGAATTCTACCTCCTTTTATTTGCCATCATCCCATTTTTGTTTTGATTATGTGCCTTATTAAAAATGTCAAGGTTTCCAAGACGCTACCTAATGGGTCAACAGCTTTTTTCATATGATCTCCACAAGATGACTCTGATCGCATTTTTCAGATCAACAAATCCAGCAGAACTTGAGACTCTCAGGGCAGGCAGCCTAGATGCTGTTGGGCAAGTCTAGAACCAGGGACATGTTCCAGGATCATAACTGTGAGAACTCGTCATCTTCCTTCCCTGGGCAGGGGATCCCCAAAGAGCTGAGGCAGATGTCTAGGCTTCCCTAGAGATTAAGGGAAGTCTGGAAGCCAGAAGCCAAATGTAGAACATCACAGGTGGCCCTAGGGCCTGCAAGGCTTGTATAAAACCCAGCAGGCGAATCGAGCCACTATTGGGAAAACCTGTAACCCACTGTGAAGCTAGTATTGGGCATGCAAACTTGGAGCCCCACGTGAAATTCCGCAATTACCATACACTGGAACATTTGTGTTCTACTAGATCCAGCCTGTAAAGGTGGCTGTCTACAAAGAATCTACAAGGAGATTAATAAAATCAAGTCACAACTTAGAAGTGCATCTGTAACTGCACTGTGACAGAAAGTAGCATCAAGTATTCTTAGGTTTTTTTCTCAGTGATGCCTGCATCAAATGTGCTCAGTCTGCCATTTTTTCCCGTAGAGCTCAGATGAGTTTACACTGTCCTTTGATAATGAGGCTGGGTTCATTTATCATCAATAGTAATAAAGATACTGAAGGATAAATTATGCCCCCCGTGACACCTTAGCAATCAAACTGCCATAACTGATTGAAGATAACTATATTATTGATGGTGCGTAGGAAAGGACAAGATCTATTTTTCTCTTTTGCTTGCTGCCTGTCTTTATGACTGACAAGAATAGAGGGCAAGAAAGATTTATTTTCAGCACTCAAGTCAACCAGTGTGCTTCTGAATAGATGGAGCAGATCTTTCTAATGGGAAAGCACCCTATTTATGTGGTCACTTTTCAGAGTAAAACTGCACTTTAAGTCTAGGTTTATTCTGCTAAATAATGATGCTGGTGTGTTTTGGTGCATTTCGTGTAATTCTAGAGAAACTGCAAATTCAATAGGATGTTTATAAAGCTTTGGACTTCAAACAGTTATATTTCACTGGGTTTTAATGTAGTTACGTGTGATGGGTCTCTCAATAAAATAAATTGCATGTAACATGCTAATTTTAGTCATCCTGTTATTAACCAAATCTGATGTCTGATGACTGCATGATTTTTAAGTAGGTAGAATGATGTCAGTACAGTTTTGTCTATACAAATCAGAACATTGTTCAAAAATTACACTGACTGCTGAATATGGATCTTTTGTTTTACTAATGGAATCCAGAAACCTGCCTGTTACAACACTGGAAGTAACCACACGCTAACAATCCACTGCGCCAATCTGTTACATGTATCAGCATCACAGTCAGTGATGTGGCATATTCAAAAATGTTAGACAGGTATAACTTTCAAGAGTAGACTAGATCTAAAAGAGAATCTATATACTTTAAACTGTCTGGTTTGTGAATAATGCAGTATGGAATAATTGCTGGAGGTGGCTTAGAAATTAAACTTATCTTTCACATTTTAAGAAAAGGTACAGCATTGAAGAAGCTTCCGGGATGGAGTGTGGCTGGCATACAAGGAATCCATTTCACGAAGTTCCGTAGGCAACCTTAGATGTTGGCCACACCAGGGGAGCTTGGTGTGCTGACTCTAAGAGAACTGAGAACTGCATGGAGGGTGGAGCAGAGTAAAGACACCGTGGCCAGGCTCTGTGATATTATGGGAACTTGAAGGTACCACGAAACTGATAAGCTGCATAGTTGCTACCGTGGGCCAACAGTCTGTCACGTTTTGACAAAATGCTGTCCTTTTGGTGAACTTTGCTCATTATAATACCATTATAATACCAAAACACACCTCCGTGCCAAAAACTACCTGCCTCCAAGATGCGACCACCCCTCACTGAGCCTGCACTTTGAATTTTTCTAGTTTATATCTTTAAAAGCTAAGCGAGGAAGTTTTACACCAATCATAACAAAGGTATGTATGATTAGAGTCACTCAAGCTCCACCTGAAAGATAAAAAAATAATACAAAATAGCTTAAGAGAGAGGGGATGTTAGGGAAGATACCTTCGCATCAGGTAAGATACCACCGTGTACGGGAAAATATCCTCGTGTACCACCCTGACTTCTGGGATCAGTCAACGGGCTGAGCCTCTCTTCCCCCCCATCGGGATGCCGTTGGATAAGATTTGAACACTTGGTTATACCAAGTGCCTCCCTGGGAAACTTAGAAATCTCTGTAGAGTCGCTCTATCTCTTTTAACGCATTTGTAGCTAGGCGATGTTACTCATACTCTTGGCATTTGCACATGCCTTGCAGACGGTGCATTTATCACTGGCAACCCGAAAGAACCTGTGTATCTGTTGCTTTAATAAACTGCACCATTCATTAATCTAGCTGTGATAGTTCTCATTGAACGCGACCAAACTTTTTTTAAGTGTGGCCGTGGTAGTTCATGGAACACGACTAGACTGAAAGGTGTATTGTGTTATTTGTGCATCCATAATCGTGATAGTTCAGTACGCTGTACGCGACCGGACTTACAACGACGAATTGGGCATAACCTTTTAACCCAACATGCAGTTAACTGAACTTCTTTATAAAAGAGTTATATGCATTCACAGATGTTCTACAAACAAAAATGAGGCTTTTTTTTTTTTTACACCACTGCATTTGGTTCTGCTCTATTAAAAGAACGTGGGCCCTTACACCGCACGTGTAATTCAGACTCAAAGTATTTTATAAATACTGCAACAGCAGCAGGAGCCACTTTATCTACTTCTGTAATGAGGCCACATCCTTAATGGAATGTGTTAGATGCTCAATGCTGCACAGCAATTAAGATAGAAATGGAAAAAAATTCTTTCCACAAAAAGAAAATCAGGAATTTGTAAAGGAGAAAGAAATGAACCATCACAGGATGCGGCCAGGGCACTTGGCAGTTCTTACAAAAAGTTCCATAGGCAATTCTTTGGCTGAGCCTTGAAATAGTACCCCTAGTACCCTTCATAAGTCTTAGTTTGAGATTACGTACTGACTTACAGAAAGAAGCACCATATCCCAGACAATCTGCATAATCTTAATTTTCAATTAAAATGTTATATCCAGGCTTTTAGACAGGACTTAGCCAAGTACTGACTTCTCTTCACTTGGAGGAGTCAGTAGTATTGCAACAGTGCTTTACTACCATAACCTTGTAATTACAAATTATGGGTGAAATGTTACTATTTGAGTCCAGGGGAAACATTAATTTGCATTTCTCTCTGCCAGTCCTAGTTTAGTATACGTTCGAGAACAATATCCATCTGCAAACAGGAAACAAGCTTTGACGTCCTAATTTCCTACTCGCATGATCCTGTGAGTCATATAGGTCAAACTGTCAGCTCCAAAAATGTAGCTAAGGTTCAGGGAAACTTATTTTTCTCTGCAAAATAGTATCTTTTTATCAGTCAGTAAATGGATAAATGTAGTAGCTGTAGGTGAGTTTCTGCATTCAAGATTCAGAATACCAAATTCTTTTTACTATGGTAGCAACACAGTTAAGATTTCCCTTGCCCACCAATTTTGGGTTTTTCTTTTAATGTAGCCTTCATTGTGGTGCTCATTATTGTCCCCTCTGACCACTTAAAATGTGGGATTAAGCTAATGCTCAAAACATACCTGTGATTTTGGGAATGACTGTTTTCCCCATTTTACCAATGAGGAAACTGAGGTACGAAGTTATCTCGCTCTCCTGTACTTAGCAATTCTAGAGTGCCTAGTTGTTCAGGATTATTAAATTCGTATTTCTCACGTGGTAAATTGTAACAGTAAGGCGTACAGTTTGCAAAAAGTAACCACTGATGGAGGAACTGCAAGAGACTGGAGAATCGTGTATCTCCTAAAGGAAATAAAATCTGCTGCATCCTGTGCTCTACTCCCTGTATGCTCTGCCACAACATACAGCATCTAATAAAGCATCAGTGGGAATAACTTCTGTATCATCTCTCCTCTACTGTATGTGTCAAGAATAAAAAGCAAAGGGGGGAGCTACATCTTCTGTATACATGAGAGCACTTTCTGAATTTGTTACTGTTGTTGGCTCTTTTTAGGAGTTGAAAGTGGATTGCAAGAAGAGTTATTTGTCCTCTTTTCCATCTAAGAAAAGTGATAAATACAGAGCTGCAGAACTTGGAACAGAGCTTAGGCCTCTGGATCTGCTGTCTCATGCCTAACTGTTACACAGACTTTCTGGCTGGTAAGGCATTTGAGAAAATAAAGAATTTTGTATATATATGTTCATTTAACTAGGACATAACTAACAGCATTAAAGAAACCAGAACAGAAATAGGTAAACTGTGGCACAGCAGAGCTGTGTTGAGAGTCACATCAGAGAATAACATACACAAACAAGATTTGTCTTTCACTTTTCTGCTATAACCACTAGAAAATGATGCTGCCTACTATTCACACCAGACATAAACCAACAAGATACAATACTTATCTCTATTACTGTGTCATAGGTCCTGGTTTAAAATTTGCTGATACAATACCATCCACAGTTTAACAGTCAATCCCTGTCCAGAAACAGCATGTATTTATTTACAGTGGGTAGATTTCAGATCATAAAGCCACAGATCTAATACACATGCAGGGATTTTAGTAATGAAAAAATCTGTCCATGATTCCCTTTAAAGTATAAAAGATGGACACACTTTAAACCAGTTCTTGGTTTGCACTGTGACTCTTGGGCTATTAACATTTGCTCCACACAAAGATTTCAGAAACCGTGAACTTTTCCCTCCAATGCAGCTGAAGCTGATCTACGAATACCCTCTCACCTATTGGCTCAGCAACAGTACCCTTCCCCTCCATCAGAAAGGCTCTGGGATGTAATCCCACCCACAGGCTTCCCTATATAAGGCCTGGTTGGAAAATTACTTCTTCATTTTTGCTTTTTGGTTAGAGGTTGGCTGCATCTTCTTTCCACAGTCTGGCAATGCCTGTGGATTTCAGTGGAACCTGGAACCTTATCAGCAATGACAACTTTGAAGGTTATATGGTGGCCTTAGGTAGGTGAAAATACTGGATTCTATCCTTCCCCCATAAGGGTCCTTCTGAATTTTAAGAGTTGGAATGAGTTCTTCTAAAACCTAGATATTGCTGAGGCTTTTTTCTCTGAAAAACAATGGAAGGATCTTCATTGATAAACAGAGAGCATTAGCTATACTTTAGCCTGTCACCCAAGTGTCATTGCAGCTTTCAGGAATTTCTCAGCCTAATACCTGTTAAAAGTAGAATTTTTGTATAGCTTTCATCAGAGACGGGAAGAGTTTGCCCTGTCCACTCAATTTTTCTTGCTTTTGAGCACAAACTTACAGAACCTATGTCTAGTGTTAAATAAATGTTAAGAAACAAAAAAAAAGTGCTTGGGTATTTGCCACTTCCAGGCAGTTGTTTAGCTTAGTTTCATTTATCTTTAAAGACCTTAAAAAATACTTATCTCGTTACTGTGACTTGTTGCTAAGTCTCTCTAACTGTACCTTTTCTGGAGTGCTTGAAGCTAACCTCTTACCTTGCTCAGATCTTTTACAGAGAGAGATTAATGGTGTTTTAATGGGAAACCAAGAAAGTTTTTGGTACTTTATTAGCTTTCTTGTGCAAAGCTCATTACAGACTCTGACAGCAGGCAACCTTGTGTGCAGCCTTCTCTTCTCCCTGCTTCTCCTACTCTATTCTGCCTTTTTGACTTGTGTGAACTGATGACCAGCAGTGTCCCGTGTTCGTTATTGTATCTACAACTAGAATAAAATCAATTTTCTGACTGTATCTATGCTGGGTGACCTACTTAAATTGTCTAGTTGGTATCTTTAAAATGGTTAAAAAACTAGTCTCTATTTCTAATCCTGCTGTGTTACCGATTAGAAAAAAAAGGGTGCTCCCATAATGAGAATTTATTCCTCAGTTTGAATACTAAGTAATATACTCTTAATGTGTTAATGTCTTCAAATGGAATAGAGATTCTGTCTGTTCCTTGACAGTAAACATTGTCCAGCTACATAAAGGGCTTTTTAAAATGAAGTGTAACTACCAATCTTGTGAAAAATGCTATCTGTTTTCAGTATGTCATTGGGGGAACTTACTTAAAAGTAAAGGCAAACAATACTATTGACAATTTACAACCTATCTTTAATTACTCCTGCTTGGTTGCCAGTATACTGAACAAAACAAGGACTGAAATCCACACTGTAGAGCTAGAAGGAAAAACTCTTCTGCCAGGGTAAGACCAGTGAGGAGGCTAATATCCAGTTGGCTAACTAGACGGTTGTGAGTAAGGACATGGCTATTCCAAGCCTAGCCCCTCCTTCAATTTAATATCTACCTCTAAAGAACAGATTTGTAAGTAGTTTGTATTTATACATTCTTATAACTGTGTTAAGGCTTAATGGGTTTGGCTGTTGCCAGTACTGAATTCAAACCCCTGTATGCTAAAATAAACTGCTAACTGTGTAAAAACATGACTGACAGATTCTGGCCCTTCTGTAATGCACACAGTAATGAAGTCCCACTTCAAACACAGACTGCATAATGAGCCATATGGTTCAACACATGGTAGCTGAACATATCCTGTGAAGAAGATCACAGCCCCAGCCTGCATAAAGTGAGAAACTTCTAGTGGTCCTATAAAATGACAATTTTAATCTAGGTGATGAAAATAACTAAGTTAAATAATACACAGCCCACCATTTTACCCCTCTACCTTCCTGAAAACCTAACTCTGAGCAAGCTTTTGGGATGCAATGTAATTCAGTTGCCTACCAAATAGGTGGCCTGTTCCTCTAAAGAAACAAACATTCACTGGAGAAATAGAAAAAACTCTAGAAGCACTGCTTTAAGCTCAGTATTACCAAGAACATCAGGAAATCTTTTGGTAAGTGTGATGTTTTCTAGTTGCACTTAAAAAGTGTTACAGCAAGCAGCGTGTCCTGAAAACAAGCCTGAGTAATTCATTTTAGGACTGCCCTTCATTTTACCCTATTTAAGGTATAGGGTGCAAAGATTTCTTGTTAATTCACATAATGCCTTTCCTCTGATAAAGGATGAGAATAGGCATTAACTATTCCCTCTAGCTAAGCAGAGTTAAGTCTGAGACCAAGCTTGGGGTCTCTGTGGGGGGGAAACCAACTCTACTCAACTCCTAGAGGGACTCTTCTGACTTGAAGTCCTAGAAATCTTGCACAGGAACCATGCAACAATTGAGTAAACTGGTTTCCAAAGAGTAAAATGTACAAGAACATGACTTGATCTGTGTAACATACAGCTTTAAACAAAAAAAACCCAAACCCAAACAACGATACCTTGCATAGCAGTAAGGTCAATCTATCTAAGAAATGCCTCCAGTAGTAATAAAGGTAAGCCCCGGCTGTCAGAATGCCTGGTGATAAACACAACTCTGACCTTTTTGCCTCCTGTCCAAGGTATTGACTTTGCAACACGCAAGACAGCAAAAATGCTGAAGCCTCAGAAAGTGATCAAACAAGATGGCGATTCATTTTATATCCATACCACTAGCACATTCAGAGATTATTTGCTTCAATTCAAAATTGGAGAAGAGTTTGAAGAAGATAATAAAGGCCTGGATAACAGAAAATGCAAGGTAAGACTGAATATATGAAATCAAGAGGCCGTGACAAAATTAAGATGCCACGATCAATCCAGCTACTTGAGCTGAAAGTGTTTCAAGAATACTATTTGTAATGCAATGCAGAGGTACAAGCCTGAGTTACAGACAAGGTGTTTCACTTTCCCTCAGGAGTAGTGTTAAGGTCCCCTTTTATAAAGGAAAAAGGACATTGTTTACGAGTATGTTGCAGAACTGAGACAAAGACATACAGAAACACTTTTTTGTTTCCTTTTCTACAGAGCCTAGTTACCTGGGAAAATGACAAACTTGTCTGTGTCCAGACTGGTGAGAAGAACAACAGGGGCTGGACTCACTGGCTTGAAGGAGATGACCTCCACCTGGTATTTACTTCAGATTTCTACTAATTCTGTCTCTATATGACAAAAATAAGATCTATAATGTGGTCATGGCGTACACAAGTCTTATTCTAGCTCTGTAGTATTTGTAATGGATGGTACATAGTGAGCACACACTGCTCTGATTTTAGTTTCGCTGGAACAACTTCATTGCTTCACTGTCTTGTATAGTTAAATTCAGAATGTTAAGCATAACCTATTAGCATGGCAGCAGAACGATGGTCAGTAGTCATGGCAAAGGATCTATGTTCACTTTTAGAAGCCATTCCTTTGATTACTATACACATCTATACTCTTTTTTTTTTTTTTTTGGTAGGAGCTTCGTTGTGAGAATCAAGTATGTAAACAGGTCTTCAAGAGAGCTTGAATATGTATAGTGGTTCCTACACGGAGAGACAGCTATATAGAGGAGACTATGCATCCTCATCTCCAGTGATGGCTGTATGGACAAGAACTGATTCCTTGTACCTGTTAACCTAAATGGTCTGATGTTTCTGGCTCAGGAAATAAGTCTGCTGTTGCCAGTGTTAAAGATTTGATTTTTGCTAATAAAGGCCCAAACCAATCTTAAGTACCTGACTTATGAATGTGTTTTTGGAGGGAAAAAACCCAACCCAAAACGTAAGTGATATGTCTTGGGTCTCTACTTAACTAACAGTCTAAATCAAAAGAAGAAAACCTGCCTATTCTAAAGGGACATGCCAACACTAAACAGAACAGAGAGGGAAAGATGGTAGAGAAGTGAAGATAACAACAAAGGAAGCAGACAACAAAGGATACAGAGTTATGATTCAAAATGCTTCTCTTTAAGATGCAGACTAGTAGTTAACTCCACTTGCTTGTATATCTTAAATGTGTAAGGTCCTATATTGTGCCTTAGCTGCTTTGTTCTCAAAATAATTAAGTTCACCTTACCAGAGGAAACCAGCCTGTGATCAAATCCCAGAAAAATGAAGACATGTCTGAGTAATCCGTGTAGATTCCAGTCTGCAAAATAATTAAACTCTATAAGCACACATACTGAGTGAAAACAATGCTTCTTTAGTTAAGATTTTTTTGCATACATCTGTTCAATTAGGTTAAATGTTTTTCTTTTTGACCTTGTGTAATGTTGCATAGAGAAGTAGGTTTTATTCTGCCTCGTGTAAACACATTTAAGTGGTCAGATCAACTTGGTAGTTACATGTGAAATGAGTTGCTGCATATTGCTGGTAACACTAACACTGCAGGGATCTTCTTACTAGTGGAAAGAGAGAAGAGTTGGATTAAATCTATCTTAAGTTTAGTAACTTAATTACTTTCTATGGAAAAAAAAATTTTAAAGTAATCCCTGACATCTTAAAACATAAGTAGCACCACCTTTCTGATACTTCTTGTCAGTTCAGAATTCTTAAAGCTACCACCAGAAGCAGACAAAATCTGTTGAAGCTTGGAGGGCTTTTTGTTAGATTGAACCCTCCCCCATAATCACTAGAGGCGTATGTAAATTTAAGCTGGTTTCCAAAATATGAAGAAAAGAACTAGTATTCTTTATACAGTTAGGGAAATTTGAGAGATCAGCAGTAAAATGCCAGGTGTTTATTCTATGGAGCCTGACAGCGCCTTCCTTCTGGAACTGAGTAGTTTTCATTTATTTGAAAACAAAATTACTGTTACCATGTTATGCTAATATAAATAACAAATCCATGTAGCAGACCTACTCTGTCACATCTATCGGCAATATACAGCAACAGCCACGCAGACTTCGCCTCTCCACTAGATGGCACCTCTGGAACGAATTGCATCTTCAAACTGTAGACGTTCTCTTAAGTGTTAAATATTGCAGATACTCTCAAACCCCACAGCTTTTAAGCTGTGCACTCCAGTAAGACATGCATGAGAAGCAATACAGAAAGGCAACGATGACCTTAAGAACTCTGTTAGTACAAAGAGAGACTCCAAGCCGAAATCAGAAAAATGCAACCTTGGAAACCTGCATGACTAGAAATACAATAATTCATTAGTAAGCCTGCTATTAGGAAGTCCTTACTCTTAGAAATATAGAAGAGTTATTATTACCAGTGATACTGCTTTTTTTTTTTATTGCTACCTTCCTACTTCAAATTGCTGATTTGAAACCAGATAATGCTATGCAGACCTTGCTTGAGGATGTCTGGGAGATCTTGAGGATGAGAGAAGTTACTACAGCGACAAAACTGCTTGTTCTAATTTCATGTAGATGCTAACCAATTCATGTGCTTTCACAAAATACAAATTAAACATCTCGAAATACAAGGTGAAACAAGGAAGGGAGCAGTCACATGTTCTGGAAGTGGGCAAAAGGAAAAAAAAAAAAAAAAGACATTAAGATAGCCTTTGCCAAGAAGATGTGGCACTTGAACTACAGAACTGAAGAACAAGAACAAAACTCCCCAGAGAAGCACTTGAAGGCTTTTAGTCAAAGGTGTTTCAGACCACTTCAATTATCTTACACCATTGCTTTAATGATGAAACTTTTTCATCAACCAGCCTCTGAGTTTTTTTAGTGCAACTGCTGGCCATGTGAATTAGAATGATTTTAAGGTATGCCAGCTGCATGTTAAAGTACTTTATAGGTAGGTGAACAGAAATGTGTTGCCTTCTGGATTCTACAATCAAAACAGACAATGGAAAACCAAAAGAACAGCGAGGATTCACAGTCTCTAAAATATTTTCTCTAAGGGTGATATGAAAAAAAAAGTTATACAAGTTATATATAAAAATGTAAGGAGTTGTATCACTGAATGTAGTTTGCTATTATTGTTTCTGAAAGGTGGTCTTTGTGACAGGCTTATACAGACTACTTTTAAATAGAGCACATAACTCTTTTCCCTGACATCATCAGAAGTACCTTTAAGGTTACTACCAATTTTTACTCGAAAGCTTTTAAGACATAAATTTGTGTGTAGTCTCCTAATAATTTTCTTGCATACTATTCTGTGCAATGACTATAAAATACGGAATAAACCAACAGTTTAGCATAAGAACAAAGCAGCAAGTGAAATCATGTAAAAGCCTGTGCTTTGGATTATAGCCCCAATTCCATTGGGGAAAAAAAAACCACAACGGAATGAAACATAATCCCAAGAAGATAAAGAAACACAAAATTAAGCATAATTTAAAAATCAAAGGTAACAATACACGTATGTTTGTTCTACAAAAAGACCAGCAATATATATTATGATCCAATTATTTACAAAAGAATTTGTTTCCCATTCTGGGCACCTTGGATAAGTCATCAAAAACATTGTTTTTGTTCAAACACCTTTAAATCAATACAGTGTGTTAAGGAAGATGTATACTGAAACACAAGACCAAATACCGTATCCGCCTCATATGCATAAAAAAACCAGAATCAATTTTATTGCTTTATAATTATTTGCAGTGCTTATGGAAATACGTCTTAATTCTATCCCTTGCTCATACAAACCAGTTTGCTTCCATGTTCAGAACATCCTGTTGTCCCCCTTTTATGGGATTCTTTGACTCCGTGAGTCAAACTATGCTGCACTGCGCATAGCTGCCTGTTAAGATCTTATTATTAGTGACTGTTCATCCTGGGGCAAAAATCTGCTCATGCAACTCCCATTTTTTTTGTTCTCTTCCAAAAGAGCAACTTCTCAAAACCCTTTTCTTTTTCACCTACATGTATTATAACTGATCAAACAAGCAGAGCTGGAAGTGAACATCCAGTTCACTTAAAGTCAACACAGACCCTGGCTGTTTGTTCTCTAGCTGAGTTTCATTTTGAGGGCGAGGGAAAAGAAAGAGGAGGAAAAGATTAGTATCTCCCACAAAAAAAACTTTTGTCGTATAATGAAAGAACTAGGTGTGGAAAAGCGTGTGGTTTTACACAAGAAAGGAAAAAAATACTTCAGGTTCAAACTACACTTAGAAAAGGCTAAGGCCCAGTACTCACTGGGGACTTAGTGCCTCCCTCAATACGTTACACAGATTGTAATAGACAAAAAAGCCTGTAGTATCTCAATCAATCGTCGCTGAGAAGTGGGCTAACACCTTTAAGGAGCGGAGCACGTCAGGACCCATTAAAACGAGAAGACTTCAGCAGCCTAACCCCAGCTTGGACCCAGACGTCCCTACCTGCAGAATGCTCCCGCCTCCGGGCAAGTGGCGACGCGTCTGCCTGCGGGCAGCTGCCTCCGTCCCGCCCCGCTCCCCGCCCCTCACCGCCCCGCTCCCCAGCCCGCCTTCCCCGCTGCCCCGGGCCTCCCTCCCCCGCC
>JAVKLA010000001.1:5310185-5338611 GCA_034782735.1 Sagittarius serpentarius
CGGCGGGCGAGGCGCGGCGCGGAGCGGAGCGGCCGCCCCGGAGATGCCCTTGTGAGGCGCCCCGGGGGGCAGAGGCGACAGGAGAGCGCTTCCTCGGAGCTGCCCCTCGGCGGGGCAGAGGAAAGCGTCCTCCCTCCGTTCACCATTAAGAGGAAGGCGATGGAGGAGCTGAGCGCGGATGAGGTGAGTCTGCGGGCCGCGGGGCCCGGGGCCTGGGGGGGCGGGCGGGAGGCGCCGCCGGTGGACGGCCGGGCCCCGTGGGGAGAGATCGCCGGGCTATTCCTGGGCCCTCTTCTTGACCCCAAGGTGAAATCTGTGTGTGGGAAGGAGCGTTACTGAGGCGCTCTGTCTTCGCCCGGTGTCTGTGCTCGGTGTTTTTCGTGTTCCTGCTTTTCTCCGTGCTGTCCCTGACCTGCGACCCCCTGGCTGGTCGATGGGGTTGAATTGCTGCTCTCCTGGTTAATTGTTTATTCTCTGCTTCCATCTGGTAGGTAGTCTTTGTCTGGAGGATGTCTGCTTTCTGTGTTCAGCACTAGGCGTTTCATATGTTCTCTGTGTGTGATTTTAAAAAACCCAACCTGCTTTTTAACATTACAGAACACTTAAAATCTTGCTTCCTCAGACTCTTTGCTGAGAAGAAAGGCAGGTGTGTGTGTGAGATCTTATTTAATATCATTTCTTCTTGAAACAGGCTTGCCAGTTTTCCAATGCTTCCTTTGATTTACTTCTTTTCAATTTATTCAACCTCTTGTTCTTAAGAGTTATACATGTTATGTTGTGATTGACAAATATCTGACATGGAATAATGTGAACTATTCTTCTGTTTAAAGGGTGGTGTTGTTTTTTTTTAAATAGAGACTAAGGTCTTATGTTTTGGTCATATACTGGAGGATTCTCAATCCTGTCATGGTACTGATCAGGGTATATAGTGAGTTTTCCACTGTCCCAGTGTAATGCCCAAACCACATACAACTTTAAATCTTCATCTCTTTAAAACAGTATTTTCATATTAAAGTTTATTGCATATATGTATATAATGTATTGTATTGGACTAGCTGCAGCATAGGCTCATTGCTGTACTTATACTCCAGGGAGGATCAAAATACGTTATTTTTGTTCTCTACCATATCTTATAGTGGGATTGTAGAGCAAAGCGGCTGCTGTTGTCACTCAGATTTGTATTCCAAAAAGTTAAGGTGGTTTTGATTATGTCGTATATAATGATTTAGCAATCTTACTATGTTGCAGCAGGAACTAGGAGGAAATACTTAATGCTATTTGCTTGATAAAGGTCCTCATACTCTATGGAAGAATTAAGAAAAGGAGTACAGCTCTCATGCTGGGGAGAGTGGGATAGGATGCTAGTGTTGTAATTTCTACTGTGAAAAGGGATCTCTAATTTTATAGATGTATTTCATGAGTACATTGTTTACATGCAGTTCTTCTGATTGTTAAACTGCATCTGATTACGACGTGTTTTGTGATTAATTTCAGAGTTATTTAACCTATGTAAGCTTGTTTGTGTCAGTGCTTCAGCAAATTACTGACATCATCAGAAACACTGCATTGTGGAACTGAGGCTGCAGAAAATGACTCCTCCAGTAGGGACTCATCTACCTTGTCTGGCAAAATGTTTGTCTAAAGTGACTCAAGGTTTTCCATGTCTTTCTAGTACAGTTCAGCTAGGACCAAAGCTTTTGGGTCTTTTAGGTGATTGCTTGAGACAAACTTAGTCTTATATCATTTTAAGAGAGTCACACTGTCACTTTTTATTGTTAATGGGCCCCTCATTGTAAAGTTGGAGCCAAGTCTATTTTAAAATTCCTTCAAATCTTCAAACTTCTATGGCAGTGACTGAAGGCAAAAACCCACTTAAATAAAGCTGAAATTAATTGCAAGCCTCTTGTAGATTAGATTATCTTCTTATATCAAACCATAATTAAGTATAACATTAACAGATTGTGACTTGAAGAGAGGCAGATACAATTGATAATGGCTTTGGGATTATGGGATATATTTTAGTTTTAAGATGGTGTTTTCCGCTGCTGTCAGCAGTGTCTTTCATTGAAATTTTCTCAGTGTTTACTTTGTTGAAACACTAGAAGTTGTCATTCACTACAGACCATACTAAAATCTTTAGGAGGGGAGAAAAGAAAATACCTTTTTAGTGTGTGAATTTTAGTACAAGTGATAGCACAAGATGAGAATAGGAATTGCATAGAAAAAAGCAGAATCAAGACAAATGTGGCATAAAGTGGGAAAGAATGATGTGAACTTAGCATCTTTTGACATTTACCTGATTTTTGAGTAGTTTGGAGTAGTGTTTTCTGAGCATAGAACATGACCGGTGTCACCAGAAAATGAAGCATTTCTTAAACTAATGTAACATGCTCTAATGGATACAAGAAAAATAAAGGTATCCATTCAAATTATCCTTTATTGTACAGATTTGGAACTCTTCTATGGTTATGGTAGAATAAAACATTTCCTTAGAGTCTCAGTAAGCAGTTGCCACTAAAGCAGATGTGGATACAGAATCTCATTTTAACTGAGAGTGTGTGAGCCTGAGGGAACAGTCTTCCTGGTTATATTTTTATTGGTCTGCTGCAGAATTAAATTATCAGTTAACAGTCTTTAACAGGGTGCTATTTTTACATTGTTGGTTGTAGTGTGTCCAGCTAACAGCCTTTAAGAAGTTCGGTAAGATCAGAAATGTATTTCTGAAAACTGCTATTCAAAGACATAGTCTGGATATGTCCAGCAAAAACTACAAATTAAAAAGCAATATGCTTTTTCCATTCAACCGATTAGATTTGTCTTTTTATTTATTAACTTTTTAAACTGTATATTATGGAGTTGTGCTCTGTAAGGAAGATGGTCATTGTTTGTTCCATAGCCTACGTTGGTACCAAATAACTTGTCACTGTTAGGTAATATAATGATACATAACAGCTTTGTCATATGTCACGATTGCAAGTACTTGCTGCTGAAATCGAGGGTTGGGTATTATTGAGGTACCCTAAACTGTCATAAAAAAAATTTTTAAAAAACCCAGCTATATGTTTCTTCGTGGTAATTTGGAGAGTCATTCAGTCTGAAATGAGGTCACTTTGAACTCCCACAATTCTAACATATGTTATTTGTGCTACATGAAGGCAACAGGTTGGGGCCTCATTTGTGCCTAGTATTGCGCAAACAAGCTACGTCGTCTGGGTCCCCATGTTGTGCCCTGAACATAAAGCCTATCTTCCCTTGTCTTGATGCTGTTTAGTCTTAATGCATATTTAGTCTTAAGTCTTTCCTTTAGTCTTAAGGGAATTAACTGGATAGAGTGTGTGCGCCAGTTTTATGCTGTATTCTCAAACTTTTATTTCAGCCTGCACCTTTGCCTTTCTCGCATAGTATCTTTGTTTCTCCCCTTTTTTCTCTTACTTAAAACTTTCTAATCTTCAGATCAAATTCCGGATTTCTGTGATAATTTTATGTAAACCTAGAGGAACATGACAACTTAGGGTATCTAAGAATCAAATCTGGTCCTTTAACGATTGCTAAATGTATCCTCAGTTGTGAAAGCTGTCTCTTTCAGTGGAAAAAATATTCAGAGTTTATTTATATTTTAATGTTAATTTGTTCAGCAGTAAGGAAGATAAGTATAATTTGCCTGTCATCCTTGGAGGGGCAGGGAGAAATCTTGTATTAGTTTTAAGTGCAATGTCTTGTATAAAAGCAGCTCATGTTTGTGCAGTTTTCTTTATTCCATGTCCTTTTCAGAATATTTTTCAGGGCAGGTTACAGTCTGGGGGATTGGCCCATAAGGAAGATGGGTGGTTGATGGACATAGAGTGACAAATACAAGGCAGAAAGTTGGTCTTAGTGTTTCAACAGCGATGATTGCAGCTGGTGTTGATGTAACTTCGGCATTGACCTACTAGCACTGTAGGTGAAGGAATGCTGAGTGGCACAAGAGACCTCAATTATCTGCTTGAAATTGGAAGATGATGAAGAGAGGTTTTGTGCAAATCATACCTTGTGAGGGATATGACCTTGTTTGAGTTACTAATGTTAATGGCTAAATATGCTGATTATTATCTATGTCTTTTTCTCCTCACATATTTCCTTCCTAACATCAGGCTTGGAACTAGCTAGCAAGAACTAACATGAACAGTTGTGGAAAAGTTTCACATCACATTTATTTTTCTTGCATTTTACAGAATTAATCTTCATCTTTCTCCCTCAGCCACTTTTGCATGTATGGTCTGTGTGTGTGTATTTGTATTATTTTTTTTTATCCTCCATTCCTCCCTGCCATTCCTTTATCTGAAAAACATGGATATAGATCAGTTGAATGGTAAGGAAACAGCTTTTAAAACTTTAATTAAACCCCCTAATTCAAAGAGATTTCAATTCAGCTAGGTTATTTTACTGATAATATTTTTGGTACAGCTTTGTGAGCTCTGAACACTGCATTTGGATTCAGCAATAGGGAAAATGGATATGGGGACATGTAGCTGACGTTTTCTCAGGTATAACTCTGAGGAGTGAGGTAGTTCTGTAGTTTTCTCAGATAAACAGCTGAAAAATAAAGATGTAAAGTGGAGAAAAATTAAGATATTTTTAAAAAAACTCGAGACCCTAATGTGTACAGCTTCTACTTATGGCAAAGCTAAACAGCTAATTTATGCAATAAGCTCCCCTATTTTGCTTGACAAGGAGGAGGGATTAAGACATTCTAATCATAGCCTTTTTTTGTCTTAAGAAGAACAACCACCAAAAAAAGCATTTATTTTCTAGCTGCCTTCCATGTTCATGTGGTGACTCCTGTCATGGAGGGAGATGTAGTTCCGGACACTGTCTTCCCATAGTTTTTGAAGTCTGATTTAATTTGATCTGTTGTTCTTCCTGCTGGAGTAGGTTTCACAGGCTGTTAAATGACTACAGTAACGTAGCATAGACATTGACTTGACACAAATCTTTTGTTCTCTCTTTCACTTGCTTGGCAGTTCTTTAGGATTGTGACCAGGAATGAAAACTGATACATTGCATGCAATGCTTGAGTATCATAATGCAAAGAGGGAATAATAGCAATTGCTTATTTTTGCAGGGAGTGGCCACCATCAAATATGATATTTTTATTTTGTGCTGGACCTATTTCGAGCTGAAGGGTTAAGTTTTAGGAACAGATCCTCTGAGGCAGCCTGTGATAATAAATAATTTCATTTATGCTTCAAGTGAAACTTGAAGTACTTACAAATTGAGTTTTGCAAGTTCTGTTTTGTCTATTTATTTCTCATGTATAATTGTGTTATGTGGTCACATACTAATTTTAATGACTAGGTTCATAACTGTTTTCTGAAGTTGGTTTTAGAAGGCAGATGCTTCTCTGTCTTACTAGTAATGTGCAAAAACTGTTTTTTAAATTGTGTGGTGGAATGCCTCTAGGTGATGAGAGGATGTTATTTACTGTCTGTCTTTACTTCTCAAGATGCTTCTGTCCGGCAGATGAGTTGTATATTTTTAGTGTTACAGGTCTGTTTCAGATCAACTTGGACAGCAGTGGTCTTTAATAACTTTCAACTGTATCTTCTTTAGCACGGGTGTTTTTATTAGTATCATGTGGTGTGAAATTAAGGCAAAGGTCAGATTCATATTGTCCCTTTTATCAGATTAATGCAGCTTGTCTCATCAAATGCCAAAATAAATGGGAAAGTGTTACAGGTTTTGAAATTGCTGGGCAGAAAAAGTTGGACTTGTCTTACACGGCCGTTCAAGGGACAAACACAGTATTCTCCAGTGCAAATGGTTTTCCAAGGCAGCTAATACATACTTAAAATCTAAACATGAAGTGTATTTTAGTATTGTCATGCAGAACAGAGAAATGGCAATAAGACTCAGCTCCATTTAGCAGGTTATCAAGTAAAGCTGCTATATTTGCAGTTTCACAGGAGTGAATACCCCTGCTGTATAGGGGTGTCAAAAGGCAACAGTGGGGTGCATGTGTGTATGTACCTGCAAAGGAACTTGTTTATTTGCTGTTCTTGTTTCCTTTGTGCAGATTCGTCGAAGGCGCCTTGCTCGATTGGCAGGTGGACCATCTTCCCAGCCTACTACGCCACTTACATCACCGCAGAGAGAGACCCCACCTGGACCACCTGTAGTAGCATCAGCCCCGGGGCCATCCCATAGTCTAGGCCTAAATGTCCATAGCATGACCCCAGCTACCTCTCCAATTGGTGCATCAGGTAGGCTGGCGTGTTAGTGGGGAAAAAAAAATAAAAATTTGTGTCTACTGAAAGTTAGTATGCAACTCCTTATCTTTAGATCATGAACATTATTACTGGTGTTATTTCTGCTGTTACTAAAAATAATTTTCAGAAAGAAACATTCTAAAATGGTGACTGAAAGTACTTTTCATTTTCATTTTCCAAATAATAAATGGTTAGGTACAGTTGTTTTCCAGGTATCAGTAAACTAATGGCATGTAAAATAAGGGTTACCAAAGCTTGAAGTTTGTAATACAGTTTAATTTTAAAAAATACTACAGAAAAGAAAGCCAATCTGTCAAGGAGACAGGAAAAAACCCTTTCCAGTCTTGCAACACAGTTTTTATTGATTGGTTTTTAGGTACATTTTAGCAATCAGTCCCAAGTTCATTTTTCATCTTTAATTATTAGCATATGGCACAATTAAAAATAGTAGGCTGTGACTGTGTGTTGTCAACATAAGAATAAAGTATTTGCTTTCTCCTTTGTATTACTTTGCCTATTTCATTATTTACTGGAGTGAATACAAGTAGGATATTTACAAATGGTATTTATTTCAGAAGATATGGATAATGCCTCATCTACTTGCGTTGTAGAGGGGTGAAGACAATATTCTTATAATACCACTTTTGACCTAGGAAAAAAAAAATATTTCAAGTTGAATATCTTGGAAATCAAAACAAATTGGCATGTTTTCCAGTATTGTGATCTTTATTTGAAAACTTAAATTGTTTTGCATGTTGTGTTACTAAGCTAAGAGGTTCACAAAACCAGTCTCAAAACAAATGTCAAGACTGTTTTAAACAGGTTTTCAATATTGTAGAATCATTTAGGTTGGAAAAGACCCTTAAGATCAAGTCCAGCTGGCTGATGTCCTTGTATTGAGGCACCCAAAACTGCAAACAGTGCTCGAGGTGATTTCTAATAATCTGATAGGAATAATGTTTTTTCCAATGCTCCTTGATAAGCATGCAGAATTCTTTATCTGTTTACCTGTTTGCTTTCTGAAACTTTGTTTTTCCCTTTGGCCAGTACAGTAATTTGCCAGCTTAAATCTTGTAATTTAATTACAGTGCTGTTCTGAAATACCTAGAAGTGACTCCTTCCTGCTTATTTTGTTGCCTTGTATCCAAAGCAGGACAGAGAACAGCTATCAAAAGCATTTCCCGAGAAAAGCTCATTGCAGATGGAATTTAACACTGTGTATTGTTGTCGTGATCATAGACAGCAACCCAGAAGCAAAGGTGACCTTTTTTTTAAGAACAGTGCAGAGGTCACTCTACTGTTTTCACTCAGCTTGTGGTTACATGACTATTTTAACCCATCTTAGGTCTGATTGTTGCTGAAAGGAGTATTTCTCACTGCCTGTCCCTCTGCTGTCCTTAGCAACTGTGTGGTGGGGTGGATCATGGACTTAATCCAGATGAAAACTAACCCAGGAAAAATAAATGGTTAGTTTTCAAATAGATGAGGTCCTGCCAACAGAGCAGGAGGTGTGGAAGCATGTACTTGAAGGTAGAATTGTTCATGTATTGCCAGACAGGTTCATCATGGTTTGAAGTGGTCAGATAGCTAAGACCTTAGAAACTTCTGTTGTAAGAATTCATCTATCTGCACTGGACAGTACCTAATTATACAGACTAGATTGATTGCAGCAGTTTAACGTGTGTGTTTTTCACACCAGGATAAGAGACACAGTTAAATTGGGGAATAGATCAGGAAAAAATGTTCACAACTGATTATCTGCTGTATTTATTTAGCATAAATGAAGACTCAGCTAACGCTGTGTGGTTTGCAGGAGCTGCTTTGAGCAGGAGACTAAAATGACTGCAGAGCATTTTAATTCATTTGGACATACAGAGAGCCCCAGCAGAATAGTGTCCTTTGTAAGCATCCATTTTTATAAGAAGTTGCATGTCACGGTGAGAAGACTTACACATCAATTTCATGGAAAATATGATCGTTATTTTGTATATATTTTGAAAATATTTTGGAGAGCCTAAAACCAGTGTATCTATGACAGCCACACATACTGAGTGTGTGGTCTTCATAATTTTTACACATCTCTGTATGCTATTGTGTTTTCATTTTTAAAGGAAACTGGAGCTTAGTGTATCAGGTATTTTATTGTATCCCTGATCCAGCAAAGTACAGATGGAAGTAAATTCTGGAAGATTTGTTGTGAAAAGGTGGCAGGTAGGACAGTTTGTTTGAAGAGGCCTGTTAATGAGCGCTGCAGTATAATTGCTGAAGTCCATTTTCTTGGCAGTGTGAGTAAGACCCCAAGGGAATGTAGGACAATGCCCTTCTTCATCCTGGTAAGCCATCTTTGCTGTAGTTTCTTTATCTACGGACTTACTAGCTTTTTCTTTGGAAGGAGGGAGGAGGAGAGAGGACGGACTCAGGGAAGACTGCCCCTTTAGAATTAGTGATGTACTGAAAGAAAACAAGGCTGTAACTGGGATGTCTTAAATTAGTGGCATGCTGGAATACCCTGCTGAAGTTAGTCTTCCCCTGCTACGGGCAGCATGATTTCTGCTGGGGGTTATCATTAGAGAAACTACATCATGGAAGTTCCACTTTTTCAAAGTTGCTTTTATTTAACCTGATTGACCTGAGCAACTTTGCCTAGTTCGGACACTGTACTTGATATTTCTGTATCCTTGGTTTTGTGGAGAAACTGTACTAGGCTTTGGGCCTGTGCCTCATGCAAGGACTTTCAGTGTCAAAGCTGTAATATGCATCACTAAAATTCCAAGACTGGAGGAAATAGCCATTTAGAACTGAAATTGAGTTTTTCTTGACATTTTCCTGCTTCCTGAGTGAGATCTTTTGCAGACGTTTAATATTGGCACGTAGGTGGTTAAGTGAAATCTAACTTTTCTTGGAGGATCTTGGTTCCTATCTCTATTCTTCTTTTCATACTGAAAACCTAATGGGCTCAAGAATGTTGTTTGAATGTTGTTAATGAGTGATAATACCCAGCTACAGCCCTGAAGTTACTAACCAAAGCGTAGAAGCTTTGAAAAAAACTGGGTAAAATTTACATTTAGCAAGTATTTTGTGATATGTGCAAGTTACATATGCATTCTCTGTTGTCCTGCTATACCTTAGAGTGCTTTTACGTATCTTCAGTTATAGAATATAGGTGTGTGGACAATCTGCTTGTTAAATTGTTTTCTGAATACCAGTGCAAATTGATTTTACCTCTCACATGTTTTCCAGCTTTTATTTGAAGATCTGAGGGGTTTCTGGATACTGACTAATTTCTAGCCTACTATAAGGAATTAAATATAAACTGTTTTTATACCTAGGGAAGTAAAACAGGAGTTTCAAAGCAGTAGAATGGAGCAACTTTTCCTACCTCCCGTGCTGAATATCTAGTTGTTCTTCAGCAAACTGTCTTCTAAATGAGATTTTTCTGCCTTCTGCAGTTTTGTTCCTGTGAATTGAATTGTTTCAAGACGTAGAAAAGCTTTGGGAAGGGTGCTTGAAAACAAACAGCTTGTGTCAAAGAACATAATCCTGATTTGTTCTGTTCTGCTGCCCCCACTGTTAACTTCAGAATGTGTTGCTGCCATAAATGCAGGACAAGCTTGCACTTTTCACTAGTAACACTGAAACACAGCCAGCGCTGGAATTTAAAAATAGGTTGTCAATCTGGTTTTACACTTCTCACCTGAAACCTAACACTGTTTGGGCAATGTCTTGTAAACTGCAGGCAAAAGAACCCGAAAGAATGAAATTTACTGCTGCTTTCTTTTCAAACAGATAGATGAATAATACCGTTTTTCCCCCCTATTCCTTCGAGGAGTCTGTTTACTGACAGGCTGATACCTGATATTGATAAAACTACGGTTGCAGCTTGCAATTAATGCTACTTTATTGTAAAACATGACTTCAAACAGTGTCACTAAGTACAAATTTTCAGAATAGACTACACTTAAGAGCCTTCTTCATTTAGATGTTTGTAGAACTCATTCAGCTTCCATTGTTGTTGAATGCAAGGCTTTTTCTGAATTATTTGGAATTATGCATGTAACTTTCCTCCTACCGTGCTAGTATATAACACTTCTCTGAAGAAGTCTTCATTGCAAAGTTTAAGTCTTCGTTGCACCTGTTCGTATCCTGACGCGCATCAGCTGTGCTCCAAAGCCATTATATTGCTCTCATTTGCTTTGGTTGCACTTAGTGCATGTTGTTAGGACTTCTTGGATAGTTATTTTATTCTTGTGGAGAAGGAAAAGTACTGATAATTCCCCAGTAAATTGTGGGAGGTTTTGTGGGAAGGCTATCAGAACTCAATTAGTTTTGTCCTGCATCCTCACCCAAGTTTCTCTGTTGTAATGCCCCAGTGTGAAGTCCTATTCTGATAGGACAGACTTTAGAGGGGCTTTGACAAAGTCTTAAAGTAGATACAGAGCAATCTTACAAGAAATCAGTTTGGTAGTGTTTGGGTTTTTTTTATGCGAGTGAATCTCTGAGCACTTCATGGATGCAGATTTTAGTTTTGTTCTCTGTTGTAATGCAGGTAAGCATTCCTATATTGCTGCTGCAAGGGGAGGTCGAAGATGTGATTATCTGTAGTCAAATGTGAATATTATTAACATTTATTTCCTAATGTGTTACTAAGAATGCTTAAGAGCTGGATTGAAAAACAGTATTTCCTCTCCTTTTCCATCCAAATAATTGTGTAGTGCCTTCTCATCTCTGTAGTAGTAATCTTGGTGGTGCCTTTTCTCTAGGAGTAGCCCACCGAAGCCAGAGCAGCGAAGGAGTGAGTTCACTCAGCAGTTCTCCATCTAACAGCCTTGAAACACAATCTCAGTCTCTCTCTCGGTCTCAGAGCATGGATATTGATAGTGTCTCCTGTGAGAAAAGGTAAAAAATGCAGCTTGTATAAGCTGGCAAATATTGCGCAATGCTAATCATCAAAACCACTTACACAGGAAAACATTCTGCCATTTCTCACTTCCAGCTGTGTTAATGCAATAGGGTTTAATGCTTAAAAATGACACACTGTTTAGACCACTGTAATGCTTTTGCTTTTTCTAGTCTGGTTTTAATGGGGATTCCTGACCTAAAGTGATAGAAGACAAAGCATTATCTTATACGTTAACTGATGAGCATGTCTGGTGGGGACAATTCAGCTACTCTATTTAAAAAATAAAAGGTTATGGAATGTGATAGCTCTGTAGTTTGTATTGCCTGCTGAAGAAATTTAGAAGTGTGTTTCTTGAATTCAAAATAAATGTAATATGGGAAGCATTTATCAGCTAGTGATTTTAATTGCTGTTTGTGCATATGGCTGTTTCTGTTGCATTGGTTTTTCTGTGCTGCTTCTACTTAAGGTGACACTCCTTCAGTCAGCATCTTGCAGAGGACTGTCTGCAGCTTTCTACAAGTTAATGGGCTTCTCTTATTTCCACTTACAGTATGTCCCAGGTAGATGTGGATTCAGGAATTGAAAACATGGAGGTTGATGAGAACGATCGCAGAGAGAAAAGGAGTCTGACAGATAAGGTTAGTCTGTTTTATGTTGGCTGGATGGAGGAGTGATGCGGAGTTTTAGCTTGCAGTGAGTTCAGTTATCTCCACATTTTGAATACATGCTCTCGAGAGGATGGAACTAGCCCTCAGATGTCATCTGTGAACAATTTCTTCACTGCATTTTCTCATTAAAATTTGTGGGAAGGAAAAAACCACAAAACTTCCAATATCAAACCTGCATTTCCATTGTCTCAAATTGGTGTGTGAATATTTGAAAACTCTGAAGAAAATGTTTTTGTTATACATCCTACAGCAAAGTGACCTATTAATGCCCAGATCTATTTTTTTAATATGCAGTAGGCCAGAAGAAATATTACTGAAGACACTTTTTAAAGATTGTTGCAGCTTATTTGTATAGCATTTAGAGGTCTGCTAACAAAGTACTGCTTCAGATGTTATGTATGCTGAAGTAATGCTATGTAGTAAGGTTTTTTAATGATCTTATAGGAAAATAAATAAGACTATTTAGCCATCAATGTTTAGGCAGGTGGTAGAGCCCTTTAAAGCAGAAGAAGAAAGAAACAAGCTCTCACTCACTCCTAAAGTTGTCCTCTGTCATTTGATTTTTAAGGCCCATGTGAAATAAAGCCATAAAGAAACGGGACATCAGTGTAGCAGAGAGAAGTTTCTACAACAGTTCTTGCAGTGCTCATTAGATGTCTTTGTTTATTCCTGCACTGTCATTAATAAGGTCAGTTGGTAAAAGCCTGGCTTAAAGCCACGTAGCAATAACTCTGCCGCAGAATCCTTTCGAGTCAATTCCTAGCTGCAAATCAGGCTGTTGGACAGCTTGCATTGTGCTACTTTGAAATAAATAGCTTGGAGTCAAGGACAATCTTGAAGCAGGTAGGGGGAGACCAGTGGAAAGTAAAATAAAGCTTTGCAAACTTGGTTCAATTCCTCTTGCTAACTTGGTGATCCCAAAAAGTTAAGTGGATAGGAGACAGCATAGTCCTCATTTACAAGCAAAAAATTTTCTTGCCTGCTTTTCTGTATTGGAACTGATGTCAGTAATAAAGCCTTCTTTGCAGAAATAAGCAGGAGAAGTAGCAGTACTTGAAAACAGTAGAACACTAGTAGAGTGATTAAGTCAATAAAAATGTATTAATGTGCCAAAAATTATGGTTTATTAAATGGTTTGAGGGAAAGCTTTTGAAAAGGGTACAGTGCTGGTAGTTGCTAGAAATTGCCAATAAATCTAGGCTTACCTGGTGGCCATTATGAGGTCTCAAATTTAAAGGAAAAAAGGGAGCTTTTTAGTGGCAACCTTTTTTTTTCAATCTGCATTTTGTTCTTCCTCATTGACTTACTCCTTTTAAAAAAAAAAAAAAAATACTGCTATCTCAAGAAGTATGATACATAGCAGTATAATATGCACTTGTATTAGTCAAATATCGGGAAATTTTTTTTTGGTGTAGTAAATATCTGCAACTCTTGCAGGATACCTTTTGCAGGAAAATAGCCTCAAAGCTAAAACTTTTCCATCTTTGAAATTCTGTGCAGCTGAATTGTCTGTTTTGTGTATTACGTTGCTTTTACAGTTTTGGTAGAGTGTAGGGGAGGACAGAGTTATGTTGTTGGCTTGTCATGTAGGTTTTGGAAATGTTTTTAAATGCTACCTCTCCTCACATTGCAGGGCTAATTACTTGAGTTTTATTTCTTTATATTCCACCACTTTTTCACGTGCACACTCAAAGCTGCCTCCCATTTAACCTTTGCTAGCCACTATATGTGGTAGCATTCTTTTAGAGAAACTAGTTTTTCATTTTGAGCACTGTTGACATGATGTTCCTTTTTTGGAAGAAAAGGGAACAAGGAAAAATTTTGAGTCTTTTGTCCTGTCCAGACTTCATTCAATTGAAAGACATCTTTGTCTTGGGCAAAGATTTGAAAGCAGGAAAGACTTGGGGAAGCTCACTCCTTCCTGTGCTTTCATTTTTAAAAGAAACTCTTAAAATACCTGTGCATAATGAATATTTGAATCCCCAATTAATTCCTTAAAGCAGACGTTATAGGTACCTTGGTTAAGTTTCCCTTCTTGGTGTACTGTTTTCAAATGTGTTCTGGGAATTTGCTTCCTACTGGATTTGTATATTTCTGCTTCATCTTTTCTGCATCTTTTTAGTGTTTCTTCAGGGTTTTTTTCCAAATAAATTTTGGCAAATATATCTGTGTTCCTTCATAAGCGTACAAAATCTGCCATTAGTCAGAAGCCATTTAAAGAAGGCCTGCATCCGATTGTGACTTGACTAATACAATTGCAAATAAGTTGATTTTTTTTTTTTAACCCTCCCCAATGAAGGAACCTCTGTCTGGGTCTGAAGTATCTGAGGAGCAAGCTTTACAGCTGGTCTGTAAGATCTTCAGAGTCTCTTGGAAGGACCGAGACAGAGATGTTATCTTCCTGAATTCACTCTCTGCCCAGTTTAAGCAGAACCCAAAGGAAGGTAGGTATCTGAACTGTTACCATTGTTAGGGATTGTTTCAGTTGAGTGGCGTGTTCCCTGTTCTTATTTTTAGCTTTTTCTCTTTGCTACAATGCCAGAGCTATCTACTTGTGGTCTTTGCTTGATTTCAACATCTGCTATCAGCAGATGTAGCAGGAAATGGAATCCCCAAAAAGGAACACAGGACCAAATGGTCGTAGCTCCTATTTAGTCAATTCCTGTGCTCTTGTTGGTTATGTTTTCTGTTGTCAAACTAGTGTGCTGATATTGCAGTGTTGCTGGATTTTTCTTTTTCTTTTCCAGAAACCTTTTACTGACTTAATGGGTTGTCTTGCATCCAAATAGATACTTCGCAGTTAATTTGATAAGCTAAGAATTCCTTATGATTTTATATAACAAATTATATTTTATATGTCAGCTATAAGATCTGACCAAATTCAAAATTGTTATTTTATGTGAGAGCGTATGTGGAGTTGGGGGTGTGTGCATGCACATGTTTTTCCTTTCTTTATGACACAGCTTGCCCAATTCAACAGCAGCGTGGGAAAATGAGAGGGACAGACAAGACAGCTTTAATAATCAGCAATAACAACGTTAGGTCATCTATAATCTTTTGTACTTTCCATAAAAGTTATATTTTTGTGTAGCCGTCAGTTAATAGTGATAGTTGTAAATGTAAGTATCAGTCTATTGTTTTTGCCAAAAGCAGCACTTAATTCACAGAAGTAAATTACTGTCCTTTTTAGCTGAAATCTCTGACAGTGTTTACATCTCTGACTAATGTAGATGAAGACAGTAGGTGAGGATATTGACTCCCTCTTCTTTTATTCTTAACAGTGTTTTCAGATTTTAAGGACTTGATCGGGCAGATTTTGATGGAAGTGCTGATGATGTCTACCCAGTCAAGGGATGAAAACCCATTTGCTAGCCTGACAGCTACATCACAACCAATTGCTGCACCTGCCCGGTCTCCTGACAGAAGCCTGATTTTAAACATGGGCTCTAACCCAGGAAGCAGCCCCATGTTCTGTAATGTGGGCTCCTTTGGTTCCAGTTCATTATCCAGGTGACTCCTGATTATAACTGAATACTGATTTCACTTGAATATTGTTTGATAGACTAGGAGAGGGGCATAGAAATGTCTCAAGAACAGTAAATAGAGTAGATTTTTTTTAAATTCTTCGCTCTTTTTCATGTGACTATCTCTCCATTTCACTATTTTTCATTACATTGCCACGGCTAGAAGTGTACTTGATAGGTTAAAGCCATGTAGCTGGCTCCTTCTGAGAAGTATCCCTAACTTGCATCAGTGAAGGCTATGACATTTAACAGTGTCTAGATTGTGATATAGTTTTATTCAGCATTAGTAAAAAGGAGTAATGCGTGTGAGCTGCAGAATTATTGCTGAAGAGTCATCAGAAGGGCAAGGGCTTCTCTTGCTCATTTTATCTTTTTTTACCCTTTTTCTGCATATCCTAAATCATTGCTTTATTTTTTTTTTTCTTTTTCCCCTGTAACTGGTTTAGTCTCTATGGGACTAGTCCAGCTCCTACTACCAATTTCACAAGCTATGTACCAATGACTGGTTCATCTCTTACCCCACCAGCCAGTTCAGTTGCCACTACATCTGTGCCTTCCATTACTGTCAGCTCTCATCTCACAGCAACAAGCCTTTCTTGGACACAGCCTTCCTCTCCGAGGTACCGGCCATACACTGTTGCCCATTCTGGAGGCATTTCAGCTTCTTCCATCCCGCGTTCCTTGAATGTTTCCATCCCATCTAGTTCACCAAGTCCTCCAACCATGGCTGCTAGCCCTCCAGCCATGCCAGTCATCACATCCAGACAGAGACCCACAACAATGGGTCCGCCTTTGTTTACTGCCTCACCCAGTACCTTGCGCAGGCGTTCTTCTTTACTGAACAGGATTCCTTCTAGGTATTTAATGAGAATGAAAGAGTGTGTTTAATGTGTGGTGTGCAGGGTGGGGCATAATCATGCAATTTGGAAGAACTTATGTTTGTGCTGAGCTCACCCTACTTACCTTGAGTTGATTTCTGCATTTTGGTTTGTGCTAATATGCTGACTTCCTAACAAGCCATCTTTGCTGAAATGTTAAACCTGCTTCTGCAAACATTTGAAGTGTAATGTAATTACTTTAAAGGTAGCAATATTGTTAATTTCCTCCTCTTCTTACAACCGTTCCTGTTAAAACTATTCGCTTTCTGTTCAGTTGCTACTGCTGGATAGTAAACCAAATAGACCTCCTGCTTTGAAATCGGTTTTCTTAGTAGGGCTTTAGTTGATTTGTTGAAAGTTGTTACTTGCTGGACTGTGTTGGATTTGATTCCATAGTGCACAGATGTCAATTACAGATTAGCCTATTTCAGTATGTCAGGTCAAGTACTACTGCATTTTCTGTTGGCTGCTCCTGGAATCCCCAGTCCCTGCAGGAAGGAGAAATGAGCACGCAAGGTTTTGAGGCGACTGCTTTAAAGTTTAGTAGCTTAGAATTGTAATACTTATTATTTTGTCATGTCTAAACATTCCTACTTCAGCCATAATTTTTATTAGGTCTCAAAAATTCTTTTTAAATTTTTGGTTTTTGAATATGTGGTGGTTTGATATGTGACTAACTTTTAGTAGTGTAACAGAGCATGTTAGTGTAGTCGTGGTTTTACTAACAAGGAGTTATCCATTGTCTGCATGTTTAGAGAAGACGATTTTTGGCAGACTTACAAAGAAAAGCTACCATGTACTTTTTCTTTTGGCTTAAAAAAATCTGATGGCCTTTTTCATTTTTGTTGTGGTAGTATACACGACAACCCTTTCTCCCTCCTCCTCCTTGCCGTTTCTGATGTGTCTGAGGACAGTAGTGATGAAGAAAATGAAGATGATGATTTTTCTTGTGTCCAGTTTGGGTCCAGGTATTGGAGAAAGAGAATGTAACCTGCATGTTTGGTTGCTTAGGAACTAACAGTCTGTGTAGCATCAAGTGTTCTTCAAAGTAACTTGGGAAATTTCTAAAGCCAAGGAGATGACTTGGATGGGTTTTTAAGATGGCATATAAACATGTATAATGAATGTTAGTTTGTCAGCTCTTTTTAACAGATGACTAAGATAAAGTAAATGTTAATCATACTGCCTTTTAGGTTTAATGAGCATGGTTTCTGAAATGATGTTTGAGTGGAACTCCTCATTGACTATATGAGTAGAAGAAATATTATTTACCCATGGTTGTAACTTTAAAACCAGTGGTACCTCATGTACGTGTTTTCCTATCAAAAAAATGGAAAATGAGGAGAAAGGTTAACATGTAGAAAAAGATACAGTGGCAAATAGCCAGCTGATACAAACAGTATGACTTTGTTGAAGATTCGTGGCTACTTGACAGCTGAGGATTGCTCCTCTAGCCTGTAAAGAAAATACATCTGAAAGTTTAAACAGGTCCTTTGACATGGTAAGTAGTAGAGGCCGATATAGTTGCAACAGCCAAGAGTGGAGGGGGAAGAGCAGAATATATTTTACTGTAAAACAGAGACTTAATGAATCGTGTAGCGAAGCCCTTTCATTTGTGTGACATTAAGATACGTGAAACCAAAATGAGAATTGATATTAGTGAGTTCTATTTGGAAGCTAGCCAGATAGCTGTGCAAAAAACCCTGCAGAACACTGGATATGCCAAGGAAAAAAAACTTTCGGAAATGTAAATGCGGGATAGGATCTTCTCTAGTTTTACATTCCATTGCAGAGTAATGCTGTAGTGTCTTGGCTGATACAAAAATATTTTTGCAAAGAAATGCCCCATTCTTTTGTATCAGCCCAAATTGGAGAAAGGAAAAAATGTTTTATATAAAAAGCATGTATTTCGGGAAGACTTTTCTGAAAAATGATAGTTCTGTAGTCTTGCTAGTATCCTGAACACTTCTATGAGCATTCAGACCCCTGATTATGACGGATAGTAATTCTAAGGTGGCCTACGGCTAGCCATATAACCTGATAGTGCCAGTTACAATTTACAAATGGATAAGGGAAACAAGATGAGAGTTTTAAAGGCTACATACATGTTGAACAACTGGGAGGAAGAGAGTTCCTTCAAGACTTTCAGTCCCCTTTGAAGTATTTTAGTTACAGCAAAAGTCGGGGGAAATTAATTGCTTGAGCCTTCTAAAACTAAGCTAGGGTCAAGACTTTAGGAAGTATCTTGTGATGTCAGGGAATACCCAAAAAGACTTGGTATGAAGTGATCCCCTGCCCCAGCTTGTCTGTCTATGATTGTTTCTGTGGTTTGTTGGGACACTACAGCTCAAGTCAGACTGTTAACTAGAAGACCTTCCAATAGGATCTCTCTTACATTCCAGTCTAATTTCAGGAGAGTGAACTTGTTAACACAGGTTTAGGTTTTTTGTGTACATGGAATTTAGGATTATTTTTTCCCCGCTGTTCTGTTTAATTTTTATCCTGTTGGCAATTTAATCCGAATGTTGGAGTGAGTTGCAAAGCCTTTGGTAAGGATTTCTGAGGCTGCTATGCTTCTGCAGTCTTAGTTTGTATATTATGTCCTCGCATTCGGCAGACAGCATTAAGATGTTAGTTAAATTATAAACACAATGGCTGTACAATTATGCAACAACTTGCATTCTGAAAATACCAAGACATTAAATATGTGTATGAAGGATGTATGAGCTTTGCATTAGAATAATTTCAGTTACTGCTGCAGTGAAATCATTAACAGAATGACTAACTATAGAAGTAGTAGGGTTTTTATTATAAACTGATTTTCTTAAAAGGGTAGTTTTTAAGCTGAATGTGAGAAGTCAAGAGGTTTAAAAGAGAGACAATAGAAAAGAAAACGTGTGTATGATTTCATGGTTACTGAGTACTATTTTAATAGAGCTACATTTTACATGGGTTAGTTTTAACTAAAAAGCTGAAAACACATTCTGTCTGCTAAAGGGATTGCCACTATTAGAAGTTATGTTTCTTAACGTGCTGAGCTACTAGATGCTTAGCAGTAATAACCTTTCCCTGATTTATTGGTTGGACTGTAAAGCTTGCATAATAGGTTTGTACGGCTTGATTATTAAAATGTAAATTATTTTACAGTTTAAAGGAAATTCCAGTTTTGACACAGTTTGTAGTTTTGAACATGGTTTTAAAAAGCTGCATTTAAAGAAACAAATACTCTTATTTTTCAGTTTAAGATCTAGGCTTATATATTGGTCTTCATTTAAATCCACTCTGACTGTGCACAGACTTTTCTTTGAGGAATAGCAGTAGACCATCCACATAATTGCTATTTTTTAACTCCATTTTCATAAAGTGAATATCTCTTGTCTTTATTCCCTTCTGTAAAATGAGGATTTTGCTTTTAATTAGCTTTGCCAAGCTGCTATGTAGAGAAGAATTCTGTTGAGGTAACAACTCTGAGATTGAGAGTCGGGTGGTCTGTTCTCACTTGTGTATTTAATTTCTCTCTTGCCTCAAGCGTGGTTTTGTGGATTTAGTTTCCGTGTTTATAATATTAGTGTTTTCTTTTTCCTCCCCTGAGGCTGTGCTACTTAATGAAATGGCATATTTTACTGTAAGGGAATTGAAATGAACTGAGTTGAAATTAGATGATCTTTAATGTGCAAATTTTAATAGGAACAGTTGATTTAACGTATTGCCTCCTGTTTTGTTTATTCTCCTTCCTTAGAATATATAAAGGGATTGTCTGTAGCCCTATCTATCAGCTAAGGTCTCTTCTCTGCAGTGGGAGGATCTTACCTTCCATGGGTTGGCTAGTGTTAACAGGGTTGGTGAAATTTCTACCGTTTTGAATGCTATATACAGAGACTCTGCAGAAACTGTGCAGAGGTTACACCATGGCATGGAAGTGTTGTGATGTCCTGAGCGTCTGAACAGTTTTGATGTTAGGTACAACTTAAAGGCTGTTCATTTTCCGTCTTGCTGTGTGAGAACAAGATTTATTGATTCCCATTAAAGTCATGCACCTTGTTGCTGTCTTTCAGATACTTACACAATAAAATTGATTCTTCAGTCATGTTACAGTACAGCTGAACTTCCAGAGTTGGACAAGCTGTTAAAATGGAGAGCTCTTCATAGATCACAGAAATGTTCTTAATTATTGAGCCATGTGTGTGATGGATGCAGTCTTCAGAAAACTGACAGAGGAAATCAAGAGCTCATGAATTATTTGATTGTGCACAAGTGAAGAACAGTACCTAATGCTTCGTTTCTTCTGTTTTGTGTGTTTTAAAGTGTGGGAGGCTCTGGCAGCTCAAGTGTTTCTGATTCCTGCAGTGACCACTTCACCATTGAAAATTGTAAGGAGACAGAGATGCTGAACTACCTCATTGAGTGTTTTGACAGAGTTGGAATAGAGGAGAGAAAAGCACCAAAGGTATGTTTCAGATGAGTGAAGTTGTATCAGTGCTGTCACAGACACTCCTACTGTTTAGTGGGGAAGTTGGTGAAAATTGATAGTTTTTTCTTGATGGCTTTGTTGTAGAAATAGAGAATTTATAAGGTCACTTTGACTCTTATAGGTGATTCAAATACGATGAATTAATGTTTTGGATCTCAGATAAGCACTGTGTTAGAAACTGTCCTTCCCCTTTTGATCTACTGCATTTTATCCAAGCTTATTCCATGTAAAACATACTTTAGTGAGACCAGTTCCCTGTCGGTGTTCTCTATTCTGCTTTAAGCTTTTGCTTCTGGGGAAAAAACAAACACCACTTTTATATATAAATTTGAAAGGTTTTTAGCTGGAGTAGTGCTAATCTTAGTCTGCATATTATATTCATACTGCATGAATAAAGAAATTCATCATATTTCCTGTCTGTTCTGTGTCTGAATACTTCTAGTTTGTATTAAAATAAAGTTATTTTTATCAGATGTGTAGCCAGCCAACAGTTAGCCAGTTACTGAGCAACATCCGATCACAGTGCATTTCACATGCTGCTTTGGTGCTACAGGGATCCTTAACACAACCAAGGTAAATACAGCTGATGTTAATCATGGAAGCTAGACTGTTCTGGGATTCTGTTGGAGCAGGATACATTTATGTGCCAGAGGAATAGTTTATTGCTTTAGCTTTGGAGACTATTGTTCCTGCTGATATGTTGGTGGAGAGCAGTTTAAGTGTTTTCTAATTGTGTTTTGGTAAAATCATCCAGGTTGATCTGAACAGTGTAAATGGAGGATCTGAGTTAACCAAGCTGATTTTTGCCTTACCTCATGCATAAACTGTTTTACTTGCCGATTGTTGGGGCACTACTCTTGTGAAAGTCAGTAACCAGTAGAGCTGAATCTGAGAAACAGTCCTATCAAAATGTGTAGCAAAGCCTGCTGAAGTGGCATAGCACTTGTTTACTGCAGAGAGTTTGCCACAACAGATTTGGTAATGTAAATCTGTGTGTAGACATTCTACGCTAAATCACAACTCCGAGATTGCAAGTGCAGTTGTTTCAACAGCAGTTGTTTAACTAGCAGCCTGTTTAGTTGGAACAGTAAAAAGGTTTTTAAAATAGGATATCTGACTTTTACTAAAATCTGCATAATTTTGTATTTGTGTTTCCAAACAATATTTCTATAATATTTAAAGGTGCACCAATGATCCACTGTGCTTTGAGATTAGTTTTGTCTTTTAGTGAACCAATGTTAACTAAAATAAGTTTTTTATATGTAATACGGAAAAAAAGATACTTTTTCAAAAATCATAGGGAGCAGTTGAAAGTAGTGACTATATTAATTCAGAAAAGACTAATGTTATGTTCTTTTCTTAATATGGAAAAACAAACATCAAAAAATGTTCTTCCTTCACTAGTTGAGCGTAAGAGAGGGTTTTTTTCATTAGAGAGGAGCAGAACGGAGAATCAATTACTACACAGAAGCTGTTATTTTCTTCCAGCCTCATTAAACTGAAGTGTGATCTTGGCAGCATTATCTGTTTCAGAATAACCTTTCCACAAGTAACTTGAGAAGACAAGGTTAGTTACTTCTGAAAGGAGTAGGTGTGTCTACATGTTGATAAGCTGCTTTCTGGCATCCTTAGATCACATCCTTAGATGTGATGACTCTGGCATTTTTGCAAGTTCTACTACAAATACTACTGCAAATAATCGGTAGTTTTGGATATTTTTTTCTATACAAATAAAGGTCATTGCAGCAGCAGTCTTTGCTGGTACCATATATGCTGTGTAGGAATCTCCCATTTGGCTTCATCCAAGAATTGGTGAGAACAACTTATCAGGATGAAGAGGTGTTCAAACAGGTAAGGCATAGGTAAAAACTAAATAATTATATTGTATGATTCTACTATTTGCAATATGTGAGAGAGTGGATTTCCAGAGATTTATTCTGCATTTCACAGTTCTATATTTACTACTTCAGGGGCTAACAACCTCTTAAGCAGTTGGAATTTTTTATTCATTTTTAACTCATTTAGCGTTTTGTGAAAAAGACCGACTTTCATTGTTTGCTCATTCTAATTATTAAAAGTGCATTTGTTAATCAGCAGTGCACATTCATGTAATGCTGAAGTAAACTACTCAGAATATGCAGGCATGTATTACGGGATTGATTTGGGGTTTTCATCCTTCTGTGCTTCTGTACAAATACCGTAAAAATGTATGTGTAAGACAGCAATCTTCTGTAATTGTACTCATTCTTTGCAACTTTAATAGTTTGCATCTAAGGTGCTAAGAGCATTTTACAAATCCTAGTCCATTAAGTCTTCATATTTCACAGAGATGAATGAGAAGCATCAGATGGTTTATTCTGTTTGTCAGAGTAGTTCATTGAGATGATTAAAAATTGGAATTGGTGGGTCTAGTAATTAAGACACAAAACTAGCCAACTTCTTCTAGCCCATATAATGTTAAAGCAGATCAGTAAGGTTGCAGTTGTCCTCTAATTACCACTTCTGTAGTATTATGTGACCTAGCTGTAAAGGGGCCTTCAGAATGGCATTTGATCTTTCCAATTTTGAGGAAAATTACATTAGCTAGTTTTTATGTGTAGTGCAAATACCTTTTAATAATTTATCTCTCTGTCTGGACACCTTTTAGTAGAGGTTCATGCAGTTGAAAGTACATTGAAGCCTGTCAAAAAGTGGTTAGGGAAAGTGTTAAAGCTCACCTACCCTGGAGAAGAGAACCATTCCCCTAGCTGAAGCAGACAACAGCCTTTTTATAGTCCTTTTCTGTAATACGATTTAATAATAGTTTTTGTCTCTCAACACAGTATACTTAAATTTAACATTCTGTGGGACCTCTTGTTGTTATTGTTGCAAAATTTACTGTAAGAGTTTATTTGTGAGGGTATAGTTGTCAGAGCTGTGTGATTGGGACTTACTAACTGGGTATAATTACTTTTGATTAATAAGTTCCTGTCATGTCACTACTACCTCTTTCATAACAATCCTTGACTGCTGCTTATTATCTTTACTCTTACCACAGTTACAACTTAGCAGCACAAAACCAACCTGCTTACATGACATGCAAAATTAAAGCTGTATTATTACCCCAAGTGTGTAGGCAAATAAACTATTACCCATTTGGGCAATCAAGTTGTTGGAGACCTCTACAGAACTTGTACTCTCGTTAGTGTGTATAATATACATGCTTGCACTCATGATCTACAGTGCTCCTGTATGAAATGTGTGTATGCTTCCCCATGTGTTTTCCTCATGCGGAGAACCTGATGAAACACCAGCCTATTTTTGTCAGTGTGCTGACATTACTATTTGTCAGCTTCAGCCTGTATCTGTTAGTTTTGGGTCCAAATCTAGGCGTACAGGTCTCTGGGGTTTTTTGGTTTGCAAAGTAAATGCTTGGAAACGAGTTAGAATGTGATCAGGAAAAATACATACAAGTGCTTGGAAAGAAGTTTGTATGGATAAATCGTTATGCCCAGGCATCAAGTCAATACATCACTTACACTATATTAAGCAAGTTGGTTTTTAGCTTTGAATAATCTCTTAAGTGTTTAGGCTTAACTGATACAAATATAAAGAAAAGGTGGTAGGTTTTTTTCTGTGTAACTTGCAGCATTTGAAGAATGAACAGTCATTTCATGCTGTGTAAAGCAATAGTGTAATTTGATTGCTTCTAATTCTTGAATAAAGTAATCTACTTCTGGTTTTACAGATCTTTATTCCCATCTTACAAGGCCTGGCTGTGGCTTCCAAAGAGTGCTCCCTTGATAGTGACAATTTTAAATACCCCCTTATGGTAAGCACTGTTGATTTTCTTTATGATTACTGATGACTTATGCAGATTCTTTACAAGATAATGTACTTTCAATTTTGGGGCTTTCTTTGGTTAATGGATTACTATTAAACTGTGTCTTGGAAGCCTAATGTGGTGTGAGGTGTGTAAAAGACCATTAAAAACCTAGTCGAGTCTGAGGCCAATAATATCTTAAGCTTAATGTATAGCATTTGTATAGTGGGCTATTCAAATGTTTGTATGTATTGCTTTATATAAGCTTAATCAAATGTATGGCTTTCATCATGCATGCTAGTTATAATACTGTGGATGCTTATAAAATACTGCTAAGCTCCTCCCAATTTATGTCTGGGAAATAAGGACCAATACCCATAACAATGTTTGGGCTCACTTTTATATGTGGGAAACTAAAATCTATTGCATTAATCCCCAAATTATTTGAATTGGTGACTGTTTACTGTGAGGAAACATCAAAATATTCCCTGACTAAAAAGCTGGGGGATTTATTTATAGTTTGGTTTTTTTAAGTGTATACTTTAGTCCCAGATCTGTTTCCCTCCTACTGCTTTTATTGACAAAACAAAGAAGTCTTTTGAAAAGCATGCTTGGCCACAAAAGAGCAAGCTAAATTCTTGGCTAAACTGAGCATTGTCAGCTGACACTGTCAGATTTTAGGATCTTCAGTGTATGATGCCAAAAAAGGCTGTTATTTCTCAGGCTTAAAATGTACTTCAGGGAATTAAGCTGGACTGGGGTGCTGCAAATCAAATTGATTAAGCAGCTCTGGTACGTTTGCAAAAAAAACAATTTTTGCTGGTTCTGTGTCTTCCTGGTCTTCTGTTATTCTGACCAATCCAAATTACTAACTGTTGCAAATTTGGTTGTTGGCTACAAGTAAGGGCTACTTGAAAATTATATTCCACTTTGACCATCTCTAGTTGGCACAGCGTGCAACAAAAGGATGGAATAGTAGTTACTAGCTATAGTATAATTGAAGAATGAGAATGTATAATACAGGAGAAGCAGGGTATGTGAAAGCCTACAGGTTTTTTGTGTTTTCAGAATCATCTGTTATAACTGCTTTTTTTTTTCTGTGCTGCAGTTGAAAGTGTGTTAGAGATCTTGGATAGGATTCTTTGTTTCTGGCTTCTGTGTTCATCTGACATTTTTCCACTCTGATTCAAAAGACAAAGGCCTTGGTGTATGTATAGAACAATTGCTCTGTTTATTATTGTTACTGACTTTTATGTGGCAGTTCAGGAGTCCAGCAAAGGCATTGTTATGTTCTGAACAAACAAACAAATTTGCACAGCTAATTTTTTAAATAAGTGCAATAATTTATTATCTTCTGAGACATGTTAGCTTTTGTGAGATGACTTGGAGTAGATGTAAAAGTTAAAATGGAAGCAGGGTGTGATGTAGCTCTTTTTGGACCTCTTCACCATTGTAGAAGATGGAAGTTTTTCCACTGCTTAAGGGAAAAAGGTTTGGCTCTTTCAGCAGTTCACCATGTTAAGCTTGTTATTTGCAGAGAGGTTAGGAATTACGCACAAAAGTAATTTTTCTTGGGATTTCTTTATAGGCACTATGTGAACTTTGTGAAATCAAGTTTGGGAAAACACACCCTATGTGCAGTTTGGTAAGTGTATCCAGTCTGATTTTTTCAAGTTAGAAGAACCGTGTAACTTACTTTGTTTTTGGTATCGCATGATCCACATTGGTAACATTCTTCAGAACTCTAAATGGGCTACTGTAGTATCTCATGCTAAACTATGAAGTAAACTGGTAAAGGGAATCCTTTTCTGTGAGAATTTAGAAAAAGAAGGACAAACAAGACTTGCTTCGATTGCTGGAATACTGAGATGTTTCCATTTAGCTAATCAGCATGACTGTTGAATCAAGGGCATGTGGCAAACACTGAATGATGACAGTGCAGATAAAGTAGTATGGCTGACATGGCAGCTTTGATTAACTTGCTATTTCTCCTATTTTCTAGGTTGTCTCTTTGCCCTTGTGGTTGCCTAAATCTTTAAGCACAGGTGCAGGAAGAGAGCTGCAAAGACTTTCCTATCTTGGAGCCTTCTTCAGTCTCTCTGTCTTTGCTGAAGATGACGTAAGTGTTACAGAAAGATGTTGATAGTAGCATGGTGGGGTTTTTTTGTTTGTTTTTTTTGGTCCATGTCGTCATCCCCCTCCCCCCAGTATGTTCGACACGTTTGCCAATATTCATTCTACTTTCAGAACAAAGTAGTTGAAAAGTACTTCTCAGGGCCTGCCATTACTCTTGAAAACACCCGGGTTGTTAGCCAGTCTTTGCAACATTATCTGGAATTAGCAAGGGTAAGTGTTCTCATGTTTTCAAAAAAAAAAAAAAAGGCAAAATATTGTGGGTTTTTTGGTCTTGACATAGATGAAGAATATAATCTAAAAAAATCTAGCTTCTGTGTTAAACAACAAATCTATTAAGTTATGGGTGAAGGGAATTGGGCGGGGGGGGAAGTTATAGTGCTACAAATATTTCTCTAAGGCTGTAAGCCAATTCAGAAAATATCAGAACAGTTAGTCATGGATTATAGTTCATGTTAAAGGATGAATACTGTATTAGTAGTGTGTGTATTGCACTAGTCTTCTATATATAGCTTCTCTGTAACTAATGTCGTAACTAATATATGCATATAAACTTGACAATAAGACCATAACAGAAGTTGTAGTTAGTCTTGTGGAATTTGTAGAACAAAAAAATAAGGAGCCACAGAAAGTAGGAATGTGATGTGTGTAAATATGTGCAACCTGACAGAATGTTTACTTGAAATTCCAGCAAGAGCTGTTCAAGATTCTACATAGTATTTTACTGAACGGTGAAACTCGAGAAGCAGCTCTTAATTACATGGCAGCTATTGTCAATGCCAACATGAAAAAGGCACAAATGCAGGTAAATAAAGGGGAACGCTCTTCCTGTTATACCTGGACCTAGTCAATGCACAAATAGCACTAGATGGCTCATGCAATGGGTAGCTCTAGAATGGAGGATAAAAGAATTCTGAATGCTTACCACAACAGGCAAGAAGCCCTGTCATCAGTCTTTATCTCTTTCCATACATTTCCCATTTCTGAAATTAATCTATTTTACCCATTTGATCAGTTTGTTACTTCCTCTCTTAGGACTGACATGTCACTTTATTAACAGGGATTCAATAGTAGATGTTTAAAGCTTTGTGCTTCCCCCCACTCCATCTATGGAAGCTTCATTCTAACTGGCTGTGTTTAAAAAAAACTTTTCCCAGCTGGTAAGTTGCTAGGCTTTGTTTGTATGGTTTCTGTAAAAGGAGTAATGCAGATACGAAGTGGCATGATTCCAGTGAAGCAACAGGGATGTTGTTTTGCTGTTGTTTAATTAATGCATTGCACTCATTTCCTGTGATAAAATCTGTGCATGAATCCTGAACAACTGGAGTTTGCATCACTGTTGTCTTCAAGTCCCCTTTTCAAAAGCAAACATTTGGAACCATTACTGGGAATATTTCTGTGAAACTCCAGTGAAGAAGTAATAGAAACTTTACACTTAAGATAAAACTTACGAATTGAACCTCAGCAACTGTCTGAAACTCTTCTGTTGCTGTCTGTATATGTGGCAAACCATTCTTGGAACAGGCCCTTTTAAGCCCTTTTAATTTCTTAGGTTGTGTTCTACTTTTTATATGTTTAATGTTCTTGAGAATGGCTGCTTGAATCATAGAGAAAGGTAATATGCAAGTTAGTGCCTTCCTGTTATCACAAAGGTCTCCTTACAGATCCATGTTCTTCATCATTTCTCCCTCTTCTTGAACTTGCATAATTCATTTATGTTGAATACTGTTGTTGTGGTTTAACCCCAGCCAGCAACTCAGCACCACGCAGCTGCTCACTCACTTCCCCCCCACCCAGTGGGATGG
>JAVKLA010000001.1:5338711-5378726 GCA_034782735.1 Sagittarius serpentarius
CCTTCTTGCTGGCTGGGCAGGAGAAGCTGAAAAGTCCTTGAGTTAGTCTAAACACGACTTAGCAACAACTGAAAACACCAGGGTGTTATCAATGTTCTTCTCATACTAAACCCAAGACACAGCGCTATACCAGCTCCTAGGAAGACAATTAACTCTATTCCAGCCAAAACCAGGACATACATGTAAAGAATATGGATGCTTATGTCTGTCTGATATCTGATAGCAGCAGAAAATACCCTTGTCCTTCTAAGCTTATGTCTTCATTTACTTTCTTACCCCACAGACAGATGATCGTTTGGTATCTACAGATGGCTTTATGCTCAACTTCTTATGGGTACTACAGCAACTAAGTACGAAGATAAAGCTGGAAACGGTTGATCCCATGTACGTATTTCATCCCAGGTGTCGTATTGACCTCCCAACAGATGAGACAAGAGTGAAAGCAACAATGGAGGATGTTACAGCCTGGATTGCTGAACTTTGTGAGTACTCTTATTGAGATACGTTAAGCATTTACGATGCCTTCTGTTTTTGATACTGGAGGTACATGGAAGTACTTGGTTCCAGCAAATAATTCCCCTATTCCTAAATGCTTTCTCTTGTTGCTATCTGCTCTTACTGTTTTAAAGAAAGTTGAGTTCAAGGTCTCACCCCTCGATAAGGCAGTTCATTTTTTAATTTAATCACCTGTACTGCTTGTTTGTTTGTTTGTTTTCTAGACAGGGATCCGTCTCCATTTTCTGAGCCAAAATTCCCAACAGAGTGTTTCTTCCTAACCCTGCATGCCCATCATCTCTCAATCCTGCCAAGCTGCCGTCGGTACATACGTAGACTGCGGGCCATCAGGGAACTCAACAGGTTAGAAGTTGTTAATTATCTAGTGCATCTGAGAGTCCTAGCATCCTAGCGATGTCCTCTTCTCACGTGGCAGTCCTATAAACTTAATGGAAATTAGAATGACATTTTAGTTAGAACTGTTGCCACGTAGAGATCATCTTAGCTGTTTGTTAATCTGCTGCTTTTGGCCCTTGTGGATTTTTGATGTTGAGGAACTGGCTTGAATCAGGAATTCAATTAACAGTGGGATGGAGGATATTGGTTACATAAGGTAGCTCAAATTGGTGAGAAGACCATTATATTTAAAAGATAATTGAATTATCTTCAGAGCATTTTAGGATTCATGACACCACTTAACACTGTTTATTATAACTTAATCTGTGGTGTGGTTGATGGTGTGTGGACATGAGTGCCTCAGGCTCTGACACAGCTGTAGGAGTGCGTATAAAGCTACATGTCTGATAATCATGTCATTGTAGATGACTTGTGATTTCAGAAACCTTGTTAGTTGTGCCTGAGCTGTTTTGTATGTCCCAAAAGATATTTACCTTTTTTCCCCTTGGCTTCTGAGGTGGGATAACTTGTATTGCTCTTGGGCCAGGGGGAGGGAAGCCTTCAGCACTAAACTCATAATATTGTTGATGTACATGTAATTCAGTATGTGGTTTACCATTTTAAAAATTATAAATAAAAGTTATGTTGTTGATAGGAAGATACTGCTGTTTTCCATTTCTCTTGGCATAAATTCAAATAGACTTTTATAAGAAGTATTCGAAGAATACTCTGTTAAAATTAGAACAGATTTTTGTATCATCAGTATTTTCCATTGTTTATAACTGCACTCGTGCATTTTGGTAAATGTTCCTTGGCAGTAATATCATGAGTTCATTACAGGATTTTTGGACTGCATTCGTAGTGATTTCACTTTTAGTTTTTAAAGCACATGCAGGCCAAGAACATGGGAAGCTGCAGAGAGCAGAGCAGGGAGAGTCAGTTAAAGAAAAAAGTTTTTTCATATAAACAGCCTGTGGGTTACTTGTAAATAAGCCATACATTTGGCTTGAAAAAGGAATTGCTTCTTTTTCCTTATTTAGAATTGTTATGAAGGAGTTGCTTATGCAGCAATCTCCATCTAACGGTGCAGAGTGAAGAGCTCTTGGCTTTTACTGACATCAATAGGAGCTTAGTGTTCAGCATTTTCCATGAATTGCTTAGTTGCTTGCAACACTGAACAACGTAATTAGATGTTGTTAATAAAGAAATTACACTGGATATTTTTCAGCTGTAGGCAGAGATTGATGTGGAAAAGAATTTGTGTTTAGAGGAGGAATGAAAAGGACTGTATTCATATAGTTCAGTATACTGAGTTTTGTTCTAATCAGCTGCCCTTCCTAAAAAGATTTAAGATACGGGAATACGCAGGATTTTCTTAATGTAAATGGTGTGTGTAATGTACATTTAAGTTCTCTCTTCTGTGGGGCAGAGTGAGAAGATGGGTAAGGGAGGGGAGGTAGTATCAGCCACCTTGATTTACTGGTCCTTATGCTGACAGGGAGACTGTAGACTATTCATGTATTGTACTCCTCTGCAAACCTGAATTTTAGGGGGAGTGGAGCATGGGAAAGGTAGAACAAAACTGCAAAAAATCATTTACGATAGTGGAAAGCGGGAAGATACGCAGGATGCAGACTTGTACCTTTCTTAGGAAAGGGAAGGTGTTTCTAACAAGTCCTGTTACCAGCCATGGGTTTTTTTCCTTAGCTGATTTTGTTTTCCATTTTCCTTTCTCATATTAGAAGATGAACGAGATCTCTAAATATCTTCTTAACTGGACCAGCCCTTTTTTGTGTTAGGGTTAATTCTGGGGTTAATTTTAATGACACACCTTTAACCTCCCTTTAGAGTGACTGTAGACTTCAGTGTGAAAAAAGAAAGAAGGCAAATTCCTTTTTTTAATACAGTGGATAAAATTAGTTTGTCAGGCAGGATAAATCCTTTCTGTGTTTCATCCCTTTTTTTTCTGGCCCTGTTCAGATTTGTCTGACAGGCATGTATGTTGGAGCTAGTGTGTGTAGTGCCTTTACATGCACACTTGTGCAGATGTTCCGTCTGCATTTACAAACGCAATTTATTTTTCTTGTTATGATGATGGGTAAGTTCCATGAAAATTATTAGCTTTTCCCCCACTTTTCTTCTCAATATTTCCTCAGTACTTTGCAGATAAGTAGGTTAAATGCCTTATAGATGGTAGTACACATCCCCTCTGTCACGGCAACCAATTATTGCATATGGTTTTTAGGACTGTTGAAGATTTGAAAAACAATGAAAGTCAATGGAAGGATTCTCCTCTGGCTACCAGGCATCGAGAAATGCTGAAACGTTGCAAGACGCAGCTTAAGGTTTGTAAGTGATTCAGTTCTCAATTAAATGCCTTTGTCAACTTGTCTCCATGTTTACTTTGTGTCCTAATGTTTAAATGCAACTGCCCACCGATGCTTCTTGAAAATGGTGGGTTTGAATCTATGGACCATGTGAGTACTGCACTGGATGGTGGTGCTCATGATACAATATAACATTAATGGTGGATTTAAAATTCAGAGTAACACCAAGATTAACTTAAGCGGTATTCCTCAGAAAGAAGAAAATACTATTTTTATTGGAGAGAGAGCAAACAAAGGGATTGTGATTTGTTCAGGGGTAGCTGTGCATGCACAGTCCATGCCCAAGATGGAGATGGAACTCTTGAGTCCCTAATCTCATGCAGATTTCTTGCAAAGATGAGTATGCTGGGGTCCTCTTTTGAAGGTCTGTCCTGCTTAGGTCTTCCTAGTATAAACTGACACAAATTTTCTGAGCTGTATCACCAAAATGACTTTAATCGCACATTTTCCCACTTTGATACCTCTGTGATTTCTTCCACTGTTCCCGTAAAGCTTGTAAAAGGCTCCTCTGTCCCTGCAACTCTGAATTATGTGTGTGTTTTTCTTGATATGTTGGGGTTTAAGTGCCCTGTTTTCTTCAAATAAGAGCGTATTTTAAGAAGAGACCATTGTATAATTGTCATAATTCACAGATATACTGATTAGCTTGGATAGGCTTGACCTTCCTTTTATGTTGTCTTGCCCTGGATTAGTTTTTGTATGCATATTCTGCAGAAACTGGTGAGGTGCAAGGCTTGTGCAGATGCTGGTTTGCTGGACGAAAACTTTCTCAGGAGATGTCTGAATTTCTATGGCATGGTGATTCAGCTGATGCTTCGCGTTCTTGACCCTGCCTATCCCAAGTGAGTGTCAGGATTATCTGTGTAAATTGTATCAAAGATACTTCAGATAATGTTAGATTGTTTACTGAATTTAGCAGTTCTAGAATTTTAATTTTTTTTTTTTTTACAGTGTTTGCATTCTTTCGTGATTGTTACTTTGTCAGTGACATTTATTCTTGCGTGGAATATATGTCTTACTTATGGTTAAGGTTCCGTTGTGGGGGAAGCAACCCTGGGGTATGTTTAGTACACTTGAAGTACTGACATGGATTTTTAAGAAGTCAATTTCAGCACTCTTGTAAAGTGTTCCCATAGGAGAATTCCATAAGAGAGCTTGTGACACTTTCTACCTAACCCTGCTATTTTTCTGTCCTGCTTCTTGTCTTTTTTTTATTCTACAGCATAAAATTGCCTTTAACTCCTGAAGTTCCGAAGGTATTTGCAGCATTACCGGAGTTTTACGTGGAAGATGTTGCTGAATTTTTATTTTTTATTGTACAGTAAGTAAAGTTATATCTAAAGGAAACTTGTACTACCATTTACCCCTGTAAAAGGTGGTGCGCACATAAATTTAGGGTGCAAAAGTAGTATCCTAGCTATTCTGTAGTTAGTTTCACTTTTTACAATAGCTATAAGATTATGGCATTGGCAGGCATTTTTGCAGATATAATGCCTAGATGAGCTCCAGAGTCCCTTCTAACCTAAATTTTTCTTGGAAGAAAGTTGAAGGTTTTCTGGTTCTCTCCCCTCAAGAATTTTCTTTGTGGTTTGGAGTGAGACCTTTTGATCTCATGGTATATCATTACCAGAATAATACTTTTAAAAAGTCATAGCTTAATAAGTAGAAAATTCCCCCATTTATAAATTTGCTGGGGTAAAATGCATTTGTATAGTTTTAGCAGTTTAGATGGGCATGAATACTATTCAGATGTAATCCTCGAGTTCTGAGGCTGGTCACTTTCTTCCTGAAAATGGACCTTCAAATGCAGACTTTGCTAGTTGTATGTTGAGGAGATGTTTGCCTTTGCCTTCCTGAGGTGCTGTTGCACTCCATAGCAAATTGGCTGTTATGCATAACAAAAGAATATGATAGTGTTTCAGGCAAAAATTCAGCTTCCAGTGAACAGCTGGCAAGACCTTTTGGAAGAGTAAGAATCTAGTTTCTGCAGAAAAAGATGGGATGTTATGATAAAAGGACTAAACTTTTCTGGTTGCTAATGAGTCATCTGCACTTACTTTTGATGTACATGATAAATATTCTGTAGACAATACAGGTCTGGGGTTTTTCATGTTGTTTTCCGTATCTCCCTCTTCTCAGATATGCTCCTCAGGTGCTTTATGAGCCCTGTACTCAGGACATAGTGATGTTCCTTGTTGTGATGCTGTGCAACCAGAACTACATCCGAAATCCTTATTTAGTAGCCAAGCTGGTGGAAGTGATGTTCATGACAAATCCAGCTGTTCAGCCTCGGACACAAAAGTTTTTTGAAATGATTGAGAATCATCCTCTCTCCACGAAATTGTTAGTTCCCTCCTTGATGAAGTTTTACACAGGTAAGTGCTTCGTCTGTAGTTCACTGAGTGTATAGTAAGCAATGAGTATTATAAGGCAAAAGGCTGTGTTAGTTGTAACCTTTTAAAAAGAAAAAACGGGTAGATCTTGGGTTTCCTGTAAAGATGAAGCTTTCCTGCTCTGGAATCAGGGGAAACAGCCTTAGGTGGAACCTTGAGAATTCTAGTCCTTCCACAAGCTGCTGTGTGCTGGCAGCTCTAGCACTATAGATTGATATGGCAATTATTTTTGTGGTGTTTAGACTTCAAACTGCAAGTTTTTTGTTTGCTTTGTAAGGGAGTGTAGGGATTTTAAAACTTCTGACTGTAGTTTTGCTAGTCCTGTAGATTTGGATGCTTCAGAAGGGTTTTGAACCCATAGAAACAACTATTTTTGCAGTGTTCCCCGAGTTTTCTTAGTGAAATTTTAGACTGTGGGATGAAGAGCAGAGTGGAGTTAAACAGAACAGAAAGTTTTGTTTTCTGAGGGTTTTTCTTCAGAAACTAGGTTGGTTCTGGATTAGTAAATGGACAGTGCTTCATCTTTTAATGGGGATTAATATGGAAATTTCTGCATGGGAATTGAATTTCGTCTCTTAAAGCTTGGTGCTTGAAACCTATCCCATTGGAGACAGTAGGAGAGATGTATAGTATGTTGCAGGTGAATCCAGGTGGGAAAGAGTTTTGCTTTCAGTTCTGGGATCTGTTTTCTTTTTCAGATGTTGAACATACTGGAGCCACTAGTGAATTCTATGACAAGTTTACGATCCGTTACCACATCAGCACCATTTTCAAAAGCCTCTGGCAGAATATAGCTCACCATGGTACATTTATGGAAGAGTTCAAGTGAGTAAGAAATTGTGTATAATGCTGCTTACTGTCATGCAAGCTGCTCAGGCAGTGAGGAGGTCATTGCCATTGGGAATGGGTGATGCTGCTTTCCATTGTATTTTAAATGGCAACCCCTTCCAGTAGAAGTGGAGTGTTTCTAAACTGAGCTCTGGATACCACCATCAACTTGGCTTGGGGAATGGGATCATTATTCGAAATACACAGTGCAGAAGGAGTGTTGCTGGGGTTGCAGTCTGGTCTGCATACCCATCTACTCTGCCGTGATAACTGTTTCAATGTTTTCAGCTCTGGGAAGCAGTTTGTTCGCTACATCAACATGCTGATAAATGACACAACTTTCTTGCTGGATGAGAGTCTGGAGTCCCTAAAACGTATCCATGAAGTGCAAGAGGAGATGAAGAATAAAGAACAATGGGAGCTGCTGCCCAGGGTGAACAGCACTGTTTTTCAAAATGCTCTTTACTTATTTTTAATTTTTTAATACAAGACCATTAAAAAAAAACTTTTTTAATAAGGGGCAGCACCAAAGAGCTGCTCATGAGAAGCAGTTCTTGATGCTTTTTCTTGCTGCCAGTACGGCCGTGGTCACTGGATGACATTCTGCAAAAAACCATCATTCTGTGTGTAGTTATGTTGTGGCTGGCAAAGAGTGTGGTGTGAAGTAGAAATAGTATAAAGCTTTAAATTACTGTGCACTTAATTCTAAGTGGAGAAACTAAGACTTTAACCTTCTTGAAGGAGGTTTGGGAAGATGCTCACCAGTTGAATTGACTTCAAGGAATAGAAGGTTTTATTTTGTTAATGCATTGATCCTGGGTAGATTTGATGCAGACAATTAAGAGTCCTGTATCTTAGACCTTAGCCTGATCAAACAATAATTGTGTGTGTTGACCCACCAATGTCAGGTATTTCTATTTTAAGGTTATTGATTTAAAGAAAAAAAAAATTATAAAGATCTTGTCTGTTAAACTTCTGGTTTGCTTTTCTGAAGCCTTCCTGTTTGTGCCTACTAGCAAGGTAAAGCCACTACTGTAGTCACAAAACGAGCTGGTACATCACCTACAGATTGTTCCAGTGCGGAGTGTTTATTACTTACAATGGTGCATAAATTAGAACCTCACTTGACTCTCAGATCCCAAGCTGGTTTTGAAGTATTGGCATTTGGATGGAAAGGAAGCATAATCCAGTTCTGCAGCTGTGAGGAGCAGTTACAGAATTTAAACAGACTCAGTAACCGTGGAGTCTTTTGATACCATTTGCCTTCATTTTTTAATGTCGCAGAATTCTGGAGAATTGGTGCAGACTTTAGTATTGGGTAGTAAAAGTGAGCTATACCTTAAATTAAAAAAAGTATCACATCTAGATTTGAATTGCAGTCTGTTCTTTTGTCTAGATCGTGTTAGCATTATGGCTGTTAAGGTTTTGATGGGTGATGGATGTAGGGAATTCTGTGGACTTCTAACCACTGAATGTTTATTTTCTAGGATCAGCAACAGGCTCGGCAATCGCAGCTAGCTCAGGATGAGCGTGTGTCTCGTTCATATCTTGCCCTGGCAACAGAAACTGTTGATATGTTCCATATCCTTACCAAGCAGGTTCAAAAGCCTTTTCTCAGACCTGTAAGTCCTGCTCAGATTTAACTTCGTTTCTAGCTTCTGTAACATCTCTGCCGTCGGATTAATAACCTGGAAATGTTTGGTAGCCCTTTGTCTCCATTCTCCTCCCCTTTCTCCAACGCATTGAAATGTAATTGCTGTTGAGGTTGTTTAATGTTAAGAGCATTACCTGAGTCGCTGAGATGGTATGAACCTTCTAGACAGAAGCTGTTTGCATTACACTTTTTTTAAATGGAAAGCATGTGTAAAGTAAAGACACTTACTGCAAGCCTACAAAATAATTTCATTAGTTAATAATTCCTGATCTTGTGGTATGCAAATCTAATGATAATCTTCTTTATCGCTGCCTTCATGTGGTGATCTGTGTTTTACTTCGGTCTCGTAGGAACTTGGACCACGACTGGCTGCTATGTTGAACTTTAACTTGCAGCAACTGTGTGGCCCCAAGTGCCGTGACCTGAAAGTCGAAAACCCTGAGAAATACGGGTTTGAACCAAAGAAGCTGTTGGACCAACTGACGGACATCTATCTACAGCTAGATTGTGCTCGCTTTGCTAAAGCAATTGCTGATGATCAGGTGAGCTCCAAAAAGATGAGAAAGGGAAGGGCAAAAGCACTGTGGACAAACAGGACTTTGCAGAATACTCTAGAAGAGTTTCATCTTGTATGCTGCCACCCAGTTTCCATCATGTATGTTTGCTATTTGTTTTCTTTCAGCAGATCATCTCCGTTCATATTCTGTCTGGTCTTTGTAGATGGGTATGTTTTCAAAGTCTCTGGCAAACCTATAGACACATGTAACTATCTATAGCACTTCACACACATAGGAAATTTCCTGAGCATTAATTGCGTATTAGCTACAGCCTTACTGTAAATTAGCCTAAGGACTTTGTCCTCATTTCGTAAGTGGGAATACTGAAGCATACGAAGAGTTTTGACTCCTTCCCCGCTTCCTCATCAAGAACACATGAAACGAGTAGAGCTGGGACTGAGAATAAGGAGCCTCATTTAACAATGCAAAATTCATTCTCTAGACTAACAGTTTCCAAATTGTATTCTCTTTTGTATCACTTCATTAAATGGCTGTGTAATAAACTGACAAAATACAGCATACATGAGACAGATGCCTTTGAACTCCTCATGGTAGTCTTCAGAGCAGAATGTTAATTCTTAAGGTAGATAAGCTATTGCTCACCTCTGTGTTCTTGTGAAGTTGTCAGACTACTGAATTGCATCTCTCCATGCCTGTCTCTTATAATATAAACTTTGCAAAATGTTTTTAAAAATGTTGTCAATGGCTACTTGAAATTCTAGTGGAAGCTGGTTTACAATACGTGAAGCTGTATTTGAATGTCTAGTGAAGCAGAGGTATCAAGAGTAACTCATGATCTTTTTTCTGTAATTATTGAAGTTCTGATAATTGCAGATAATATCAGTAACACTTCTGAAACAGGCCTTATGTGTTTGCATGTGTACAATGAGCATGCAGTGTATTTTTTTTATGCTGTTCAGTATATATGAAAGTGAGAATGTTATCCATCATTCATTCATTGATGCAAGCCACAGCAAAATGCACAGCAATGACATAGGGATTAAAAAGAAAGAAGCCTGCTGGTGTGGGAACTGGAATGAAGCTTAATTAACAAAGTGGCCCTTCATAAAAGGGGAGGGGGAGTGACTAGTATCTTGGAAACTGTCAGTGACAGGAAAGAAACACCAAGGAAATGCACAGTTGGTTAATGGCTACTGGTATTAGAAGAAAAAAACCAAACCAAAACAAAAAGTTGCTTGATCATGGCAGGGTCTCTCTAAAGCATTTTGGTACATTCCCCCATTTGCTAATCCTAGCACGTATTAGAAGGAATCTGAAAACATTTATAAAGCCCTGGGCATATTGCCATAGTTCTGTTCTCCTCTGTGGACTAGAAAGGAGTTTGGGTGGGCACTGTGTGTCCCAAGTAGTGAATGGTATTTCTTGGTGCAGTGTAGTGTAGATGAAAGAAGTAGAGCTGTGTTGAACATTCTAAAATCCCCAAGGAAAACAGAAATCTGTGGGACTTCAGTGTTTTGTTTTGTCATTTAATTCAACCTTGCACTGCAGTGTAAATAACAATTTTTATTAAAAGGCTTATATCAAAACATGGCATTGTGAACTTAAAAGAAAATGTTGTCTTTAGAACATAAGCATCTTTCAGAAGTCCTTGCCTAACTTTCTTTTTTTACGTGAAAGCAATGCTTGCTTCAGTTGAAACTATAGGATACACATTTGGTCTCTCCAAATGTTGTACTGTGTAGCTGTACAGTTCTTCCTGTGCCAGTTGGCAAGTTTCCAGCAAGTATTAGCTCCCTCTGAGTTGCCTTACTATTTTTGCAACATCATGGGGTGGGATTTTTCTTTGGTTTTGTTTTGGTTAGGAGAAAGAATCACTTCTTTCCCAGTACTGCCTTGTACGTTATCAGAGAAATTAAGAAATCCAAAAAAATTCTGTATTTTCAGCCAAGACTTGTGGGAACAAGAGTACAGACAGGAGTGGCAAGACTGATGTTTTTTCTGAGGAACAATCCTAATTAATTATAGTCAGCCTCTTCAAGTGTCTTAGTCATTTTGATTAGGTGATGTTGCCTTTTTTTTTTTTTGTCCTGAACAGTTCTACAGTAGTGATGACTGGTAAAAAAAGCGTAAGTCTACCCCAAAGTTGACATTTTGGTGCTAGATGAAGTGTTACCTACACACTACTTATGTCTGACGTAATGTTGAGGTTTCATTGATTCCCTCCTTCTGAAGTTTTAAAAATGCATTAAAAGATCTTTAGAATTTTTATGGCATGTTAGGGATATTGCAACTCAGCAAAGTTGTCTTTTATGCTTTCCTTGTAGAGGTCCTACAGTAAAGAGCTTTTTGAGGAGGTTATCTCAAAGATGAGGAAGGCTGGAATCAAGTCAACCATAGCAATAGAGAAATTCAAACTGCTGGCAGAGAAAGTGGAGGAAATTGTTGCCAAGAATGCCCGTGCAGAAATTGATTACAGTGATGCTCCGGATGAATTCAGAGGCAAGTTGAGTTTTCTAAATACTGACTTTTTAGCAGAAGAGAGATTTGTTTTGTTACTTTGATTCTAAATATGAGTATATATTAATAGAAACTATGTATTGTTTATGAAGCCTCACATCCTGCTCTATTGCAATTAAATAGTTAAGTAAATACGGAGAGCTAAGTTTCTTTCTTTGTTTTTACCTGGGATTGTACTGTCCAGTCCTATCCATGTTTTGCTTACATGTACTTTAAAACAGAAAAAAAAAGAAAACCAAAACAACCCAAACAAAAAACCCCTACTGAAAATAGGGTGAAAATAGCTAATGCTTAGGCCGAATTCAGAAAGGGAAAAGCAGTATAAAGGCTAAAGTCCACTGCTCATTTTAACCATTTTCTGTAACCTCAGCAATATAGCCGACAGGGGACTCTGAGTATCAGTTCTGCAATTTCTCGTGTGGTTTTGTGTGCAGATAAATTTGTAGTTATTTTTTTCCATGTAATGATGAGACACTTGTGCCCTCAGATCCACTTATGGACACTCTGATGACTGATCCTGTGAGGTTGCCATCCGGAACTATTATGGACAGGTCAATCATCCTGAGGCATCTGTTGAACTCTTCCACTGATCCTTTCAATCGTCAGACGCTGACAGAAAATATGCTGGAGCCAGGTATGTGGTTAGCAGTTAGCAATGGAATTGTTGACTGGGGGAAGTAATGTGTGTGCAGTTTGTTCTGTGTACTTTCAGAAGATAGTGTAGAGGCCTGTTACGGAGACCTAACAGTTCTTCCATCTCAACTTGCACAGAGAAGTTCATTTGTTCTGCTTTCCCTTTTTCTGGGGAAAAACCCCAGACCCTTGCCTTCGTTCACTACTGGGCTAATGGATGTTGTTATGGTAGGTAAATGAGTCATTTACGCAAAGCTGTGAAGAAAACACATTGACGGAGAAGAGAATAGTAGTGGATACTCCTGATCAGGTTTCTAGAAAAGAAATTGCTATTGGTCATGAGGAGCTTTCTTATAGTAGTATTACTAAGTAATTTAACTGCAAGCTAATAATTCTTTTTTCTCTTCTTTACACTATTAGTGCCAGAACTCAAAGAGCAAATCCAAGCCTGGATGAGAGACAAGCAGAACGCTGACCATTAAAAATTCCCTTGCAGTGCACGCCAACACCAATGGGAAGAACAGGGCGTGGGCTGTTCTGGTAATAGTGGAGCAGATACACTTCGAAAGCTATTGATGGGATTAGCACGCCCACTGGCACTGACTTGCAGTAGTGACCAGAAGCATGTGGACGAGGAGAAAAGCAGCTTAATTCTTGTACATATATTTAAGTGATAACGATGGTCAATAACATGGAGGACAAGCTAGGAAGTTGCTTATGTTACAAAACTGTCCTTCAGTATGTCACATTTTGGAGTTTTTACAGCTGAATTATTTTAGCAAAGATGAATGGATCAGGGCAGCATCCCTTCAACCTTATTTTTTACAGCCAGATATCCGTTAATTTGATTGTGGTTAGAACCTTGGACATTTTGCTGCTAAAGTAACTTTTTCCTCTTTCCCTCCCTTTTTCCTCTTCCACCCATCAAACCTGCACTGCTGTCTTTTTTTTTTTTTTTTTGTAATGCAAAAAAAAAAAAACAAATCCCTGTGAAAATCAAAATCATTCCCCTGCCCTCAAAAGAACATATTCTGTGCGATAACTGTGCCTGCAACAAAGTGTTAATCTTGGGATCGTATTTTTATATTACACATATTTGGTTTTTAATTGGTGTTAGACAGAAGGATAATTTAAAAAAATACAAAGATTTCAAACATGGATTTTAATTTCTGTTCTTTGAAATGTCCCTTTTCTTTATGTTGATCTAGATGCTCTGGTATTTTTGAAAAGCCTTGAGATAGAAATATGTTAAAACAGCTGCCATGAATGAGATGCTTGGGAATACCAGGATTTCAGTGACTTTTTTTTTTTTTTTTTTAAATTGATTCTTTTAATGCTGCAGCTATGATATATGCTAAATGACAGTTCTGAGCCATTAGAGCTTATTTGCAGAGAACGTAGATCCTTTTATTCTTGGAGGCTGCAGTTTGGGGCAGGGGTCATTTTTTTATGTTGCGTACCAATTTGTATCCATGGCTTGGCCTTACCAAAGCAGAAAGGGTGCAGGAAATGTAGAATTACATTTTTAAAAAAAAAAAATAAAAAAAAATATTCACAAACATTTTTGTATTACTGCCCCCTGCATATGATACTTGAATTTCCTTTTTAAAAAGGATTTGAAACCAGTGTTTTAAAATTAAGTCTGAAAAAAGGTTGTTTTTCTTTTATTTGTTTTTCGCTGTGTCTTCTGTTCAATTCCTGACTCTTGAACTACAATAAATGATACACACTCGCACAAAATGTTTCCTTTGTCTTTCCTTTAAGTGTGTCAGTGAAAGTATAAAAAATGCAAACGACTGCGTGGCTTTGTTCAGGTTTGCTAACAGTGATTTAGGATCTGGAGATAACTTAAGTAAATTATGTGAAGAATTTCTGTGTGCACAGATATCAGTGTCACTTCATACTAATGAATGTTCCCAAGTGGGTGACTCTTTACACCTATTCATAGTTACATGACAGTTGGCGACAGCCTCCAGGGGGAATTTTCGTTAGGTTATATATAATCCAGTGCTGACCTTTGAGATGTTCAAGTAATTCTAAATTAAAACGTGAAGATGTAGTGGGTTTTTTGTTTGTTTGTTTTTATTTTATTTTATTTTTTTATTTTTATTTTTTAATTGTATTTTTGTTGGTGTTCCCCCTGCCCCCACAGTGTGTGTTTGTTTTCCCCAAGGGTGGGAGGAAGAGTCCAAAGTTTGTGTCTGCATGGACTGCTGAAACAGAGGCTTGGTTTTTTGACTGGTTTTTATAGTACCTTAACCTTCACTCCTTCCACAAATTCAAATCCCCCTCTTCTTCCCTCTTCAAAAGTCACAGAACAAAGTCTTAGTCTGCTACGGGTTTTTTTTTATCTGCAAGCTGTCATTCAGCATCCAAATCCATCATGGTTTCTGAACGTGTTATAAGGGTATGCAGTGAGCTACAGCTTTCAAGTGTGTAAAGAGGTAATTGTGTTCTACATAGAGGAAAACTCTTAAATGTTCTACTGTCACCTCATTAATGAGGATTATAGCACAAAATCTCTAGAAACATCCCAGAATTTATGCTTTTATTTGATGGAGGATGACTGTTCAGCAGTGTATTATTTGTTTTTACTGGAGGATGATAAAACTGCTATTGTTTCACATCATGGCTTTTTTTCTGTAAGTTAACATTATAGAGCTTTTAGTTTTATTGACAGGCTATGAATGTGTTGGAAAGATGGAAGAACTGCTTTCTTCTAATTTTCTTCAGCTATTATGAATTAAACACCACCACTACCTTTTGTGAATAAGGATGCTGTGGGAACAATGAGCAGTCTTACAAAATGAGAAGAGCACAAGCAGAAATAATCCATCCTTAAATTAAAAAAAGCTGGTTGCTTAAGTGTATCCTGTACAGGGCTTGAGGTCTGCTGTTCTCTAATGGTTCCTGATATTTCACATTTGAAGTGTTATAACTAATATCAGAGAGGGTTGTGAATTTAAATGTTTGACCAGAAAATCTGTATGGAAGTAACTCTTTTAAATGGAATTAGAAAATTAAAATCCCTTTTTTTTTTTTTTTTTTTTAAATTCCATTGTACCAGCTGAAAGGCTTGTTTGAACAAATTCAGGATGTTTCTCTGACAGGAGGAGGAAATGGAAATATTTACAACTGGTATAGGATGTATAAATATTTACAACTGGTATAGGATGTATAAATATTTACAACTGGTATAGGATGTATTAATCAAGACAATACCCTTCAGAATCTGAATTTATATTTATTCTGCCATCATATCAGACTTTGACCTGAGGAATATAAATAGCAAAGTGCATTACTGAACTCTTCTGTCTTAATTATGGGATCCATTTATCACTTGAAAATGTATCAATGCAGATATTGCAGAAGACACGAAGGCTAACATTAAGTGGCTAAACCAAAACAGTTTTATCTGGAGAACTAGTATCAAGTATTTCAAAGGTGTGAATTTAAACAAACACTCTCCCAAATTCAGCATTCATGGGCAGAATAATGAAATGTGGTTTAATATGAGCAACAGAAAATACCATTACATTGCTGTCTTCTGGGTACAAAAGTGAATCAAAACCCTGCCCTTCAGTGGATAGTGGACATTTGTGTAACTGAAAGGAAAAGCTGAAGTTAGTGTTGGATCAAGAATACATCTCCCACAAAAGCGTATCAGTTGTGTGACAATTCTTAGTTTAATTCATTTAATACTACCTGCAGTTTTTTGATTTCTCCTCCCCCTACTAACATGTCATTTACCTTTCTCAATCCAGCTGTAAGCTTACAACAATACGGAGGCTTTATATTAGTGAGCACAGAAACTATCAATTGATCAAATTACCTTTGACATTCACATGTACCTGCAGAATCTGAATAGCTTTGAGCTGTGAATTGCTCATCCCAGGAATGGCTAATTTACATAAATGTTGCAAAATGTGCTTTTCTTGGAAAATTTGAAGTATACAAGATTGTATCGCTGATCTCTACTTGCCCTTTAGCTATGTGACTAGAGAAAGTACTAGGGCAAGCTCTGATGTTATTGCAGTACAATTGATTCTGTTCTATCACAATTCACACGTATGTAATAGCACAATTTACATCTCTGGCACCTGTTGCCTGCTGGCAGCAAGGACAGCCCGGTGCTGGTAACAGAAGGATGACAATGCTGCTTTAGCCAGCAAGCGATTGACTGTAACAGTCCCCAGAAGCATTGCACTACCAAGTAGCTGTCTTCGTTATCACTTAACTTAAACCTACCCTCTTTCCTGTATTTAAACAGGCTTCCCAATTTTAGGTAGTGTATCTCAGTCATTTGAGGAACCAGGTATATTTGTTTGTACTAATAAATGCAATAAATTTTTCACAGTACTACTTGCTCTCATTTTTCTGTTGTAGTAGTGCTCAAGACGCTTCCTTGTGCTGGGGACCTTCATTATGTATTTTCTTGAAAAGGAATGTCTAAATTCTAGTTTTAAACACATGCGCCTGCAGGGAATTGGATCTGTTTCTGCTGTTTTGCAGGATATATGGTATTGGTGAGAAACATGTAAAAGGTAGTAAGAACAGTCCCTTTCCTACAACTGAATGGACACTGATTTTTTTTTTTAAACGGGAATCACAGGTAGAACATTGCAGTAGAATTCTACTTAAGTACATTTTTTAAATAAGTTAATTCTAAATTACCCAAGGAGACCTGACTTTCAAAAATTATATTGAGAAGGCTAGTCTAATTAAGTTGAGATAAAATGACTAAGTTTGATAATTAAAAAGGCATCACAACCAGCTAGATGAGGACTTAATACTTGACCACCTTTCAACTCCATACTTGGATATTTACAGAGGAATTGCAGGGAGTGATCTCCCAGATGCTATACAGCATCTGCCATCTGCCCTTTACTGTTTTCTTTCTCAACATGTAACTAGACTTCCTCTGAACACTTCTAATAGATTTTTCAAGACGCTGTAAGCAAGCAACCGAATTAACATACTGGAACTATTCTATGCGAGTACTCTCCGACCTTAGACGTAAGACAGCGAAGCAGGAACTACTGTTCCTAAGAGACACTGCACAAACTTCGCTGAAGTAGTTAATCATATTGTCTATTACCACGGAGGACAGCGCACATCCAGCATTCTGACAGTTTGCAGAGGATTTCAGAAACGTTTTGATTTTTGAGTTGGTTTGGGTTGTTTTTTTTTTTCCAGAGAAATAATAGCTGACCTAATTCTGCATGGTCCTAGATAGAAGTCAGTGCAGTTGCACCACAGTATGCACACCACTCAATCATAGGTCCCATCAATAGGAAGTCTTCCAAAGTTCAAACAATGGTATTTTCTAGGACATACGAAAGCCACCTATTTTTGCTTTGCTGGTTCCATGGCAGTATTTTCCTCCAAACCACTGTTCAGCTGTGTATTGTCAGGGTTTTACATTCATAGGCATTAACTGCAGATGATGCGCACGTACGATGAGGATTGGGAAGGGGGGAAAAAACACCTTCCACCAAACAAAGTAACAAGTAACTCATTCTCCCAAAAACCTGAGACGGATGGGGAACATGAGACACAGTGAAGACGAATGTAGTTGACAGACAGGGGCCTGTGAACAAAAACCCCTCCTCATTCTGACACTACGGGTCTCAGGTCTCAAATGTTCTCAGCAGCTCAAATCCAATTTGTATGTGATGGTGTGTGCATGAAAAATTTGTAATTAAGGTACCTTTTCATTATTAAAGAAAATAATGCAAGCATTATTTTCTTTAAAATGCTTGTAAACTTATACACAAGCGTATTTCTAACAGTAGAAATGATCAAAGAACTAATGGAAAGGAGGAACTTTCCAGCTCCTTTGCCACGAAACTAAATTTTTACTATGAGAATGTGTGAGATTATTTGCAGTACAAGAGCTTAAGACACCACCATTGACTAAATGTAATCACTTACATAAAAATACATTATGAGAGCTACAAAAACCAACTTGGGCTGCTCAAAGAACGTTTTGAAAGGGGAGGAAAGGAAAATTAACCCCTCCCCGTTCTGAACTGCCAACGTCAGGCCTTGTTTAGGACCCAAAATCCTACTGAATCCCACTGAGGTTGGCTGCGAGTTGGCGAATTCGCTCCTTTGGCCACCGTTTTTCGGCAGGTGGGCGTGCCCACCCGCTCACGGGCCCCTCGAGTCGGGGGCGCCAAGCCGCCGCATACATTAAAAGGCTTTTTTTTAGGCACAAGTGCCCAGTTTCTGCTCACGTTTTCGGCTACCACAAGCGCCGCTCTCGGGCCCGCAGCGAAGGCCGGCGCAGCCTCGGGGAGCGCGCGCGCCGCCACGCACACCCCGCGGCGGTGCGGCGAGATGGGCGGAGCGCCTCCTCGTGCCGATCGTTATAGGTTGAAAGAGGGACGACGCGGATTCCGCCCCGCTTTCTGACTGGCTGGAAACGGAAAAGAACCGACTCCCCCTGTCCCCGGGGCTCGGCGGAGGGATTGACTCAGAGGGTGGAGTGGTGATCGTCATTGCGGACGGGCATTTCCGAGCTGTGATTGGTGGACGGCTGTGTCAGCCTGTGATTGGCACGGCGAGAGGCGGGCACGCGCCGATTCCGCGCCTGGCGATTGGTGGGTTGCAGGGAGGGGGGAACACGAACGCGCGACTATTGGTGATCCTGACGTTCCTCCCCCTGCGGAGGCGGGCTCGGGCGCAGAGCCCCGCGATCCTGTCAGTGTGGGAGCGGCGCTGTGGGGAGCGCGTCGCTGCGCTCTTTCTTCCCGGCGCAGCCTTTCTCTTTCCTCCCTCCCCTTTTCTCCCCTCCCTCCCGCCTTCCCTCCCTCCCTCCCTCCCTCACCCTTCCAGCTTTCTTCCTGCTCCCTTCCTGGCGGCGGGGTGAGGGGAGTCCTCCCACCCTCGGTGGAGGCGGCGAAGCGTGATGGGGATGGCTGGACTCTTCTCTCTCCTCCGCCCCGCGCTGCTCTGTTTCGCTGGCCCCGCCGCCTTTCCCAGCTGCTGACAGCGCCGGCGGCCCCGCACTGCCCGCGTCCTGCGGATACCCCCGCCCGTCCCTAGGTGAGGGGTGGCTTGCGCTGAGGGAGCTCGGCCCGACGGCGGTTGGTAGGGGAGCGGAGGGAGGCGAGCAGTGGAACGGCTTGGTGCCGGGGCGGGGGGCGGGGTGGATGCCGTAATGCGGTGGGGGAGGCGGGGGTTGCTGGTGTACGCAGCTGTTCGGGAGGGGGAACGTGGCGGGGGCGCCACGGGTGGGATGAGGCCTGGGAAGCGGAGTGGAGCGGGGGGGAATGGGGAGTGTTGGCCGGACAGGGTGCCCCGGAGCTGTCAGGGCAGCGGTACGAGGGCGTGGGGCCCGGACTCGGCCTCGGCCTCGGCCTTCCGTCGCCTGCATCTGCCTGATACATATACTTGTCCCCTGGGACGCTTCCCTCCCCTTTCCCCCAGGCGCTCTGAGCCATGGCGGTGCGGCCGCTTCCCGTCCTTTCCCTTGTCTGAGTCCCCTCTGCGGTGTGGGACGCGAATATCGCCGCGTTTCGCCGTCCTTTTTCTCCTTTCTAGCTCAGATGAGGTGGAGGCGATAATTGCTCGTTCGGGAGGGAGGCGTAGCACCTCACCCAGCTGGAAGATGCAAGAATGTGAAAGGATTGTGGTTTTCAGGGTGTTTTTTTGTGGACGTGTAGGTAGTGGATCTGTCCCTGGATTCCGTACAGCACAATTACTGAGGCAGCCATATTGGGATGATGATCTGACAATCCTCTGTGAGCTAAGTCAGGAGGCAGGCGTCAGGAGACAGGATGACAGGCCCAGTAGTTTTGGGGTCATTGGCAGAATATGGGTATTAAACTGACGTTGGAGAACTACAATTGACCAGAAACAGATGGTGAATTTGTATCTGTTCTCTGAAATGTAAACTAGGTTCATACCAAATTGTAAAGTGTATTTTTCTTCACTTCCAGCTCTTTCTTAGCTCAGTTCTTTTTGTTATTGCACAATCCAGTACGTTGGTGTGTTGATAAATAGCTGTATGTTTATATTATCAGATTTTCAGTGCATCACCAAGTTCTGCACCACAGTTTTATCTAGCATCTTCACTTAGTACAAAGATAGCAATTTCTAGTGTATGAGTTCAGCTGATATATCAGTCTGTCATCACTACCTGATCCTTAGTGGAGGACCTAAAATTGGATTTGCTGTGGTCCTCTTGTTCATAAACCCCTGCTGCTCTGAACAGCTGTTTTGCTAACTTTCCATATAGTAATCTCTGCCCTTGTTCATTTTCTTTCTTTAGAGCTGTTGTACTTCTTAAGTTACAAGCAATTTTTTTGTTTAAAAACTAGCACATTCTCTGGTAGGCATACCTATGCAGATATGACACAATGGCTGGCTATGTTAAATAAAAGTGATGCTTCTTCATTTGTGATGTGTGGTGGGTTGGTTGGTTTTTGGTTTTGGTTTTTTTTTTTTTTTTTTTAATTTGAATGTAGAGGTACAGGTTCTGAACATTGTTCTTGTACCCACTCTGAACTTGTTGCAAACTTCCCTGAGCATATAAATAACAATTTGACTCTAAACCCCTACTCTGCTTGTAATTTTATTTCAAAAAATAGCAATATGGTCTGTATTTTGACATTGCATAAAACCTGGTTTGCCAAAACTTTCACATACATCCAAGGATGCAAGTCTTAATGAACAGCTTGTTACTTTAAACATCTGTGTGAAAGTCCAAATGTCGTTATAAGTGCTTTGAGTCGGTGAAGGGTGATTGACCAACATCATTGGGTTTGTAAGCTTGAATAACAGAAAACAGAAAAGATATTTAGATGAGTCATTTAATGACACACTTTGATCTTAAAACCTCACTGTGTGACTTACAGGGTGGATATCTTTTTAATAATAGTTTAATAAGATCAGTGTAAAATTAATATGTAGGATTTGCTTTTGTGCTGGTGGAGCTCACTAAGCAACTCCAATACTATCTGCCACCTGTTTTAGAGCCAGTGGTATATTATGTCAAAGACTCAGGAATGCAGTCCCTTCCTTACTTGGTTACTGATTGGGTTCATACAGACTGAACGTTGAAAGAGACACAGGTAGTAGACTCTTTCCAAGACATTAGGAGAATAATTCATTCTGGAATGGATGGCAGCCTTCTAAGCCTATAATGAACATAAAAAAAAGAAGCTGTCTTTTATAAAAAAGTTGTTCTTCTAAATCTGTACCATAGAGTGTATTACACATTTTGTTTTTCTCTGTTGCAAGTTATGTCTCCTATTGCCACTCTGTAGACAGCATTTTGTAATAGTGATACTACTGGGAAACGTGAACCCTGAAAAACCAGTTGCAATTTGTTATCTGTGATGCTATGCAAATTGGTCTCATTTTGCCTTATTTTATCATTCTGTATGATGAGGGCAATACTGCCTTTATAAAGTGTTACAACCAGTTAAAGTTGCCGATGAGTGGGGAAAAAACCCTCAGAACCCCAACAACCTAAATTTATGGGAAGCTTGGAAAAATGTATAGTTTCTGGTTAATTTTCTTATTAAGGAAAATTAAGTCTCACATGTTGAGATGGTGTTCAAAACATCTGAATTCCATGGGCAACTACAAGTAGGCATTTTGCTTCAGCTATGAAAAATAGCAGAGTTGAGAATGAATGAGATTTAAAATTACACCACATTTAATTTTCTATGAGCACAAAAGTTAGGGTTGGGAAAAGCTGCTAATTGCAAAAGTCCAGGAGTTAAATTTTTATGCTGTTGTATGTGATTTTGTGACCTGTTCTGTAAGAATTTCTTTACAGCTATGTTTCAAACAAGGCTATCATTTAGCTAGTGCATGTGGAGTCTCTGGTGATGTGCTTTTCATGCTTTCTTATTGTGAATACGAGGTTCAGAAGTACTCAAGAATTATTTTTTTTCTTGAAGTAGATGATTCTTTCCCTCCGTCTTCTGCTTGCCAATTTCCTAGATATACTGGTTATCTGCAGGAATTAATGTAGTATTCTGAGAGGTATTTCTATGAAAACATCAGCAAAAATCTTTGTTTGTGGGACTCTTAAGTAAGAAGCGAAAATTAGTTCCCTACGTTTCATAAATAATATTGTAAGATCACACTGGTCGTATTTTTATTTTGTTTAAAAAAAAAAAAAATCCCCTTCATTAATGGCCTTACTTTTATTCATTGGCCCTTGTGGGAAGTTGACAAAATCATGGTTTTCACATTAATATGGATAGATGGGGGAAAGAAAGATGAGAACCGCTAAGCCACTGTCAGATAGAGTTTCTGTGATGTGCTAGACCCTGTGAAAATTCCACCGGCTCATCTTTTTCTACAATCTGACAAAGTAAACTGTGTCGCTACAAACTTGATAACAACAGAGATTTTGCGCTTGATAGATTTCTTAAATTGTATTTCAGAAACAGAATGCTTAGTGGCAACGTACAGTAACATTCCTGTTTCCTAGCAGCAATATTCAGGGTCAGTTGAATACTACTACTGGGATGTATCAGGATTAGACTTGTCACTAGCTTTCATGTGAGGGCACAGGTACTTACACAAGGGTCACGTGAAGAAGGGAGAGCAAAAATTCTACACCGTAGATACTCGGGAAGAAGGTTTGTAATGAAACTACACGTTTGGTGTGCTTTGTTAAACAAAAAAGTAGGCACCTCTGAGCAAGAGTGAATAAGGCAGTCCTTTAAAACAACCCAGAATCTCCCTTAAACTTTGAAGGTCAGGCAAATTCATTCCCATTACTTCTTTGCTCTATTCTATGTTTAAGTTTTTAGTGAAACTTCTTAAAATTCTGTGCTAGCCTAAAGCTGACTGTGTGGCTGTCTCATGAATCATTATTCTACCAGTTTGCTGTACGACTGACATTGAAATTCAGTTGGCTTGTTCCTAAAGACATTCCTATTCTTTTCGTCTGGTGAGATACCTCAGGTACCTGCTAAAATAAGGAATGCTTTAAATTACTACTTCTACTTGATGGAGTAATTCAATTTCTGCCTTCACCATGTGATGGCATTAAAGAAGTAATGTAGTTTTTATTAAAAACTTCTTGTACTGTGTGAAGATGTGTCATAACTTGAATTAAGTGTGTATAGGTACTTTTACCAGCTGTAGAACTTACTTCAGAGCTGAAATGCTTCTGCTTTAGATCTGCTAGCAAGTTTTCTGCTTTTGTGGCACTGTGATTACAACCCTGAAATGAGCATTTCATTGGATACGTGGTGTATAGATAACCAGAAAAGAAGATGTCAAGATTTCTGGGCCATGCGTGGTGACTTGGGCAGGGTAGAGTTCTGCCCATGTTAACTCAGACTCAAGACAGAGATGACCGCATTGAGTCAGACCAAAGATCCACCCAGCTCTGAATCCTGTCTTCAGCTGTGGCCCTAGCAGGTATTTAGAATATAAGGATAAATCAACCATGTAATCATGTTTTCTCGGTATAGTCTTCCCGGTTCTGAGAGTCTGTGCTGTAGAGTCTTTCCTAGCCAAGGGTGGTAGCTTTTTACTAGACCTTGATGGCTTTTTCTTTGAATCTGTCTTCCTGCTTTTTCAGTCTATTGAACTTCAGTACTGACAGCATCCTGTGACAGTAAGTTAAACTGCTTAATTGTAGACTGACTGAAAAACTTTCTTCTAATGGAAAAGATTGGTCGAGGACAATAAATTTGAACCAATCTTTATTAAACCTGCGTTTCAATACTGCCTTGGATGTGCCTTGAAGTTTGGGTTGTGGGTATTGGGGATAGTTTCCTGCCAACTAAAGTGCTCCATGATTTGGGTGCAGTAGGGTTTGAACAAATATTTTGATAATGAAGACAAATTTACTGATGAACATTTGCTGAGGATAAATAGCAATATTTACCCTGAAGGCAATAATTTTTGATTCTTCTATCTTATAGAGTAGTGTGTCCTTTAATCACTAGATATACAAGTAGTTAATGAGTTCTTATTTCCTTTGAGAAGAGGACTTCCCCAGGATTGCAAAGATTGTTGGGTTCACCCTTTTCTCTGGAATGGTGTGTATTGAAAGTCAGTGTGATGTGGCCCATCACACTTGTGTTAGTTTTAATGTTATTGCTAATGCATTGTGGCAGCAAGGGTTGACAGCTAGAGAACCTAGACAGTAGTATATGGTAGCTAGTTCATGCTGAAATCTAAGTAGCTGTATCTTTACTGCTAAAATTATCTTTGTTTCGTTAAGCCTAACACATGTTGCAACCAGATCTTCATTTTGATATTGACATCCCTACTTTCTGGGAAGAAAACCAAGTAATGAAAACAAATATGTTTGTACACTTCAAAAGAACTGCTTCAGATGACAGAAACTTTTGACTAGGGAGACAGTGTACAGGTGCTGTTAAATGTATTTCCAGTTCTGTCTTTGAAGTGATAGCTTCGGGGCAGGGAGGGTGATTGCAGAGCAGAAATTGAAGTTATCAAACAACTTTGAACCTCCCTAGTTTTATTAACATCTTGAATGCAATAGCTGTAAATAACTAAATTATATTTTTCTCTTTAGAAAACACCAAGAAGAAGGATAACTTGAAATACTCTTGACCCCTTCACTTTCAATTTCTTGACTGCACTACAAGCAACCAGAATGTCAGGGGCTTCAGTGAAGGTGGCTGTTCGGGTCCGGCCCTTCAATTCCCGAGAAACCAGCAAAGAATCCAAATGTATCATCCAGATGCAAGGCAATTCAACCAGTAAGTTTGTTTTAATCTCCTAAGGGAGTCTTTCTCTTTCCTCTCCCTTCCTGCTTAATCCTCTCCTTTTTGTCAGACTAAACAGAGTACTGTGTACATTGTATCATCTAGAATTACTCTTTTAGGGACTCTTCTCTTCTGAGGCTGTCATTACAAACTACATTGTCTTTGAATTTGACTAGAAAGTCTAAATCACAAGTATCTTGATTTTGATGCAGTTGTTTATGGTGTTTGCTTGTGGTGAGTTGAGAATTCTACAGAAAAATTAGAATACCAAAGTGAAAATCTTTTTTTTAACCTCATTGCGTGGGAATATCATGTGGACTGACAGACAGAGGGATACGCTGCAGACCACCACATGATAATTGTTGTGGTATAACTGCTGCTTGAGTCTGGTGCTTTAGTTCTTGGTGTGCTTATTCTGCAGTCTGTGCCTTTGTTCAGGAGCATAATTTGAGTGAGAAAACTGAGGGGAAAAGGATGTCAAGTTTTATGGTTTCCAGATTAGATGTCCAAATTTTGGCAAAACGACAGACTACATAAAATAATCTTATTTTCTAACCAGTTAGAAGTGTTAGTGTTCTTTAATTATTGTGGTTCTGATTTTGGAGGAGGAGACTCTTCTATGGGAAACTGAATTGATACCATTTGCTGCACTGTCGATGGTCATATGTAGATTAATAGCTATACCTATAAATTGCTGCTCTTACGGTAGTTTTTTGTTGTTAAGTAATCAAGTAGAGTCATCTTGTCTGTAGCTGTAGGAAGTAACACTCCAAGAGCACTGAGTTACTTCATTGTCTTGCATATTTACTCGTGCTTGTTAATACAAAGGAGGTTTCATACAGGCTCCTCCTTTTTTTCAGCCAAGGCTGTACTTTAACCTCTTCTGCAATGGAATTTAAGTCCTGGTTGTGGTTACTTAAATTATATACAGTGTTTATGGTTTCACTGGAAGAGAGGCATCATACAGAAGAGAGCTTGCTTCTCAATGCAGTAAATTCTTATCTTCTGACCTTATGTGGAATATTACCCGAAGAAACTTTTGATTGGATGTCAAAAGTTCATTTAAAATGAGGGGAATGTTTAGAAGTCATCTCATGTAGAAACAGGTGCTTGTATCCCAATGTTGCCTGCCAACTTTCAGACCAAACCAGTGTAGAATGGAAGAACTATAGGCTCTATTAGGTGGCATTTGTTATGGAAATGCCACCAAGCTGTGAACCACAGCAGCACCAGTGGGTGACACTGTAATAGGTTTCCTTGCTGCTGTCATGACATGACAGCAGTAATTTTAGATGCCTAAGATTATTGAACTCAGGGAACCTGTGAAAACAGCTTGTTTGCGGTACAACAACAAAGGTGACCAGTGAATCTCTGGCAGTCTGTCTAAGTTTGAAATGTAGTGTAGACAAAAGACACTTGTTCTGTTTCTGAATGCTAGAGCTGCACTACAGAGGCCCTTAACGTTTTCAAGAAACTGCATTGGCTTTCAAGAGGAGAAAAATACTTCCTGATTTATCTAGTTGGAAATTTCTTTACAGCTTTTCCTATATTTTGTGCTCTGGAAGTGTTTTAATCTGTAGCTGTCTATTTGAGTCCTATGGCTCTGATACAAGATGGGTGATATGACAGATGGTCAGGTTTAAGTCATCAGGGGCTATTAGAGCCTAGGGGAAAGGAATCATCAGTTAGAATAGTTACACGTTCTTACAAGCTGTGGGCGATTTTTTTCCCTGTCCTTCCCTCTTAGAGGAGAAATGCAGAAGAAAGCATTAGACAGAGGAGTAATTTTACTCATTGAACAGAAGAGGATCATGTAATAAAAGATATGAATAAGGCATTGTTTGGTGGGGAAAAAAACCTGAGCAGAAATCTTTTCTCCAAAGAATCTTCCTAACGAAGTTGTCTGACACACATAACTTCAAGCTGGAATTCTTCTTGTATGCTTTCAGGCTATGTATTAGATTTGGGGGCATAAGTACTGTTGCTGTTTCTGCCAAGGATTCTTTCTTTTTCATGATCCCTCAGTCTTTGCAGCCTCACAGTTACATTACTGAACTTAATAGTAAGGTCTGGCCGTGTTGGCTAAAAGCTGACTACAGAAAGTGACATTAATGTATCTGACTCTCATATCTGATGCAGCAATTTCAAAATAAAGGGAATTCAGTACTGATTCTAGCCTACGGAGTTCCTGCTTCATCCCTTCAAATATGCCGGTGAAAGGATCAAAGCTTAGATACCTTGCTTCTGAGAAGGTTATTTTTTCATTTGTGCACTAGTCAAGTTGACAGGAGGCAAATCGGAGAGGCTGGTGATATGTTGGGTAGTGACTATTTTAAGCCTCCAAGACAGTTAAACTTCTCTTATCTTGGAATTAAAGCCTAATGGACTACTGTGATGAACAGGATAGACGGTGTGAAGTCTGATAGCTAAGGAAGAATTTTGACTGTTAATTGAACTTTAATTCTTTATGAATTGATTGGCCAAGCTATTCTACGAATTCTTTGTGGGTCCTGAGTTTAAACTTTGTCCAGGTCTTGAGTTTTGTGAATGTATTGGCTGATACAGGCAGAGACTACATTAGAGTAAAACTGAGGCTAAGTGTTTAGGATTATCTTAAGGAAAACAGTACAGAGATACAGATAACAAAGTGTATCATAGGAGTACTCTATTCGTGTTTAATGAATGTATGAAAAAAGGAGTGTTTTTTGACATCCATAATTAAGTATGTTCTTGAAGGCGGAATGCCACCAGGGTTGTTGCCTGACACGCTGCTTTTGTCAGTTTTTTGTGTGAATTTGGCTGTTTACAGCTTTTGGGATTGCCCATCATTCACGGTGGGCTTGCCAGGAAAGCAAAACATCCTCCTGGGTTAGAAAACTTATTCTCAATTTTGTGCCACAGTTTAACTGTGCCTTAGAAGCAAAAAAAGTATAATCTTGCTGTGGACTTGAGGTCTCCTACAGAATGAACTTGTTATCCTGTCTGGCTTTTATGTTATTTCCTCATAGAAGATCAAGGCCTTTAGTCAAGATCCGTAGTAGATCTCCATCTTTATAATTTCTCAGTGTTTAAAATTGACAACGTAGCTGAATACAGTTCTATATATGTCTTAATCTCGGTTCTTACAAAGGTCTTTAACCCACAATGTTAAGAGCACTTACTGTGAGTAATTGGGACTTCTGTTTTTCTGTGGAAGAATGCAAAATATGGGAATTTTGAAATTGGTACTTGAAACATGTTGTTTGCCTTTTTTTTTTTTTTTTTGTCTGCTATACTAAGATGACAAGACTAAATTTTTTTCCCCCTTTATGGTTGCAAAGGTATTGATCTGCAGTATACACTGTCTTGCACTTAAACAATTGTCAGTCTTTATGTTTTTAAAATATAAGTTGCAAAAATGAAATTCTGCAGTCCAGCTGAAGTCACGTGTACTGACTGCATTAAGGGGCTGGTATTTTGGCAGAAGGCCTGTGCTGCTCAGATCATATCTAATTGCAGATGGTATCCATTGGAATGATACTGCCAAAAATTCTTCAGTGGAAATGGGAGAAGTGGGGGTAGGAGAATAGAAGATAATAGAGGAATTCTTACAGACAGGAGAAGTTGGAATCGACAAAATCCTACTGCTTAATTTGGGAATGCAAAACGCTTTCCAAAGAAGAGATAATGTCACCATCAAGTTACTAATTAAAAAACCCTACCAAAACAGTAATTGAGTGGGATTAATTTCAGAAAAGACCATTGTTTTTATTATTATCACTTAGAAACAACCTTAAGAAACGTAAGATTTGTTTTCAATAGCACCTGCTATGCAAGTGGATTCAATCGACCTAAACGGTTTGCTTTCATTTGGAGTTATGCTCTGAAGAGCATGTCTATATTGTCCGTTGTACAGAGGTCAGTAGTAGATAGGAATCTATGCCTGTAAGTCTCATGTGCACATACCCACTCAGGACTAGGTGCAGTATAGCTGTGTTTGCAGCATTACCCATAGTGTAGTCAGCCATGCTAGGGTTCCTGGTGAGAGAAGTGAAAAGTTAGTGGGCTCTGAGGACTTTTCATATTGATAATTAATTCCCTGGGGTGATCCCTCTGTTAGCAGTCCTTACTATTGGTTAGCTTGACACTGCCTAATATATTGCTTGGTTTATATTCTCCTTATTACAGAACTTTTTCAAGTGAAACTTGGCATCGGTGGACTTCTGAGTTGCTTTTTGTGGTGGTGGTTTGTTGATAAAAACCCACCTAATACTGGAACAGACTGAAACTTCTGAAATAACACTTTTGTCTTTTCCTCTGAGATAACTTTGTTAGTTTTCAAATTTATTTAAAGACTGACAAAATTCATCTGCTTTAATATTTTCTTTAAATTACTGGATAGGTGGTTTATCGTGCTGTAGGTCAAACTCACAAGCAGCGTTTTGAAGTGAGTAATTCAAGAATAGATCATGGTTGTCAGCATATCTTGATTTAATGTTTTGTCTTTTAACTCCTGCTTTTTCACTGTGTTTGGAATGATTTACACCAATGCACCTTACCCGCAATGTATTAATTACTTATTTCCTGTCCACCTCATTAGTTACTGTTTATGTGGTGAGTGGGACAAAGATGCTGCCATGTAATACACGAGATGAAAGGTGAGCTATAGATAGATGTAAGAGTATTTTGTGTGTCAGTAGTTCTTGTACTCATTCTTCTATCAGCTTTTGAAATGTAACAAATATAAACAATGTTGGCAGCTGCTGCCTTGGGTTATTGAAAAGAAAAGCTGTTATTCTGTGCCTAAAGATTCCCTGGTGTTGTTTTTTTTGTTTGTTGGTTTTTTTTTTTGTGGAAGTGATTTGATAATCCTGTCTGTAAGTACGTAATGCATATATAGAAAGAAATGAAAATGAACCAGAGCTTCAAGCTAGTAGCTAAAAGACAGCATTTAGATATTTATCGCTAGCAAAGAATCCAGCTAGTTTATTCTTCTAGAAAGCTCATTATTATTATTATTATTAATATTATTAGTATTAATAAGTTACTAGAAAGCTAAACTAATGAAGCAGGGAAATAAGGTAGTATCCTACTTGGAATATGTCCTCTACAATTGATATTACGTTAATTGTGCAGTAGATGAATGGAAATAGGTTTTAGCATCTTGTGGGTGCCAGTGACAGTCTAACACAAAGTTCTCAAACTACGGTTCATCTGAGACTATGGTATATTCTGGTTTGCCGTAAAGCATGTTAGTGTAGAAATGCGCCTGCAGAGTCTAGGTTATCTTGAAAGATAGAGTGCAAGTGTATCCTCGGGTTCGGATGGAAAATTACCTATTTTGGATTTTAAGTCAGTAATAGTCTCTGTGGCTCAGTAATGTGGGAAGGTTCTTTTGTGGACTGCTTAAGGTATTGGATGTTTAATGAAAATAGGCACAGTGGAGCAGTTCTGTCTGCCAGAAACAATAGTCACAGCTGCTGCTGTAGACATATGGCAGTTAGGTTCTCAAGCAGGCATTCTTGGCATCAGAAAAACTTTGTAAGGCATTCTGGAGTTAATATGTAGAGGTTGAGGGGACAAAAATATTTTTTTTTCCCTAATGGTTGTTTTTTTTCTCTCTAAGGTTTCTAAACCTCTGCTCTAAACCTAAATATTGAAATAAAAAAAAATTCATAGAGAAACATCTAATGTGAGTTTCTTTTCTGTTTGAGTTTTTTCTTTAATTTTTATTTTTTTCTGTTAAGATGTGTCCTGCTTTATGCAGTTGTTCTGGAGCAAAATAAAAATGGGTGAGAAAGCAGGACTTAACTTAAAAGGCTTTTGATTTATGGCATGTTTGTTGAAATTAGTGATATTTGAAATAAAATACTAAAATTGCTGATATGTGAAAAATAATACAAAAGTCAAAACTATTGAAAGGTTTATAGAGCAAGGTAATTGGCCCATCGGTAATTCAGACAGTACTTTATTGGTGTACATTGACAGGGGATATTGTGAAATTTTGTCTTTTTCATTGTTATGTAGCTCTAGAAAGTAGTAACCTCTTTCAAAAAAGCTTAATCCTAAAGGCGGGGGGGGGGGAGTATGGCTTGCTGATGTTTTTTTTTGTGAGCTAATTTTTAACTGTTTTCTTAATGAAAAGACACACTGAATGGTAAAGAAACCCTATTGTGTGTGTGTATGCCTTCAGGAGAATAATAAGTTTGGGCGTTTTTTTCTGCAGTAATTTAAATTACTGGTGAGAAAGTCCTTATAAGAAACTGGCTTTTATTTAGACTAGCACTGAGTACATGTAGATAGTAAAGTAATGGGAGTTTATGTAGCATATGCCTACCTACACAGGTAGAAGAGGCAAGCAAAAGAGTTCACTGTATTTGTCTTACCTAAACTTTAATTTTTTTCTTCTCTTGATGAGGCATTTTCAATGAAAGTATAGAATAGGTGGGAGGATTTGTTCTTGTAGATAGATTTAAGTCTTGACTCTCAATTTGTCTTCTGAAAATGAATAGTTTTAGATCTCAAAAAAGTAAGCATACTCCATTTCTGATGACTTGTGCCTGCCCAAAAGCGTCGGTTCTTATGTCTTGTGTAGCGTTTTTTCCGCATAGAGCTTGTCTTTTTTTTTTTTTAAGTGTTTCCATTTTTTTTGCTTGTATCTTGCATGATGAGGTTGTCTTGGGAAAATAAACAGCAGTGGAGCAAAGTCACTTAACCCCTACCCTGATTTTCTGGTCTGTAAATCCTCATAACTGCGGTTAAAACTAAATAAATGCTTGTCCATTGTGTTAATACTACAGTGCATTCATGGTAGATGTGTTATCAAAACAGGCTGTTTTATAGGAAGATAAATTGTGTCATGTGGAGGATGCGTGAATTGTCTTGCAGTTGAGATTGAATTGGGAACTGGTTTGAAAGACGAAGTCCAAGAAGTCATAATAGTAGATGTTACCCAAGTTCTTCTAATGACTGTCCTGCTACCAGTTACTACATTTGTTGCAAGTCCTGTAACAGGCAAGAGAAGGCTTGAATGCAAGTTTGTCTCAAAGAGAAAATGAAGGCAATTGCTATTCTCTTTTCAATAGTTGTTCTAGCAGTGGAGTTTGGTGGGGAATGGTTCTTTCTTCCTTAGTTTTTTTTTCTAATAGTACTGGGTCATTCTAGGAGCGGGAGTCATAAAATGGTAACAGAGGTAATGCTGAACGCAGACAACAAGGAAAGACTCTACATAGGAACATTAGGGCTCTCTGTTTTGCAGGGTAAGGAATTTCTGTTGCTTGTCCTTAAGTCTGTCTTAATCACTGTCTCTGAATGCCCTACAATATTGATAGTTTTGTTACAAGTCTAGAATATTTTTTTGGAGAAGAACAAAAACCTGGAATTTTTTTTAGGTGCTTGGTTTTCCTTCTAAAGCCTTTCACATGATTGTATAAAAATAACTTGAAGTGTTAATTCTGTATACTGTTAAGAAGAAATCTATTTTGGAAGATGACTTCAGGGAAGTGGGAGAAGAGGAATATTTAATGATTTTTAAATGTTAGAGGTACAAATAATGGGCCTGGAGCAAGACTGTGGGATGGCTAGGATGATCCAGCTAAAGTTAAATGCAACTGGACTACATTTAAAAAAACTGTTATGGAGTTAGTATAGAGCTATAGTAGAGAGAGATAATATTACTAATGAACCTGGAAGAGTTTTCTGTCAGTGGTAGGTAAACAGTGTGAAATGCTGTCCCTTCAGAATTAGTGCCCACTGACACAGAACTAGGGCTTTAGAGATGATACTTTTTATCAAATGCTTAAATAATGTGCCACCTTTCAGTATGCAAGTAGAAGTAAAGAAAATACAAATTGTCAATGGGAACTACTTTAAGAGTTGGATATTTTCACTACATGAATCCTTTAAGGTATTGAGGCTGGCAGAACTGACTACCCAGGATTCCAGTGCTACGTGATGTCGTCTTAATGTAGTGCTGGCATGTGTCTGAAGGTCAAAACGGCCTTTGGAGGCGGCCATTGGCTCTTGGAGATGTAGTCAAGTAAAAGCAGAGGGTGAAAGGAGATATTGTTTTATCTGCCTTGAAGCAGAAAGCATGAGAGGAAAGAATTCAGCTCAACTTTAAGTGAGTAGCCAACCATATACCTAGACCTGATATGCATCTTCTGCAGTAGGATGTTTTCAGGTGATCAGTTGACAATGGAAGTTTTGGAATGGTTTTGGTTCAGCTTTTCAGATAGGTAGAACAGTATGGTTCGACTAGCTCCCACTTGGTGCAAAGCCTGCTGGCATGCTGTTCTCCGAGAACACCAGCTGTAGAGGTGGTATTTATAGCACTTGGATCTGTAAGAGCAGCTGAGGATGAGAGCGGCTTTCTAGCAGCTTCTGTGAGCAAGCATTTGCCTTGCTCTGGTGCTGTTGAGCCTAACTCCCTCCCCCATCCAACCTTTCTCCCAGTACAGGATTGAAATTCCACAGTGGGGAGAGAATCCGGTTGAATTCCAAATGAGCTGTTCTTAGCTTCTACTTGGTTTCCTTCCCTTTTAATGATTTGAAAAATGCAAACAATGCTTTGAAAAGCAAGCACTGCTTTACAAGCTGGAAGTGTCCATTTCCCTTCATTTATCTCTTATAATAACAACCCTGCAAGTCTGTCTTAAAAACAGTATAACCATATATCTGATTGCAACGTATGCCTAGGAAAGAAGCCTGTATTAAACGTGTCTTTGGGGTGTTATTCACGTTCCAACAAATAAAGAATGCCTGCTCCACCCTGCTCTCAGTAACAAACGTGTTCTCATTGTTGTCATTCCAGTCTATAGGTGGCGCAGATAAATTTTCCAGACATGCATTTTAAGAGGCTGTATATTTAATGTTAGTTTGGTCTTGTGGAGTCAATTCTGGAAGCCCCGATCTCTTATATTGGTTAAATTGATTATTCAGACATCATAAAATAAAACTACTGCTTATATTGATTCAAGCAGAGTTTGAAGAAGGCACAGAAATGGATTATTTGGTATTTGTTTCCCCGAATGTTACCCCTTCCAAAGTTCTGTCTAGACTAGCATGTCTTTTGAAAATTTCTGCCTGTTCCTTTACCAGTGATTAATGAGAACAAAAGCGAAGACAGGACAGTGCCTTTTTTGCTAGCTGTTACCTCCTAATATGTGTTGGCATTTGGTAGGAATGTGTGCTCTCTGTGTAGGTTAGTGCTGCCACTAGGAGAATGACTGAGGCTGGTGTGAAGTCTCTTTTGTGAGATGCAACCTCATTTTATTTCATATGCAGAAATTAAAGAGGCTTCGTTCCTTCAGCATCTTCAGATGTGGTAGCAGTACGGGAATGGAAGATGTAAATGACAGAAAGTAGGCTGTATCGCACGAATGATGGAAGTTCGGTTTCTCCAGTTCCATACTTGACTTTCACCATAATTGGGTTTTATTTCTGATTGGCAATTGATAGTTTGTTTTGGGGTTTTGGTTTGTGATTTTTTATTTTTTTTTTTTAATCTGTCAGAGTCTCTCCTGCCCAAGCACAAACTGTGTATCAGCTTATCCTAGGATTTAGCCCAAGTTAATTCTGTCTGCGTATGTTTATCTGAAGGGCAAACTGCTGTTAGCCAGTTCTTCACTGGAGCACCCTGCAGTGACTAATATGTGGCATGTCTGATGGCAGAATGCCCTGTAATATGACTCTGATAGCTAACAGAGGTGGAGCTGTTGAGTCTAGTGACTTGACTAAATGCAATGAGGGATAAGAGAATAATTTCAGTTCTTACCTCTTGCGCTCTGTCTCTCTATTCCAAGAGCTTTTTAGAAAGATGTGATTGTATTCCCAGATACTGAACTGCGTATAATTTCTAAACTGCAAAATTTGTGACATGCTGAGGAGCAATGCTGACTGGGATGAAAACAGATTAGGCTTGGACTGCAAATTCAGTGCTGTAATCTGACATGCAATTTAAGTGGTTAAGGAGTAGTTTTGGTTGTTCTTTGTGCCTGCAAAAATATTTATGTGGCTGAGTAGATGGGAATGGAATGAGGGGGCTGATCTTGGCTAAGTTTACTTGCTTTTTTTTTTTTCCCCCCTTGTTTTTTTTCCCCTTTGTCTCTCTAGGTTTCCCACTGTCTGTTTACTTGGTTAGTTTTAATGGAGAATGGAAGTGTAAGTCCAGAAATTGAAGTGGGAATGTGTTTGTGTATATGTTTAGGAAGGGGTGAGAAGACAGAGTTCTGCTTCCAGTTGAAAGTATCCTAGAAGACTGTAACTTTGCATCAGCTCTCTTGTGCTGCACACTCTGATTATAATTATAAAATAAAGTGCATATGTGAGGTGTGCTGTTTGAATTTCAGCTTCAACAAATCAAGATTGGATTGTAAGGCAAAAAAGTTTAGTGTCCGAAATGACAAAATGCAAAATAATACATATTGCAAAATATATGGATACTGTTTCAATGGTGAAGTGGTCTTTCAAAGTTTGCTAGCAGTTTTTGCTAAAATTAAAAGCTAGCAATGAATTTGGTCGCGTAGATGTGAAAGGTTGAAAGAGTATGTTATTTTTGTGCTAGCTGATGAAGCAGATGGTGGATGGTATGTAAAATGTTAATTAAGGAACAAGTAGGATGGACTGTGGAAGTACCTTATGCCAAGAAATGAAGTTGCCTGTTTAAGTAAGGGCATGTTAAAATCCAAATGTTTTGTGGAAATTGGTTTGTTACTGTTGATACAGCACATTTAGAGTTATAATTCCTTCATTGATCGTGCTCCTGCTTTCTCCTTATCTTCTATTAGGCTGTACTGCTCCTACTATATACTTCTCCTGTACGAGGACTAGTTAGTTCAAGTATGTGGGTCTTATGTAATGATACAAAATTTTAGTTTATATGGTGTGAAGAAATTTGGTTTAAAACTGTTGGTTTCCTTACCTTTTGGTCAGTGATACATAAACTCGTATGTTTGTAGTTACAGGTATCAGAAAAAAACCACCAAACTTAAACAGCTAAGCAGCTAAAAAGAATTGTTTAAATGTTTTGAGCTTCAGAGGATATGTGGTATGGCTTACTATATAACTGTAAGGAGAAATAAGCTTTTAAAATGCAAGCTGTGTCTCTAGGTTAGGATGGCAGTGGGTATTAAATAAGCTGCTTCAAATTAAATGGTAATGCTGCATAGCTGTTCACACAGTGCGCTTTTATTTGAATTTTATATCTATTTATGACATGTAATTATTTCTACTTACTCTATTTGCTTACCGAGGTAGAAAACTGATGTAAATATTATGTCTTAAGTGAAGCATAGTATTCAAAATTTCTAGAAATTCATCATTCAAATAAAGAAAAGGAATAATATGAGCATTTATCTTCCTCAACCGAATCGACAATTGGTAGAGTATATTTTTAGAACATGAATATTCCCATGCCTTTTTCTCAGACTTCCGTTCCAAAGGTAAATGGTGGATATTAACCCAAACTGTGGTTGCTGCTTTGATCCCTGTAGAGTTTTTAGACACTGCAGAAGGAAAATAGTATCTTCAACTTGTTTCATCCTTTCCATGTTTCCGAGTTATGTGTGTTATCTTTTTCAGCAGCAATAGCATAGGAGATGGTGATATTGTAAAATATCCCTTGCAGTTTCTGTTTGATGCAGAAACCTTAACTTGTGGAAAGCTGAAAGACTCCACATGACCCAAGAAGTTGGCTCCTGGTGAAGAAAGGGGCCTGAAAAAGAGATTGAGTTTCTGAGAAACTGGCTGCTTAGGCTACCTCCAACATTCAAAGTTGCTACGGTGCCATACTGATGGTAACTAATTATAGCTGCAGCACAAAGCATTAGTGTCAGTTTGCAAACAGAAGAGTTAATTGCCACATTGGACCTTTGAAATAGCAGATAAACAAATTTATTCTGTAAGATAAAAAGGCCATTAATGTGTTCCTGCTGTGATCGTCTGCCTTATTGCCTTTCTCATTTCCTGAGGCTCTGTAATTAAACCATTAGTTTGCGTACCATGCAGTGAGTCTGCGGTGGTAAAAGGAGTTAGATGACGACCTATTTCGTGATACACTAATACAATTCATCTGGGCCTTGCATGGTTTAAAAAACAAAATAACTGAAAAGCTTTTAGTGTTCCTGTGGTTATTGGAGACACTGGTAACAGTCCTCTTACTTTTAAAATTCTATTTGTTTCCCTGTTCAGCTGAAAACACAGCTTGCTGAATAACATGGTACATAAAAATCAATGTTGCCCACTCAGTCTAATTTTCTGCATGATTGTTCCTTTTTTTTTATCCAATTTGGCCTATGAATTTACAGGATAAAGCTTACCTGTACTACAAGAAGTCTTAATTTCTTCAGACATATGCATTAATTTCCTTTAAAAGTAGCTAGATTTCGTGGGTTTGCTTGTGCCTCCAAAGATGATGTCTGGTGCAGTAGACACCTTCAAGTTAGGTCAGTTACTTCAGTTTGAATTCCTGGTTTCTTAGCTGCCTCACCATCTTCTTTCAGGTGTTTTATCTCACATTACTGCATACCTGATCACTTGGTTCAAACTCGGACTACATCAGACATGACTGATGCTAGTAGCTGCCCACTTGGTGCTCAGTGTTCCAAACGAAGAAGGTTTCAGTCCAGTTGGAATCCGCTGAGGTTGTAATCTTAGATTTTCTCAGTCAGCTCTGCTGGATTCATTTGTAGACAGACTGAGAATTCTGTTAAACCAGTGATTCTGAAAATGGAGGATGTAGACTCTGTGTAAGAAACAGGAATGGGGATAAATAGACTTCAGGCTTGGACTGGAAGCTGAGTGAAAAGGCTGTGACTGGATCACAGTAGTGAGGGACAGCATGCAGAGTTCCTGGCAGCCAGGAGTTCTCTCTGACCCATTCCTGCTGCAGTGGAAGGTTTTGGCCAGGCAGCTGCATTCCCAGCCTCTGACAAAGCTGCCTTCTTGCATGTTAATCTCCCTTTCCTGATAATGCTTCTTAAGATATGCTTTGCAAAAACATGCATCCTAGAAAGTAGTTTTCAAAATAGTGAGCTGGACATGGAACTTAGTGTGAAGGAGCTGAGGAAGGTCTGTCTGAGAAAATAATAATAATAATAATAATAATAATAAAATAGGCTTTAAAAAAAAAAAGGTAGGGGGCATAGTGGAACCACTTGCATAAATCACGATGCCTGAACTTAACTCTTCACAAATGTGATCGATTATATTGAAGCTTGAAGCAAGTAGGGTGAAGCGGTAATGGCAAGCTTGTAGTGCCTTCCCAAACATTAAGCCTGTTGCACGGCTAGAGATCGTCTTTCATGAGTGGTCAATGTGCCTTTATGCACAGCGAGCTGAGTGGAAAAACTAGCTATTCTTCTGATTAAACATTTGGCTTCTTTGCTTTCTTTTTGGAAGTGGTGGACTTTTCCTAGAGATTTTTAGGTTTTCATAAAAGCTGTTAATGGGAAGTGTGTATTTTCACATCAAACCTGGTTTTGAAAGCTACTGAAATTTGTGCTGCTTATTCTGTTTCCTGTTTCTGACGCGGTGGAATCTTAGAAGGCAATTTAACTCGTTTCCTTGGAGAGACCAAGTGCAGCTTTGTCTTGGCCAAGAGAAATGTCCTTTTTGCTTATAAACACCAATAGAAAAATGGAAGAGAAAAACCTGATGAATACTTGCTGCTTCACTGTTGCTTCTAAAAGGAGACAAATCAATCATGCCATGAGGTAAATAAGTGAGATCAAAGCTCACTTTTGTGATTGCATTTGCACCTTAAAGTAAAACCGCACTGATGTGACATTCGGGTAGCCAATGCATGTTTTTAGATTGTGGTTAAAAACGGGTTTCTTGGTCAGCAAAGATGTAGCTAGACTTCTGCTTGTCTTGATTGCCTTCACAGTTTGCTGGGCTAGGAGTTGCGATTTCCAGGACAATGTTATGAATGCAACAGACCAATAAAATTAGTTGCTCCTCCCTTTCGGTAGCCATGACTTCTCTCACAAGAGTAGTATCAAGAGTTTGGGTTAAAATGGTTTGCTGTTGAGATTAAGCAACAGAAAGTACGTTGTCAGGAGAGATGCTGGCAATACATTTTTTTTCATGTATCTGCTTAGAATTGTTTTATAGAGTACATAGGAATGGGTTCTAGTACATAGGAATGGGTTCTATTTATTGCTGCTTTTTTTCTGCTTTTAATGGTTAGGTTACTTTCCCTTGAATTTATAGCCCAAAACAATTGAAGAAAATGATGTTCACCCCCAATGGTTGTTACATTGAACTAATATGGAGGTTGGTTTTTATTTGTACTGCTTTTTTGGGTAGGAACTTCTGGGTACAAGGCATTACTTCTTCCTTACCTTTCAGAGCTTTGATGTTAAATTATTGAATGAGAAATGAGAAGTTGTTGCATTGTTGCAGTCTGGAATACACTGAAAGGAGAGAACTGATTTAAGTTTGGGGCAGGGGAGTTGTCTTCTGGGATTTGTTATTTGTTCACTTTAACTTTAGAACTGGTTTAATAGTGTGTGCTGTAGATGTACTGCTGTTTGGTCAAAACTAGTAAAGGGAAACTAAAGCCATATATGATTCTTAGGTTACCAGTTTGTTATGTGTTGATGCCCACGTTGCTATCCAAAGCCACAAGCATTTTTGCCATTTGATACTGTACTGGGGCAAGGCATATTATTCATTGGCTTTGCATGTCTGTCAGCTTTTGTAAGGCAAGAATGTCAGCACAAGGTGCATCCAAGTGAAATGGAGTTGGCCACAAGAAATAGAGTAGCAACTGTTGCTATTTGCAATCCAGACAGTGATCTTTTCTCCACGCTGTGATTTTGGACAACGGCCCTGCTCAGGGACAAAGCATCTGGTGGAGGAGTGATTTAATTTTAATGGGGATTCTGTAACCACATTTTCAGAGATTTTGGTGCAACATGATGTTAAATTCATGTTTGCAGTGGTAAGAGACGTGGGTGTTTATAATTTTTATTTATCACAGAAGGAAAGGGAGAAGCATCCGCCTCCCAAAGCATAGCCTAACTGGCATGAGTATGTGAGAAATAAGCATCCTTTGTTTAGGATAACTAGTATCAGGATGTAAATCATCCCCAGGAAGACTGCCACCACCTTTGTGTAGCTTCTTTCTTTGTAGATTTTGTTTGCACTTATCATAATTAGCGTATCACTCCCAAAGGCAGATTGCTGCTTTAGGTGCAGATGGGTATGTGTAAATCTAAGGTGTTTTATCTAATTTTGATACCCTCAAGACTATGCCTTTTTACAGTTGTTACTTACACAGATGGTGTTGAAAACAGCTGCTGTAAATAATAGATTTAAGTATTTCCGGCACTGTAATACTGAAAAGAAGAAAGCGGTAGAGATTAACTTCTGCACCAAGAGCTGTGCTTATAAGTTATCCTCCTTGGAATACAGAAACTGCAGACATTCTGTATGCCATTAAAATGACAGCTGAATCCATTGTGTATTATGCCCCGCGTGCCACCCACCCATC
>JAVKLA010000001.1:5378778-5437646 GCA_034782735.1 Sagittarius serpentarius
CCAACCAAACCAAAACTGAAACAAAACAAACCCAACAACTTAAAAGGTATCTGGAAGAGCTTTCATTAATTGTGGGGAATGCACATGTGGGTCAAATATTGAAAGACTTAGAGGATCTGAGAAAAGGAAAAGAGCATAAAATTTACAGATGTACTGGTATGAAAGCAGGGTTTTTTTTGCAACGCGTGTGTATTCTGGTATTTGTAAAGTGTTCAATGACTTAACTCGCCTGAAGATTCTTAGATTACTCTATATGGATACCTTGGAAAGAAAATTAAGTCAAGAATTGCAAGAGCTGAAAAGGCAATCGGAGGTCAGCTTTTTGAATGGGACTTATTAAGGCTATAACAGAGGAACTAAAGACAAGCATTTTTTCATTCTGGTTTTTTTTGCGTGTGTGTGAACTTTATCATAGGGCCATCATATATTATACGAAGTTCCAAAGAGAGAAAATACACAAGTTGGTTGGGGGTCGCTGTGGGATTCAGTGGCTGTATACAGTAAGAATGTTTACGAGTAATTTGGTTGGTTCAATTAACGTAATCGTATTAAAAATCTGTCTGTAGGCTTTATGCTGTAAAAGAACATTGGAATAAACTATGCAGATAATCTCTGAAATGTCTGTAGATCCAACTTTTTTTCATATCTTTTTCCATGCCTGGAAAGCTTCTTAAAGAAAGTCCTTCTGCAGTGAGCACTTGTACTGTGTAACACATATTTCAAAATAGACTTGAGTTGTGCTGCTATGAAATCACCAGGGATTCTTGAACTCTTTGTGTTCTGGATCTTCCTTCTTGCTAATATCCCTCAACTCCTAAAAGCTTGTCCCATTCTAAAAGCCAAGGGACCAGGCTGACCTACTTGTGGCTTTCTGTCCGACGGAAGAATTTTGTTTAGCAGCAGCATTCCTTCTAGGAATCTTTTTCCTTATTTTAAGTAAGGCCTACAGAAATACAGTGTTAGGAAGCTGTGAGTCTATTACTTCAGTCTTATTACTCCTGTGCAGCGTGGCAACTCTGTGAATACGCAGATTCACAGATTAAGTTGTGGGTCAGCAAGCTCATTAATTATGCTCCTAAATGTCAAGTTGGCTAAGAGTTTGGATTTTATTTCCTGTAGGTATTATCAACCCAAAGAATCCTAAGGAAGCACCAAAGTCCTTCAGCTTTGACTACTCTTATTGGTCGCACACTTCGGTAAGTTCTTTTACAAGAAAACCGTTCTGTGGATTTTTTTTTTTATTTTGTTTTTTTTGACTGGCTTAATTTAAATGCATTCTCTTCTGATCATGCCATCCCTGTCAGATGTTTCTGCACTGTCACCCTTATTCAGGTTAAAAGCTTGTCATTGTATGTTGTCTTTTCCTGTTTGGGGGAGAAAATGTTCTCTAACAATGTTCTTTTTTAGACATTTCTAGACGTGCTCTTAGACACATGAAAGTTGCTTGAGTTCTTACAGTTCAAGGAGAGATGTGATCTGGGTTGCCTTGGCATACCTGGAAAAGACAGAGTAGTGATCCATGTTTCCGATTATTGCTTTTGCAGCTAAACTCTCATCTAGTTCCTCTGCCCCACCCTCCTGTGAATTGGTGCTGGGTCTTGCTGACTTCCGGTAATTGTTCTACAGCAGAACTGTGTTGTTCTGTCATATACCCCTCCCCTGCCTCATTTTCTTAAAAGATAAAGAAGAAAGAAGTGCTAATGCATTTCTCTAAGATTAATTTTAGTAGCTTGGATGGTGCAAATAAGACTTAAAATTTCTGAGTAGATCTGTGGCCAACAAGATAGTTTTCATGATGAAAAACTTGTATTTGTGTAGTTCTTCTACTGAATCTTCCTGAGCAGCCATGCAAGTGGGTTACAGGATCGGTCAGAGGAACATTATGGACATAATTCCTGAAAACTAGCAGATAAGCAGCATCAAAGAAAAGAAGTGTTCTGATAAAACCTTGATCCCAATGTGAGCATGTTAGCACAGCTAAATTTGTCCTCGTTTCAGGAGCAAGTCATGTTAAAACTCAACATTTCAGGAAGAGAGAGAATGTTAGATTAACAGTCACATACAACGTAGTTATATACTACAAAATCAAGTTTCGGTGATATGTTATCTGTGCCGTCTGTTCTGGTTTGTGTAACATAAAACATCTGCATAGATAATCATTAGTGTAATAATTTTTTTCAAGTATTTTTACGGAGGACTTTCCTGAATGATCAAGAGAGGACATAAGAATAAAGAGCATATAAACTGAATCCAACTTTGCCAGTATTTTTGTATCCTATACCATGCCTGGAGCTGCATCTTGGATTGCTTCTCATAAATGGATGTTTGAGTCTGATCAGTACAGTGCCTGAAATGCACTACTTAAAAAATGGACAATTAATTTCTACAATTTGTGAAGTTTTATTTTGAACAGGTTCTGTATTTGCCTTGAGATCTGGCAAGTGTATTCTTTTTGACATCTTTAACTTGTGACTTTTTCATTGCATGTGCAGTGGTGCTGCTTCTCAAAATGTAACAAACTTTTCTATGGAGTGTTTGAAGACGGTAACTTGCTTTGTCCTTATACAGATTTCTATCACTGCATGGATCCGCAGTAGAGTTTGTGTTTGTGTTATCGCTGGGCTAAATTGCTTTAAAGCTGCCTTTTTTTTTTTTTTAAATCTTTTATTTCAGTTTTATTGTTAATGTTCAGTTTAGCTGTAGAAATATGTTCTAATACATTGTCCTTGACCGGTTCAGCTACTTGCTAATTTGGAATATGTATTGACATACTTAGGGATTTTGTAGTCACCAGTGAGGTTGTAAATAGAAACCTGGATTGGATTGGACGGTGGAATCAGACAGCTGCAAGAAAAACTTGGTCATTTTAGTGATTTGTTTACACTCTTTCAAATCTTAAAAAACCCCGACAAAATAAACCTAAGCAACTTTTGCTTCGCTCTTACCCCTGCTACCCTACAGAGCCCTTGTCAAGACCAGCCACTGTGGGATTTTTGTAACTTCCAACCATTTATTCATTTGTACTGACTCTCTGAACTCTACTTTTGATTTTCTCCCCCTGCTTCCCACCTCCCAGACACCCTGAATCTTGTTTATTGGTGATCTTGCATGAAACTTTCCCAGTTGGTTGGTTGGTTTCTTTGTGCAGATTATTTCTTCAGCATTGATGGAGTGGTCCTGCAAGGGTTGTCGTTGTTGGTCTTCTCCAGCTGGTACTGCCTTGGGAAAAAGCTGTGTGTAAAAACGTGCTACATTTGCATCTTCCTAAGGGACTGACCCACAAGATAGAAGTAGAAAAAAAAACAGTTGGTTTTTTAAATGTTACTTGAATGATAGGTTAAGACTGTATTTATTCTGTTTTCATGCCTTTTCAGCCTGAAGATCCCTGCTTTGCATCTCAGAGCCGTGTGTACAATGATATTGGGAAGGAGATGTTGCTGCATGCCTTTGAGGGCTACAATGTATGCATTTTTGCCTATGGACAAACTGGAGCTGGGAAATCCTACACAATGATGGGCAAGCAGGAGGAGAGCCAAGCAGGCATAATCCCACAGGTAGAACAGAACCCAGAAAGGGGATTTTTTTTTTATAGCATGTTCAGACACACGCTTGCTGATATGGTCTTTTTATACTGCTATAACTTAACAGAGAACCACAGCTTATCTCTGAAGTGAAAGAAATCTACTGGAGAAAAACAGCATTATAAGTCATTTTCCCTCATACTTTTTTTTTTGTAATTGTACTTTACACTATGTATTTTTCCTACATTCAATTTCTCCACTTCCCCAACGAACTAGTAAATCAAGATGTCTTATTCACTGAGTTTCTTGTCTCCTTGTCTGACTTTAGCTAGGACAGCACTTAAGCACTTTTGTATTCAGCAGGAATTCAAAAGGTGGTACTACTGATGAACGTGTCAGAAACTTTTTGGGGAAACAAGTTTCCCAAGGCTAAAAACTGAATAATGTATCTTGGTAAGAAATGAAGTGTATCAAAACATTGGGAAAAAATACTTAATGGCAACTGAGCACAGCCCAGTGTTATTTCCCCCTGTGAAATTTGTTTTTGACATTTGCCGTGAAATTTGAAGAAGTTGAGATACGCCCACAAGAAATTTTGGCTGGCAACAATTTATGCCGTCATCGTGAATTTGGCACTCTGTAGCTGTTGGTTGTGTGGCACTTGATCTACGTGCAGGCCTTCCTCAGTGTGTAGGTGCTGACAGCAGACCAAGTTTGTTGGACGATAGTGCATTCCTCCGTTCCCAAAATAGAAATCTGAGGTTGGGTTTCAATTTTGGTAAATAAATATGCTGGACAGCTTGAGTCTTCATTCTGCTGCAGGTTTGCAGTAGACATTGGCCTTGTGCCACAGGTGTAAAATAGATGACACAGAGCATTGTTCTCTGTTAATAGCATGGGCATATGTACTGAAATAGGTTGCAAGTGTTCTAGTGATTAGCTTAAAATAATGTTGAAAGAGCTAATGTGATGGACAGAATTGTTATATGTAAGCATTTTGGTTTTATTACAGTAATATGAAATAAGTGTAACAGGTGAAATGAGCTGAAAACCTGTGACAACAGCTTTGTGATAAATATTTTTGTTGTAATCTTGATATTCTTATTTGTTTTTCTGAAACCTCAAATACAAATTAAACAGTGTCCTAAAAAACCCCCCCGACTTAATAATACTCCTGTAGATTTAATAATGCTCCTGTTACCTACTACAGTTTTAAAACAAAATAATTTCTATCCAATTTCCCTGGAAGGCCTTCTCATAAAGGTACAAAAATCAATTGTCTGTTCAGGGAGACCTTGTTGAATCTGTTCTGTTTCTTGTCACATACACAGAAGGTACAGCACAATTGTGTTCCAAGTAATACAGGTTGTTGACATTAAATTCTTGTGTGTTGGCAAAATTCCTTGTCTGCCAGTCCCTAGAGTGAAACTTTGATATTTCAGCCATGTGTTGACTAAATACTTCAGCACGTATACTTTCAAAATCACCTGTATTCTTCATGATCTGTTTATTTTTCATACAGTGGCTTGTAGATATCTGTTCAAGAAACCTGCTTTCTACTCTTATTCCTCCCTGTACCCATGCCTTTTAATCTCCAAATACATATCAATGGCTTGCCCACTGTTCATTTCTTCTTCCTTTATTATCTTAATTTTAGGTCTCAGTTACTTGTAGACAAGCACTCTTGAAGCAGTAGACCACTGATAGTTAAAGTATCCTTCATATGAAGATACTGTTAACAAATTTTGAAGGAATTTCTGCCTATTGATTTAGATCTGAATCCTGGAACTTCAGCACACCAAATACAGACTGTTGTTTTTATGAGAATAGGAGAGGATTAAGTATTTCAGTCATTCCTTTCTAAAATTATTAATTCCGATTCAGTTATTACAGGCTTTTTCTAATTTTATAGTACAGAATAGTAGTACTGGTTAAACCTAGAACAATTGCTGAGATACTGTATAAAATAAGATTGAATGATAGTGATGTAGATTTGAGATTAAGTATCTTCCCAGTGAAGCTCTATGTGGTTGATGTAATAGGTTCTTTTTCTTCCCCTGCCCTCACTCCAAAGCCAGTTTAGTGACACGTAGTAGTTATTTGTTACTCCTTGGTAAAGACTCATTTCTGACTCGGGTTTAATCTCTTTCCAGCTATGTGAAGAACTGTTTGAGAAAATCAATGACAATAGCAATGAAGAAATGTCATATTCTGTAGAGGTGAGTCTGGTGAGGGATCAAAGAATATTTGTGTACTGGACATCAAACTGAGCTTAGGTGCTGTGTTACTAATGTTGCATTAAGATGCTGATTTTTGTGTGGGTAGTGTGGTGTGTTAAGTTTTTTTTAGGATTTATGTCTTTCTCTGTTTCATGTTTGAGGCAAATGTAAATAAAACCTTTCTGGGACTTTTTTTTTCCCCACCAGCAAATTAGTAGACCTTTACCTGGGTAGCAATTCTGAAAGAAATGATGGGCTGAAAAACCTGAAGATGCATTTACAGGTTGTTTTTGAGTTTTTTGACTGCTGGGTGGAAGACTTACATGTTTCTCATCAATTACTATAGTTAAAATTTATATCCTATTTCTTTACAAGACTTGTCTGGAATAGCTTAGTCATGCAGTCTTACCTGACATCTGTTAGTAAGGCTGGTTTACAGAAAAAATTGTTGACGGGGTGCATGCGTAAGAAATTTGTCAGTACTTAATTTTTCTTTATTATTATCCTTACTTAGGTTGGTTTGTGTTTAGAAAGTGTTTTTCATATGCTATCACACTACACCATTTCTTCTTCTGTCTTGTCTCCCTGCCCAGCTCCATAATAAAAACAAAAGCAGCTGCTTCACAGAAACAGTATTTTCTTTATTTTACTGGTTGTTTTGTTTGTTTGGGTTTTTTTCCCCCCAATCAGTTTTAATGGCTTGACGTGAAAATATGTTGCAGACTTTGAAAGAAAGGAGGACCAAAAAGCTGGTCGAAGTCAAATGTGATTATTATTAATAAATGTGAACTCCAGTCATTACTGCTTCTAAATTACGGAACTGGAAAAGGACTAGTTCTGTGGCTTTGAATCTGCCCATTTTAATGCTTCATTTAATTGTAATTCTTAACGTGTGATAACTTAATGCTTGAATACCACAGGAGTATCACGTGTAGGATTTGTGAATGAGAAGATTCCCGCATTTTCATGATGGCTTTTCTGTTTGGTACTTGTTTATGGTTCTGATTATGGCTCCAAGCATACATTTGTGCATGTGAGAGAGAGAAATAGTCTCTCTTACAGTGGAAATCCAAAAGAGTGAACATCTGACAAATAAGCAGAAAAGGGAGACAGCTTGACAGAAATAGCGGTGGAAATGTATAAATAGTGTATTGTGATCTGTTTTGGATATAGAATTCATTTTTCTGAATTGCACTTACACAAAAAGAGGTCTTCAGTCTCTTAAATTTCTAAAACTGCTGCTTACAGCTGTAATTTTCCCACAGAATGAAAATGAGTAACTTCCTGTCTCCTTTAATATTTAATATCTTGACTGCTGCAGCTGCTACTTAACTGTTGGACTGGGATAAGCCTACTGCCATGAGAAACATAAAAATTAAAGAATGCATTTAAAAATAATCTTAGCTTTATAATTTATTTCAAAGGGTGCAGATTTAAGATTACCTTAGTTTGAATAATTGTACTGATAACTCAGGAATACAGCAGGATGTGGGTACAGATTAGAAACAATAAGTTGCTTCTGCCTACAAAGAAATTAATTTTTTTTCCCTTCTTAAGTTTGCTTTGGAGGTTCATAAGAGAGATACCCTGTAAGCAGACTCCTTTTACCATCTGTCTTGTTTGCATCTTTAGAAAGACAGTTTTGCTGCTGTGTCATACCAAAACTGTTAAGATGATTGTGAACTCAAGTGTCTAATTTTTAATTAAACACCAATGTTTCTTGAAATGGTTGAGGGATTTATACATGGGTGCAAGGCCTGCAGCTTATGTTAGAGATGTAATGCATGAGACTAGTGACTTCTTCCCTTCTGCCACTTGTCTCAAGCTATTAAATGAACTGAGACACCTACCTACAGCTTTCTTGTGGACTGGGGTAGTTTCTACCAGTGGCACTCCGAAATGCTGCAGAGCTGTTTGCAGAGGAAGCCTTAAGAAACACTAAATTGTGCATGCAAATTCCTGTTTTCAGGTGAGTTACATGGAGATTTACTGTGAGAGAGTCAGAGACTTGTTGAACCCGAAGAACAAAGGGAATTTGCGGGTGCGAGAACATCCTCTGCTTGGACCGTATGTGGAAGATCTGTCCAAGCTAGCAGTCACGTCTTACACAGACATTGCAGACCTCATGGATGCTGGGAACAAAGCCAGGTTAGTGATGGTAGCGTGTTATGAATTTTTCTCTCTGTTGTGGGGATATATGGTATATAGCAGCAAATTTAAAATGTCTTCTGTGATGTATTGGTACTTTTAAAAAAAACTCATGTCACATGAGGAGTAATGCACTGATCAATGCTATTAAAAGGTTGAAATCGATTTGTGTGGTGAAATAGTGCTGCAAATTGCTGTATAGATACTTAAAGCTTGTAATGTCTTGAGATGAATTATGTAAATAATTATACTGGCCTTTAGTTCTGCCTTTGTGTACTGTATCACTATATTGGTATAAACAAATGTGAACACAGTCTCCGCTTTCATTCATTCAGGTGGTTGGGACTAAAGTTGCCATTCTAACTTTAGGTTCTGGTTCATTAGTAGTTGTTTTTATGTCATCTGTAGGCTCCATGTAACAATGTGTGGGAAAGACTGACATAAATGCTGCTTGCGTTCTCTTCAGTGAGTGTAAGGCAGATTATAGAGTAAACAGATTGAGGCCTAAACTGATGAAGATGGGAGTAATTCAGGAGTGAAAAATCAAAGGGTTTGTTAATGGTATTCAGTGTGGGATGGTCTTGGTTAGAGGGCAGAACATCAACTGTATAGCCTCTTGGTCTCGTTCCTCTACAGCTGCATTCAGTCCTGCAGGTAGTTGTACTTGCAGCATAGAGGCTACTGTTTTCTAAACAAGTCTATATCTGTTCATACTTTAGGACTGTGGCAGCTACCAACATGAATGAAACCAGCAGCCGCTCTCATGCTGTGTTTACAATTGTCTTCACTCAGAAGAAGCATGACACAGAAACTGATCTTTCCACAGAGAAGGTATGTTACAGATAAGTGGCTTTCTGACTTTTTCACAAATCTTCCCTACAGTGACTTATTCTTACTGGCAGTGTGATGAGAAAATGAGAATTGTTCTTTCTGGCATTTAGTTTAAGGGTGAACTTGCTGTGTGCCTTGACAGAGCTCTTTTATTTCTTACAGATTTTATTTGATTGTAATTCTAAAAACAACTAAATGGGGAATATGTGCAGGAGGAGAATATATAGATGTAGGAAAAATATGGCCTTAAGGACTAGGTTCTATGGGGAGGGATATTTGAAATAAAAGAAGTTAATTTTCCCCACTCTTGTTCCCAGAACTTTCTGTGGTTTTGCTTGTCAGTGCAAAATATTTGCTTTGTTAGTTCTTTTCTTCGGGCGCAGGAATTGGGATGAGTGAGACTTAGGCACTTTCTGGAATTTGCGTGTTAAAAGGAGGTACACTGTTGAGCATAAGTAGTTTTTGCTGGCTTTTATTACTCTGAACTGCATGCAAAAGTAGCTGAAATACAGGGTAATGTTCATGTTTCTGAACTGACTACTGTGGACAGATCTGAAAAAAATTATGTATTGAAGACACCCCTCACCCCGCCCCCCCTGCCAGTGATAAGACCCTGTAAAATTATCATTAACTGACATGCAGTCTGTAGCTTTATTTAGGCCAGTGCTTTATTGTTGATGTCACTAGAGTTAAGATGAAACATTAAGTTTCTCTTTCTTTGAGATTCTTGTGTTGTCTGTAGCAATAACACTTAATTTCTTTTGACTTCTGTTCTGCTCTGTGAGACCTCATTCTCCCTTTTTAGGTATAGTGATACTTAAAACTTCTTGTCCATAAGATAAGAGCATCAAGCTAATTGCTTGTGAAAACTTTGTTTGACTGTAGTTTTAAGCACACTATGGTGATTTTCTTAGACAGTAGGGTTCTTCTCGTGCCATGGAATTCTTTGAACTTTTGTTCTTACACTAGTTCACCAAGAACTAATTCGCATTGTTATTGTGCTTTTTCTCTTCAGGTCAGCAAGATTAGCCTAGTGGATCTAGCAGGGAGTGAGCGAGCTGATTCAACTGGTGCCAAAGGAACCCGATTAAAGGTATTGTATTGGGCTGTTGATGTATGGAGAAAGAAAGGGAAGGGGTGCACAAGCATCATGTGGAGCCTTTTCTTGACAAATAATAAGGAAAAGAAAGGGTTGCTATTGTAAGTGTGGAAAAAATAGTTGCAAAACTGAAGACTTCCCCCTAGCCCTGATCATGGATGTGACACTTGGCTCATTTAGTCTACAGAGGTTCATGGTTGAACAATGTTAATTGCTATGTAATACTGGATTCTGTTTTCTCAGGAAGGAGCAAATATAAACAAGTCTCTCACAACTCTGGGCAAAGTTATTTCAGCATTGGCCGAAGTGGTAAGTACAGCATTTACTTACCTGCAACAACCTTTCCATAGCTAGTAAGACTGAGACAGTAAAACCCATGGAGTACAGCAGAGTCAGTCACTGTTCTTGGCCTAGCGTTCTCAGCCAAATTAGCTGTGTGTATTTTGATAGATGAATAGTGTTGATAGTATTCTGTGAATGTCATGCAGGCTGGTAGAAACTTTGTCAATAGATCGAAGCATTGGTTTAATTAGCTGTGAAGAAGCCTTGCAAAATAAGCCTGCCTTTGTGTAGAATACGTGTTCGCGTAGCAAGCTTTTAGTTCTGCAGAGCAATAATTTTATTTTTATTTAAAAGAATAACTTTAGAAAACTAGCTGCAGCTTTGTTGTTGAAAATCTTAGAAATACCAGTGTAATAATATCGCTGGCTTTTTTTGCAATGGCAAATCTTAATAATTTGTTGAGTTGTGTGAGCAAACACAGTGTTGTAGGTTTAGAAAAGTACTCTGGCTTTTACTTTTATACTCAACTACTATTTAAAAAAAACCCAAACAACCAAGTAAATTATTGCTGTTCCTTTTAAAAGTGAGTTCTCAACAGCTTGGACAGGTTGAATATACTTAAGTGCTTTTTAGATTTTTTTTTTTTTTTTTTTTTTTAAATGAAAACTGTTCTCATTCATTGGGCTTCTCAAGAAAAGAAAATACTGTCCAAGCTAACATGGAAATTACACATAAAGGTTTGTTAAGAAGCTCATCTTGTATCTTCTTCCTCTTTCTTTAATGCTTTCAACTTAGGATAACTGCACCAACAAGGTACGATGGTCTGAGTAGTAGTGGATGTTGTCTTTTTTTCCCAAGTGTAAGATTTTATTCTCTTTACTTTGGAATCAAAGAGCAGGGATCTTCTGTGTCAGATCTTTGAGAAATTCCTGTGACTATGAATTATAGTCATGAAGCCTGAGAATTATCAGTACTAAAATTTAAAAATGTTCCAAGGTTGGGGATAAGTTAATAAGAAGTACACATTTAAGTATGTGTTGAGGAATATTTTTCTATTACATTTCTGCTCCTGATCTGGTGACTTACTTTGGGAATATTTACTTTTAGTGTGGATAACTTTGTCTTTGCTTTCACGTTTCCACTCTCCATGCTTTTTTCTTTACCACATATGATGGATTGTAGGTGATAGTCAATTCTAGTTTTCAGCTTTAGCATCTGGTTCTTACCTGCCCTTAGTAATTTTACTTGTCCATTGTAAGGCTACTCATCTTTGCCAAAGGACAATAGAACTATTGCAAGACTAACACATTTTAAGCACCTCTTGAGTGTTAAGAGGAGTTTCACACAAATTATAATTGGACCTTATATTGCAAAGCCATGTCCCATGTTAGATGTTGTGTGGAGTTAAACTTTTAGCATCTCTTGAAGCAAGATATTTGCTTACTAACTATTCGTGTAAGTAAATGGATGACCCAAGATTCACATTCTGTTACAGAGCTTTTGAAGTTAATCATTCTTTCTTTTAGACCAAATAGAGAAGCTAGGGAAAGCCTTTGCAATGAAATTTGGAGGGAAGTCTGCCAAAGGTGCTGAGAAGGCCCTCTTACGTGTGGAAGTTCTACATTTGTCACTACTGATTTTGGGACAAAGTACTTAGATACTTGGGCACCTGTCTTGTGGCCTTTTGCTTTGGTTTAAGTAGTCTCTGTAAAGTTTTTGTCTTTATTTTTTTTTTTTTTTAAACAAAAATAAAACCACAAAAAAAGCCCCAAAACCACCTCACTCATACGTCTAATTTCAGTGTCCAAGTACTTTCATCTTTTCCATCCTCAAGTTTCCTAGTAACTGCTTATGGAAACACCGGAAGATTGACTAGTTGTCCTTTCATGTGTGCACCTGTATCTCTGTAGCTGTGCAATGTCCTGTAATAGTTTTGACTGCTCTAAAACGCTGTAACTTTTCTAGCAAAGGAAAAGTGAATCTTCCCCTGAATGAGTAAGGTTTACTGCTTAAATTCTCTTGGCATGGTGTTAGAACACAGAATTAAAATGTTGGGAAGATATAGTTCATACACAGAAAAAAGCTTTCTGAAGGTAGTGCGTCAAGGGAATTCTCTGGACTGCTTATCATCATCTGTTTAGATGTCTGAATATGTTGCATGTTATCTAATCTCAAACTCAGTAATCACTTGTTACAACTGAGGATGGGCCACTTCTCTGTTTAGATAGCATATGTGTATGCTGTCATGGTTGTTTAATACTTATACTATGATTTTTGTCTTAAATATTAATTTTCCATTCAGTGTCTTATTTTTCAGTAGTGTGTTCTTTCTTTGTAGAGTAAAAAAAAGAAGAAGACAGACTTTATACCGTACAGGGATTCTGTACTAACATGGCTTCTTCGAGAAAATCTAGGTATGGCTGATTTGCCTGTGTCAATATGGAAGGAAATTCTCACTAAATTTTCTGACTGCTTTTAACTCACTTAACCTCATACTTGATACAAATTTAAGTTAAATATTTTTAGTAGTCAAATCTGAGTCATGTAGTTTTACCTTTTGTTAAAGTTAGAACTGTCTTTCCTATGAGTTTTATATATTCCTTAGTAATGTAGAATATAGTTGAATTACACAATTTATTGAAAATACTGGTATTTAGTAGGTAATTAGTGCGTAGATTGTGCACTGTAGTTTAATCTAAAATCTTGCCTGTTCGTTATAGGTGGTAACTCCAGAACTGCGATGGTTGCTGCTTTGAGTCCAGCAGACATAAACTATGATGAAACTTTGAGCACTTTAAGGTACTCTCTTCTTATCTGAGATGAATATGGGTAGCTATTAGCTCTTACGGCCACATTCTATTCTTCAGACCTTTGGGTTATTAAACTTTGAGAAGATCTGTGGGGGAGAATATTCTGTACTGGCAAGAACTAAATTACGCTGAAAGAGCAAAGCCAGTCTCTTGTATGTGAATAGGGAGCTAGGGATTTATTGCCTACTCTTAACTTGAAAAATCAAACTCATCTTCCCGTATTCACGTGTTCTTTTCCAGTGTGGTCCCTAAAATTGAGCATATTTGTCAAGCTGAGGCTTCAAAACACTGAATAAATCAAAAAGAAGAAAACATGTCTGTTGTACATATTGTTAATCCATCTTGAATAGGGCTTGTCCTTTTTGCAGCAATACACTGTATTAAATATGAATGCAAATGCATGATTGAATATAATCCAGGATTCTTTTCTGACATACAGCTGCAAGCTAAATGTCTCCTATATTGCTGCATTCCTGTGTTGCGTATAAGCACTTCTAAGTTCATTGTAAGGTTTCATTGTTTTGGTCTGGTTCCAGATATGCTGATCGTGCAAAACAGATTAAATGCAATGCTGTTATCAATGAAGATCCCAATGCCAAGCTGGTGCGTGAGCTGAAGGAGGAGGTGACAAGGCTTAAGGATCTCCTGCGTGCCCAAGGGCTGGGAGATATTATTGACAGTAAGTGGATTAAACAGACCTTGCTATCTTGAGGGTGACCTCTCTTACGGAGGAGGGAGAGCTGGGCCTGTGAGAGAAAGGGGTTTAAAACATGGAAGTTAAATGTAGGTGCTGATACTAAATTTTGAACATGGTTTTAGAAGTGGTAGCCTCTTCTGTCTTTACACAACCCATCCTAGAATTGTCTGTAGAGGTGATAGGCCGCCTTCAAACTCTCAAGGAAAAACATGGAGACTGTGTTTCCTGTTACTGTAGAGATGACTTTGTGTAATAGAGCTTGCACATTCAGGAGTTGCCCTGATGAGTTATGGAGGGCTTTTTGTCTGGCCGCCAATAAAAGGAGGAGAGTTGAGATATAAAAACTTAATTTCATGCTAAGAAAACAAGCATCTTTTCTTCTTCCTTAAAAGGTTAAGGTTATTAGTTGATACCTGGCTTCAGTGTCATCCTTGCTTAGAAAAGAAAACGATAGCTGATTCCTGTTAGACGATGTCCCAAGTGACAAACCATTTGTCACCTCAAAATAACTAGCTATGAAACAGCTGCTTGTGAATAAATAATGAATTCTTCTGGGGCGAGATTGAGTTGGGTTGGCAGAGCAGTATTGTACTAATTTGCTTTGCCAGCAACCTTTTAAAGCACCAGAGCACACTTGTGCCTGAATTATTTCCTTGTCCTCATTCCAAACAAGGCAAATAAACTAAAATTTTAGCTGCTACATTCTTCTATAATATGACCAGTGACTTAATTCCTACTGAAAGAGATGCCCATAAAACCACAGAATGTATTCCAGTGAATTAGAAGAATCTTTGACTTAAAAAAAAAAAAGTGAATGTTGCACCAGTTTCTGATTTGTCAGAGCTTACTTGCCTATAAAGCAGAAGTCCTGACTTAGTCACAGACTGCTTAAAGATGTGTAACATGTATTTACCTTTTTGTTTGCTTGTTTTCAAGAGAATGGGGCCAGAAGACAATGAATGCAGATGGTTTTTGGTTCTAAATCAAAACAAAAATTCCTATGTGTTACTGAAAATTGTTTTGTTTCTTTAAACATCAAGTAGTGTTCTCTTCCCTTCCTGTGTTGCTAGTGAACCTTCAGTTTTGATCCTTCTTGTATTTTCCCTCCTGCTTCCTTTCAGTTGATCCAATGGGAGATGAATACTCTGGAAGTGGAGGCAAATGTGTGTATTGTGTGGTTCTCTTTTTAACCTGCTTTCTCTGGGTCAGCTTTTAACTGAGCTTTGCATGCCAGCATTTCTCACAGGGAAATCCCAGACAGAACGCTCACTGTGGAATGCAAGGCAGTTTCATGGAAACTAGCTTAACCAGCATTTCTTAGATTGAGTCAACAGTCAAAAAAAAAAAAAGTGCAATGTTTAAAGTGCAACATATGTTCATTGCTTTCTTTCTAGCATAATATAGAAGGGAGAGTGGTAATTCTTTTAGTCTCTTTTCATGACAGCCAACAGGTTAGATTCGAACTAGAAAATCTTTTTCTCCAATCTTTCTTCAGTTACTCAGTTGAAACAGCTTCTGTTCACCTAGCTTCCTGGCCTTTTAACATCTCTTTTCCACCTAGAAGTATTTGTTTTAAATGTGTCAACTGATTAACTCAAAATGAAATGCTATCATTTCCTCCTGGAGACTGAGATTTATTTATTTCGTATAGTCTCTTTAAAAAAAAAAAAAAAAAAGTTGGACATTTATACTGAAGAAGGTCTCTTATTTGAGCTCAAACGCTTGGTTGTAGATGATTAACTTAATAGGGTTAAAAACAGTCACCAAATAGCATTTTATTTCTGTTCTACTGTTTGCTTCTATGAAAGGGGAAATACATGTAGTCCATTGCAAGAGAAATGTCTTCTGTGTTAATTTTGGGTTGGTAGACTTTTTAATCTCCTTCAGTCAGTCTCCTTCACCCTCACTCAAACAATATTAACTGGAAGAGATCTGTCTGAAATTTCCTAAAATTAAAGCTACTGGTGGTGTAAAGACTCATCCTGGCCTTGTCTTACGTTCTGATGCTGCTTCCAGCGTGTGCATATGTCATCCGTGTGAAAGCTGCAGCCTCCAGGAGAAGCGTGCATGATGTTGAGGGGTTTTGGTTCTCTGTGGTCGCAGCAACTGTGAAAGCTATTGCAAGTGCCACTTCCTTTATCTTCAGGAGTGCATGTGTCTATTGGCCTTTCGAGACTTCATCCTCCCTGCTCTGCCATGCCTGCTTTCCTCATCCCGATGACATTCCCTTTCCTTAACCAGCTTTTCTCCTGTTAAACTCCCACCCCTGCTTCCTGTATTTGCAGATGGTGGTTTTCAAACTGACTTGATGCAATCATCAGTTTCGTGAGGCTGAAACAGCAGGTTGAATGTGGAGTAAACTAGGGCATAAGGCTGACAATAGCAGTATTGTTCAGGATAAGAGTAGAGGAGATATAGGAGGACATGGGGATTTATGCAATGTCTGGGCAAGCATCTCATTTTTGTAAGTGTGAAGCCCTTGTTTATAACTTGCGAGGTCTGATTTGACCTGTTTCTTTCCTAAGGATACTTATTTTAAAGGATTTGGCTTTGAAATAGAATTTAGAACTATCAATTATTAAAACCGAGCTATTTAGTTGTCTGATATTTCCGTGTTAGAAGGTTTTTTTTTTTTTTTGATGTGTGATTATTCTGAGGATATGGTTTACAGACATATCAAAGAAGCTAAGTTAGATTAAAGTAAATTGCCTTTGGATATTTGTTCTTAACTCATTCATGCACCTTTTCCTTGTTTTCTGTCTTTCAAGGAGGCATCTTCCAGGCCTCCAGGTTTTCAGGCTACAAAAGCTGCATTATTAAATTTTGGGGTTTTTTTTAAGGCCTTCCTCATCTAAACTAGGACCAAAAAGCTTTAAAGCACTTTCTGAGGTATGAGAGCCTTATCAGATACTTCACTGTTCAGGTATCTTAGATTTCCATTTCTCAGATAAGGAGGGTCAAGAAGTAACGTAGTGATGTTATTGTCAACATGTGTTCTCTTCTCCCTGTCACGGGCTGACAGGTGATTAACATACTCTTGTGAGAATTTAAGGAGGGGTAGTTCTTTGTCCTGTGGTCTGGGTGGTTCAGCAGAACTACTGCTGTGATAAAGATTTACTTAATCATCATTTTAGATCAAAGGAGTTTGGAAGGGAATGTTTTGCTGAGTTTAAGGGGTTGGTGTCTCTTCAGACTTCAGCCCAAAATGTCACTAATGTCATGAGGAACTGAATGTGCTCCTGGTCTGAGCTCCATGGTGCTCAGTTTAGTGTTCAGTTAGGAATAGGGTGGTTTATATTTTGCAAATGTGTAATTTATTTTTTCACATTTTTCTGACGAAAATGGTTTATGATGCAGTCGTTACTAATAATCCTCAGGGTCTGAACTGAGTTATCGTTACGTCATGGATACTAATATTGAGATTTGTTTCAGAACTGCCATCTAAAAATTACGAAACTTGTCTTGTTGCTGCTTAAATGCTTTCCTCTTACACTGGTATTTCCTTCCTTTCCTTTTTCCTCTTCCTTCCCTTTTCCTATTTTCCTTTTTCCCATCTTTCTGCCTTCCCTCTGTCTGTGTGTCTCTCTCCCAGATTTGAAAGATTTTCAGAACAATAAACATAGATACTTGCTAGCCTCCGAGAATCAACGTCCTGGCAATTTTTCCACAGCCTCCATGGGGTCCCTCACTGCATCTCCATCCTCCTGCTCTCTCAGTAGTCAGGTGGGCTTAACATCTGTGTCCAGTATACAGGAAAGAATCATGTCAACACCTGGAGGAGAAGAGGCAATTGAACGTTTGAAGGTAGGTATCGCTGTAAATTAAGGAGGCTGTTATTTTGGTCTTTTCCAAAGCTCAATGACAGTGAACTCGGGAGAACTCTCTTCATAAATATATCCAGTAAGTTACTGTTTCTGCAAGAAGCTGTCTGAAACCCATTTGCACCTTAAAAAGGGCACTTAAGTGCAGTGGGCTAGAAACTGGGTTCATGTCATGAACAGCCTTTCCTGTTAGGATTATTTAGGTTTAATTGTAGCCTGGAGCTACAACTAAATTATAAATGAAAATCTTGATTCTTGTTTACAGGTCCTCTGATGCAGTGGTAATTATGGAAAATTTGATCATAAGTATAGACTTCAGGAGGCCTCGTCAGCACTAGTGTGGACAAAGTCTGACTAGCAAATGCACTCAGCTTTCAGAAAACCAAATTGCCCTGAAGTTGAAAAAAGGAGGAAGAATAATCCTGCCAGTGTTGTATTTGCCCAGCCCCCACAGATTAAAATGTGAAGCACACAGAATACCATGCTTTATCCAGACAATAGCAGCCTTGTCCCTATTCTGCATAGAATTGAACCGCATCAAAAGCGCATTACAGTGAAGTATTTCTTAATTTTTATGAAAGCTCCCCCAATCTCCATGGGTGGATGAGTGGGGAGAGCTGGCTGTGTTGAATCTACGCTTCATTCTCATGTCTTGTCCATGAGACACTGCTACAGGGATTGGAATGGGCTGGAACATACACTGCATATCACTTTCCGATTGGAAACCCACTGTTGCCATGGAAATAAGTGTGGTCTCTGCAGTTCCTTGGCATCCAGTTACCGAATGATGTCTGTAAATCAGATTTAAAAAAAAAAAAAAAAAAAAGAGAGAAGAAGAAAAAAAAGGAAAAAAAATTAGGTGGTTCAAATTACAGTCTGCCTGTGGTTAGATCTGAAGTCTTTTCTCTGCTTGCCTTCAAGGCTATGTACCTTTCTTAAAAATTAAGGGAGACAACTTAGAGTTTTGAAGTGCTGAGAGTACTTTTTATATCCAAAATTAGTTTGAGGTCTAGAACTGAGCAGAAACTGTAATTGCTTTGTGTATTATGTAAAGAACTTTGAGAAGAATTGTAAAACAGCTTCTGGGATTTTCACACAGGAATCTGAGAAGATCATTGCAGAGCTGAATGAAACATGGGAAGAGAAGCTGAGGAAAACTGAGGCCATTAGGATGGAAAGGTCAGGAATCAGAAGTGCTGTAGATGTGGATGGTCTCTAGAAAATGGAGGAGTGTGGAAAATGGAGAATGTTACTCTGTTCAGAAGCAGTGGAACAGCAGAGTAGTGCTTAGTGATAATTCTGCTGATGTTTGTATTATATATAACAGTAGGGGCAATGCTGAGAGAAAGCTGTATTCTTTCCTGTATTTCCTACAGTTAAAGTGTTCACCATTGTAATTCAGGTAACATCCTAAGCTGCTACATTGGCTTCTGCTGTGAAGCAGCATGGAGTCCTGGTCTCTTTCTTCCTTCTTCCACCATTCTCTTGAGTTCTAAAAATTCTAGCCCTAAAGTTAAGCAGAAAAGATTTAGTACTGGAGTGTCTAAAATTTATGAAACAGCTCCAGCTTCCCAGCTTTGGTTTGAATTGTGTCTTAGAGCAATAAAACAGATGCTTAATAATTGTCAGAAAGTGGGTGCAATCAAACAGAACATAACTTATTAGAATATTAAAAGCTTACAAAATATGTAAGGGGAAGATCTTTGCCTGGAAACACTGTGACTGAGCAGTCCATAAAAATCATGAGAGGTGTATGAAGAAAGCGGATAGAGATGGGTTATTCACTGACAGATCTAAGGGACTTTAAGGCAAACAGGTGATTGGAAACTAAGAGGAAGTTCTCACTATACGTAGGTGAGCTGTGGAAGTCTTTACTGTGTGATGTTCGTGATGCTAGGAGTTGATTTAAAAAGATGACAAAACCTCAAAAAACAACAAAAAACCCACTTTGGATAGCTTTTTTTTAAAAAAAAAAAAGGCCACCATTAATTAGGAAGAAATGGGGAGACTGTGAGAATACTTTGGGGAAAATAGCACCGTGTTTACCATGTTCTTACTCTTCTGTGCTGGTGTCACTGTTGTGCTTTGTCAAAGCCAAGAATACTGTGTTACCTGAACAGTTTGACCCAATACTATCCTTTTCATGTCTTAAGAAGGAGAGAGTACTTTCTATATTGGATCAGGAAGAGCCAGTTAAGTCTTTGTTAATTAATGAATAGTGGTAGCTCCGTTTACCTAAATTAAATATTTAAATTTAGAGCAGACTTTAACCTTTCTTAAAGAAGCAATGAATGTAATGTCCTAAAATGTACTTGTTTTGTGATACGTTATTGCACTAAAATGCTGTTACATCTCTAAAATTTTTGCTGTTGCCATTCTGCAGGCCTGTAAATGAGAACTAAAGTTTAAAAACTTGTCCTGTTGTGTTATGAGATGGTGACAGTCCTCGCTTATATGGTCAGTGGATAGGCTGGTTGAAAGTGTAATGTATTTCATTACAGGGCTTTAATTAGACCTTATTTTGTTGAAGGTGACTAAAATAGGGTAAATATCTTGCTTTTCTCCCTCAGGGAGGCATTGTTGGCAGAAATGGGAGTTGCCATTCGGGAAGATGGAGGAACACTGGGAGTCTTCTCACCTAAAAAGGTAGAGAAAATTAGTAACTATTGCATCGTGTCTCCAAAAGGCTGATCAACCTGGGAGGAGAGGGGGATGAGGGAGGGACCTACCATTCACACAAGGGCGATCATGTATCATGTAAGATACAGAAGAACGTAAGTGAGGTTTGGACCCTTAGTAGTAAAGTCCTTTTATGATACCTTTTTGGAAATAGCTTTAGTGTTAAAATCTGTCAAAACACGCTGCATCTAAGGATTATTTTGCCCATAGTAAAGTTGGATGCTGTTCCTAATGCAAGTGATGCAATATAGTACTTCATGCTTTTAGGGAGCTGTGGAAAGAATTGCCTGTGGTAGCCTCCATTGGTCGTTAAGGTAGGGAAGCATGTACTAGCCTAATACAATGATGAAATAGGAGCAGCATGAAAAGTTCATGGGGAGACTTGTGATATCAAAAATGGTTGAACTTTTTCGTACCTTCCTTTAGAATACTGCAAGGAGAAGTGTTTGCAGCTCCTTGCATATCTGTTGATTCGGTAGCAACTCAGAAATGCTGCCTCTTAGGTGGTTGTTGCCATTTTCTGCGGTAGTTGTGTGTGACCTTCATATATTCTACCTGTTCTTCTTTGAGATACCCAGAAAATTTTGAAATCTTGTTTAGGTGCTCTTCCTTGAATTTATTTGTTAGTCCTTTTTCCACTTGGAAAAAGGGATTGTAATCTGAACCACTGAACGTAGGGGATGTAGGGGAATATTTCCTTTGGTACATGTCAATAGTTCTGTTTTCTGAAATTTGAAAGAAGAACTGTGCAGGAAAAAGGCATAAATCAATGCTATAAATATAAAATGATCAAGTTAGTAAAGAAGCTATCTATGTAGTTAAAGCAGAATTACTGAAGAGTACAAGGAAAAGAACGTACTTTTTTGTATCTGAAAAATCTTTGAACCAGGAGCACAGGGTAGTATCTTAGCCTGAAACTTTCATGTGCAAGTGTGTAACAAACTTGATCTGAGCTTAAATGGGGACCTATCTACAGACATTGTACAGAAATACAGGACAGCAGAATTGGTTAAAATGTTTAATCCTTTGCTTAAAGTAGCATTAGAGTGTTACATTTGGAGTAGGTAGAACTCTGGTTTGCTTTTGGTATCTACTCCAGAAGTGCCTAAGGTTTGTAAAGACGCTAATTCATTGAGTGTTCTTTACGTTTCTTTCTCTTATGTTATGGATCCTCATCTCCTTTTAGATTTTCCCTCAGAGACCCTCAGCTCTTTTTGATGACTCTTTTGGTGCATTTTCAGCTGATCAGGTTTGTGTATAAATGCCATCTGGATTAAGTAGTTGCTTTGGTAATAGATAGTGTTTCTTTTTACCCGTATAGGATTTATTAGGAGAAGTAAAACTCCTTACCTAGTCCTGTCTGCTTCAGTTCCTTGCTATCCTTGCACTTCAGTTTCATTAGTTCTCCTTCTAGTACCTGTGGCTGCTGTTGTGAAAATTTAGGAGATGTAGGTAATAAATTTTTGAAGTATTTTTATAAAGACTACACTTCTGAGGTACCACTATATATCTAATGAAATGCTACTAGGACAGCACTATGTTTTTACTAGCTGAGCTGTAAATTGAACTCTGTAAGGTAAATTTTGCCCACTTCACAAATTAAAAGGTATCACATTGCGCAGTCATTGCTGTATATACCAGTTTTGCCTTTGATGGCAGGAAACTTCTTGAAATGGATTGTGGAAATTTAATTGCTCATGCTGTTGTCAAAGATGGGAGCAGGGAAAATCCTTCAGCTCATGCTTGAGGAATGCTGTGATGCTATGCAGGAGAAAGTTGAAGACGTAGCTGTCTGTGGATGAATAATAGATCTTTGAGTGAATCGTCGGTTTTGCTAGCATCGTCTTTTAAGTTGATGAGCGTTATTCCTTACAACTAAAAGTAAGAAAGGCAAGTAAGAAAACTCTATTGCCTGTGAAAGACCCATTCAGACTTTGATTTAGTGTAGTAAATGAACTCAGATGCGAAAACATGTATGTATATGGTACAGCATTATTTTCAAAGTGTCCCAAGTGGTACAAGTCATAGTGGTGTTACAGCAGTTCACTATGTCTAGGATTTGGTTTATCTCTGGTTTTCTCTTGTGATTTAAGAGCTTTATACAGCTCCAAATGTTGATTTGAATGCAGTGAATAGTAATGACGGCACGGGACATCTTCAGCTGTGGTTTTAGGGGTGAAAAAGTTTTCTTGTTTCCCTCCTTTCTGTCTTTATAGTTAAGTCTTCCATTGGGTAATTGACAGACTTCTTCAAAGACAAACTTAATTGTGAACATGAGCTTCTGTAAACTGAGTGCTGTTAACATCTCTTAAGTAAACTTCTTTACAGCTAGAATAAGTTGATGGAAGAAATGTTCCCAAGGAGTCTTAGCCAAATTATTTCCTTTTGCTAAATTTATTCTATTTGAGGGTAACAAAGGGACAAGTAGCTTACTAACAGCTTTTTCTCTTTTATCATCTTTATTCTTTAATTCTGTTTAACCATTTTTGCCTTTTCTTTTGTGCTTGTGCTTACTGCTATCTCACTGGCTAGCTTTTCACACCAAGGCCTTGTGACTTGTTTGCTGATTCCAATGGGGTTTTTTCACCAAAGAAGGTTGGTTTAGTAACCATAGTGGATTTAAATTTAGAAGAACTTTAGATGAAGAGCTCTTTAGCTGTTTTTATCGGAGAATGTTGGTAGTTTTAGATTTTCTTTTGATGTAAACAGACTTTGCCAAATGAGCATCTGACTTTACTGCCCAAGAAAAGCCAAAGTTGGAGTCCACATCAGTTTCAAAATTTTACTGAAGCAACCTTTTCTGCTGTTGGACTTCCCTTATCAAAGTTCACAGGGACTTTACAAGGAATACTTTTTTTTTCCCCCAGCTGAAGCCTTCAGTCTCTCTATTGATTGATATTTCAAATAACTAAGAAATCTGAGCTGTATTTCTGCTGTTACTTTGTGATGCTCTTCAGTACTGCAAGAGGTTATGTTTGAAAAAATGCATTATTGAATAACCTCGATATACATGGCAAAACTGCTGGATTAATATACATCCTCCACAGCTGTGGGAAGAAGCCTGAAAGTAAGTCCTCAGTTCTTAATTAACTTTTCTTTTTATTCTTTCAGACTCCTCATCTTGTAAACCTTAATGAAGATCCACTCATGTCTGAATGTCTGCTTTACTACATCAAAGATGGTATTACTAGGTAAGGATTGGTGCTAATGCACTCTGAAGTCTGCTTCTTTGCTTGCTTAAATCCCCATGCTGGAGACACTGCAAGTTTAAATAATAATTGTGCCTTGAGCTATTCAACTTGCAGGTACAAATGAAGCATGAGATTGCTGTAGGTGGAAAAAAGTACAGAAATGCATTTTCTTTTTAAGTTGATTTTTGTGCTTTAGAATTAATGTGTGCAGTCACTCAGCTTTATAAGAAGTTCATTACTCCACCTGGGCAGTGAAAGAAAGCATGATATCCATTGTAAGATAGAGGAAAACAAAAGTAATAAAACTTACTGAAAATGCCTTTGAGATTTTGGTCGGTGGAGGATTGAAAACCATAGTACCTGATAAAAGCAACTGGAATATGGATGAGTGTTCACTTTATTATTTAAAGAAACTGTTATCCATGCCTCTGCACAATTAATGAATTCTGCATTCACATGTATGAGATTAAACTTAATTGCCAGATTTGGAATTTAAAACGGATTTTATTCCAAAATTTGTTGTCAAGACATCTGGAAGAAAAGAGGTGATTTTTATTATCTTTGGAGCACTAAGACGTGTTTAGTTGCTTAGTTTTTATGTTCCTATGGAACAAATGGACAAGAGTACACAAACAGGTGCTGTTGTATGGTACTACTCTAATATGCACTGGTCTTAACTGAAAAGAATATCAAACTTGTAGAGAATTCAGCACAGAATGATGAATAGAATAGCTTAGGGCTTAAGAAACCATAATAGATCTTGAGCCTAGCTAGCTGACGTCAGAAACGTGTAGAGTAGTAAGTAGAGCAAGAAGTTCGTAAACATTAGGATTGAAAATCAAGTTGTCCGTGTCAAGAATTGCTTGAATATATGAGTTTGGAATGGTCATAAATCTTCATGCTCCAGGGATATAGCCAACCTCTCACTGTCTGGAAGCTGGATGAAACTGCTTGTGGCATCAAATTACTCAGCAAGAGTCTCCTAAGCCTTTTTTGCTCCTTTGTTACAGTGCAGATGGTGATTATTGGAAGGGATGATCACTGTATGCCAGCTGAAATGCACCACCGGAAGTTCCTGTCACTTTCTTTTCCTTCTGCATTTCTTTGCTAAAGAGAGAAGGGGGTACACAAGAGGGAAGGAAACGTATTAACTCTAGAGGTGTTTAACATTTCAGTTCTCTCTTTAAATTACATGTTTTGAGAGAGAGAAAACTTCTCTTTTCCTTTGTCAAGGAAGCGCTAGTTCAAATCTTTAAACTTGAAGGATAGTCTTAATAGTTTAGGCTTTTTTCCCTGGATATTTCTGGGCTGTATTGTCCTACACAGAGTTGTAGAAAGTGTCTGATATGCTCTTGAAACATCTTCTGTTGGACCCAGGGTTGGCCAAGCTGATGCTGAGCGAAGGCAAGACATTGTATTGAGTGGGGCTCATATCAAAGAAGAACACTGTATCTTTCGAAGTGAGAGGAACAATAATGGTGAAGGTAAAAAAACTACTTCTCCTAGCAAAGTATTGCTGAATCTTTCATTCCTCACTTGATAATTGGCCAGGGAATACTGGTATTTGAAAGTTTCTCTTTTCCCAAGAAAACGATCAGCTTTGACTTGCTGTTTTCTTGAGTCTTAGGGGAAGAAAATAATTTGTTTAATAGCTTCAAATTGCAGGCTGCAGTCAATATAAGAGTTAAGTTCTGATCTTGGTTAACTATAAACATGAAAATTCAAACAGAAAAAAAAATAATTTCCCACTGCAATATGTGGAGCTGTTAGTAGTATTGATTTTCTCATGGGGCTTTATTTCTTTTTTTAACCATCAAGGAGTGATTCACTTGTATATTGTTTTGGTGTTAGTAGGAAGATAGGCAGAAAATGAGGCCTCTAGGCTTTGCACACTTCTGTCTCCGTGCAATGCTTTCTAAAGTCTTATTCATCAATGTTGTTTTCTTCATAGTTATTGTTACTTTGGAACCTTGTGAACGATCAGAAACCTATGTTAATGGCAAGAGGGTTGTGCAGCCTGTGCAGTTGCGCTCAGGTAAGAAATGTTAGAACAAATTTTTTTGTGGACTCTCCCTCTAAGCATTGTCCATACGTGACATTTGCATCATATGTAGAGAATGCTGGATGCTACTGAAGGACAGCGGTGTTATGTTTTTGGAACGTAGCTTTTAAAAAGAAGTTGGTACAATTCTTTTCTTGGCAGCAGTTTGTTTTCTGTCATTTTTTTGCTGCACTAACTCTAAGTGAACTTAAATATTCATTGCCACGCAGCATCCTGCTCGTCCTTCTGCTTACCCTGATGCTATTCAAATACATTCTTGCCCAAGCCTATTGCCCTTGGCAGCCTCAGTAAGACAGAACAGACAGACTGCCGGTTGCTGATGGAAAATTCCCAGTTTCCTGGCAAAGCTAAAATAGGACCCTTTGCAGGAGTACAAGAGCTTCTCTTTGCTCTCATTAGATTTCCCACTCAGTCCCCTATATTCCTTTAGAAAGGCATGTGGAGTAATAATTAGAAAGGAGGGAGTGACTTCCCTGAATTATGGGTTTTAACTTATCTCTTTCAAGCTGTGATGCTTTCTGTGTTCCTCCCCCATTTTTCTACTGGAAAAGAAAAACAAAAACCCAAAAAATCACCTCTGAATTATTTGCACCAAGTTATAAGTGAGTATTTTCATGGAACCAAGTGTACTGACTTCAGCACAAGTCTGGGCAATGAAGGAAGAACAGTTTTTGCTGTTCTGTGATTGCATATGGCTCGTATTGAATACTATGACTTCATCATTTAGTACTTTTTGTAAAAGTAGATTTTCTTCCTTCTGCATCTAGATAATCGGTTTACTAGAAGAATACAGACATGGTCTCTTACATCTTTAAGAGCCTGTATTTTAGTCATACATTGATTAGGACAATTTTGGTTACTTTGGACATCTATTTACTAGAATGCCTTTTTAAAATTTTAACGACATTAATATGTTCTCTGGAAGAGCAGAGGCGTTTTACAGTCTCCCATCACGCACATGTCTCAGGCTTTGCAGACATCTGATATCTCTGGGATTTAGCTGAAAGACTTAACAATATTGGATTTCTTCAGCTCTCTTGATGTTAGTGTAAAAGAAGCTGTAAAATCCTTCCATAAATCCCACTGATTAGGACTCCAATAAAATCAATACATATAAACCACATTTTAAAGAAAAGCAAGCACCACGCATTCCAGTGTTTGAAGTTAGGCTTTTCCAAGCTGAAAATTCTGCTGCGGTGGTTTTTGCCCATGTTTTGGCACTGTCACTGGAGGAGAGGAACAGGATTTAGTGATGTTTTATTTACTGCGACTGTTGGTCAGTCTCCAGGTTTGTCATTCAATTTTTGATAAATTCTGCTGGGATATTAAATTGGACCCCTGAGGGTGGTGATGTCCTCTGAGCACTGCTTCTTAACAGCAGTGGCTTGTTCTGTATAAACCAAGCATTCTTTTTTTTTTTTTTTTTTTCTTGTCAGCTAGTTAACTTGAATGTATACAGAAATCCTTATAGGGCAATCTTTTCTTATTCTGTCACCCAACAGGATAAATGGGATGAATCATTCAGTGATGTTTTTCAGTGGTTTTGGAATCCTTACCTAAAAGAGTTAACTTCTGTTCCTATTTTTAGGAAATCGTATCATCATGGGTAAAAATCATGTCTTCAGATTCAACCATCCAGAGCAAGCACGAGCAGAAAGAGAGAAAACACCATCAGCTGAGACTCCCTCTGAGCCAGTTGACTGGACATTTGCTCAGAGGGAGCTTCTGGAGAAGCAGGGCATTGACATGAAGCAGGAGATGGAGAAAAGGTAACAAAATAACTCAAAATTTCTACCTAAAACAAGGAGGAGTCAGCTGACAGTTATTTGAGTGGTGTCCATGCAAAACCTAAACCTAGGTTCTGCCTCATAGCATCTCTGCTACCTATTGTGAAAGTTCAGAAAGCTTCCTCCTCGTTGTTTTACTTCAGTGTTTCAGTGCTCTAGCTCCTTTAAAAATCACGGGTAAACACCTGCCACTAACCCTGTAGACCTTCTGGAGAAGGACTGACTGCAACTTGCAGGAAGTTTCACTTCTATAGTACTATAATAGACAAATAACAGTTCCTTTTAAGTGGAATGACTTTTACTCTTGTAACTGTAATTCAGTGGGCTGTGCATGTAGAGTAACACCAACGCGAAAATAATGACCTCTTTGACTACTTCTGTTCTCTTGTTCATCTTCAGATTACAAGAAATGGAGATTTTGTATAAGAAAGAGAAGGAGGAAGCTGATCTCTTGTTGGAGCAGCAAAGGCTGGTATGTGTCCTTAACTTCAGATTAACTATACCTTTGGCAAACAGTAATTGCTGTCCTTGCTTATCTGAAAGTTTAGGAAACCTGCTTGGGTTGTCCGCACAATGCAGTTCTGCCTTTGCTTTTAAATACTTTGTGTCTATGGTGAATTATCATCAGTGTGAGTGGGCTCCTTCATGTTAATTCAGAGATTGCAATTGACAATGAAGAGGCTTTAATCAGTTCTTGGGACAGGTTGGATTTCTTGCAACTTAACCTGAAAGAAGGGCATTTTTATGCTCTGTGTTTTTTGAAGTTCCTTTTCAGTAGTCTAAGCAGCTAAAGGGATGTTTGCCTTTATTTTTGTCTTGGGTCACCAGAACATACTAATTTTGTGCTGCCAAAGAGATTCCTAGAACGTTGATACGCTAGGTTTATTTTTTTTGAATGATGTCTGAAAATGTTGCTGCATTGTGCATGTTTTAACCCTTCTCCCTCCCCCTGCATGGAGTTCCTTGTAAGGGTCTTAATGGTACACATGCCAATGGTGGGGTTATGACTAGGAAGCAGTGTGCAAAGGGCATGTTAACTCATTGGGAACAATGGGAATTCCACCGTTTCACCTGTTTCTTAAATAGGAAGTACGATAAATTAACACTGATATGGGAAGACTTCAGTCTTCTCACAGCAAATATCTTCTGAAGTGCATTACAAATAGAAATGCATGCAGTCTTCAAGCACCCTGTGAATTTAAAAACAAAACCAAGCCCAGGAATGAAATCTAGATTTCCTTAAACCTGAGTGTCCTGATTCTGCTTTAACTACCGGGTTGTCTTTTAGGCAGAACGCAAATGTAGTTGTGCCTGAATTCTAATGAAAATTTCAAAGCAATGATTTGTTTGGTTGTAGTATTAGTTTGAGTTTGAGACCACTGAAAACTGTGGGTTAAATGCATGTTGGGTTTTAAACTGTAAAGCTCTTCCCCTTCGCCCAAAACCAGAATGGAGCAAAATACTGTGGCTTCCATAGGTAGAAGCTACTTTTTTTTTTTTTTTTTTTTTTTTTTAAATATTATACACTTAGACTTCTGCATCTCTGTCTCTAATTATTTCACAGCAAGGGACTAATTTCTTGGATGGAGAGGAGTGGCTGCAGACTTTGAACCAAAGCAACACTTAGTTTAGAAAGGAAGTTAAGATGTGACTAATGTAAGGTTTCATCTTTGCAATTTTAATTATAAAAATTGTGTAGCTGAAAGTAGTACGGCAAATATCAGTTCAATGTGAAAATAAAAATAGTTTGAGTATCGATTAAGTTTTGGCTACGTGTCAAAGGAGATGCTAGTAATGTTATTCCCTCCCTTAAATTTCAGCTGACAGGCATAAGCTAAGCTGTTGTATGAATTAAAGATGTGAGAATTGGCTGTCTGGGGAGCTGCTTCAAATAAGACTGTGTGTATAAAAGTGTTGTGAAGGCAATTTGTTTCCCATGTAGTTAAGGTTAAGGGAAGGTTCTTTAGATAGTGGGTTGTTTAATACTGTAATAAAGTTGCTGATTTCTTTAAGCTTGTTTTGATTTTGTTGATTTCAATTAGTGGACAAAGGTGGAAGACTATCCTACATGCATTACCAGTGTTAATTCCCGACGGATACCTTTCCTAGTTGTAAGGGATTGTATCAAATGAGATCACTTGTCTGTTAAGCAGTATCCTGCTTATCACAGTGCTTAGTAAGAATGCTTAAGATGACAGCAAAACTTCTTGACACATCTCATCATTTCTGTGTCACTGTACGCAGAGTCTGGAATGGACAGGATTAATGCATTCATACAACAGTAGTTAAATAATGATTGGAAATCTGGGAATACATTTCAGTTTGTGTACCTTAAAAGTATTTATGTCTCTGCAATATCCAGCTTGCAATATCAGGTTCTTTAACTTACTGCTGTGTAAGACTGATATTCAAATATAAATATTCTTCTTGTTCTAAATTGGAGTATAATCTTGGATATAAGAAGCTGGCTAATCCTATGTACCAGATTGTTTTGGTTTTGTGCTGAGATTCCAGCCAATTTGGGTATTTATTTGTTAGATGTGCTATACAAAAAAGATAAATAATAGCTTTTGTCCCCCAAAATTTATAACTAATATATTAGTATTCCTAAGGAAGAGAATCATTCTCCATTTTACAAATTGAATGTGAAAATGTGTTTAATAGAGCTAAAATTATCTTCCTGGTTTTCTTGGTCATAATGCCTTTGCAGTGACCACTTCATTAGAATGTGGGTATATACCTATATTAATTGGTCCGGTTAACCTCTGAGGGCACATAGGGGAATGACCACATAGTGTCTCTTAATCAGCTTTTTGTACACAAGACGTGCTTTACCCATAAGCAGTAATATGGTAATTTTGTAACCTGTAAGAATAATCATGTGGAACTTGTGACTTAATGTTTAAGTAGTTCGTGTTTTGCCTTTCTGGACATAACCTTGAATGTGTAGATTGTACAGTGTCTTCCTCCGGGCCATCTTTTGTTTGCACTGCATTATGCAGTTTGTTAGATGCTGTTTCCCTAGGCCACAAATTTTGTCGGCTGTAAACTCACAAAGAGATTGTGTTCTGTTTCTAAACCAGTGTTTTGCTTGTGTTTTGACCTAAACTAGAAGTAGTTGATTCTCTAGTGCTATTCGTAATATTAAAAATATATAAGGTCACAAGAAGCTCAAATAATGTCAGTCTTAGGCTATGGAGCTTGTTGACCATATGGCAGAACAGTATTTCTTTTACTCCCTTTCATCATTCCTAAACCAAATTATATTGTATTCCCCATTCTTCGTGGTCTTCTGCCCGAAGTCTTAAGTCTAGGAACCTGTGGTTCTGAGTCAATGACCTGGGTTTCCTTTGGTTTTAGAGTAACTGGCTGTTGTTGTTCCTGACTTCTCATGTATAATAATTCTCTATGTGAAAAATAGGGATGTTAGATAGAGGTTCATTAGAGACCGACTGCTGTGTTTTATTGAAGATGTTGGGATCACAATAATACATAGGACTTTTTGTTTGTTAAAGGCATGTCTTAACTTAATAATCCTTTAAAGAAAAATAGTCTGACTTTAATTCCTGGTTACAGTAAGCAATAATGGATATCCTTAACTTCTGGTGGCAGTATACCTGAACAAACATTCCTAGCATATGGAAACCTGAAGCACTGCGCATTAAAAATCATTTAGCAAAAGGTGGAAAACTTGTAATGAAGAAGCAAAACATGCATAACTCTTAGCAAGTTTGTGGAAGTTCCAGGCTCTAGAGTTTGAGAAGAGGACAAATCAAGGATATCAAATAGAGAATTTATGTTTAAAACGATTTTTAAAAAAAAAAAAAAAAAAAAAAAGCCATTACTGCTACATTCTTCTGAAACTCATTCTTCGGACAGACAAGACTGTTAATGTTTTTTTTCTTTAAGCAACAAGGTGACAAATGGGAAAAAAACCAAACCACAACCCACCTCTGAAACACTGATTCTGGATATCCTTTTAGCTTGTAGCAAGTCTTGGAGTATGAACCACTGTCTTCACCTGTCATAGTGGCACTTACAATCCTTTTAACACTGAACCTTTCGGCTGCTTCTGTTTCATTTTTTCTTATCGTCTAACACTTCTCTGGCTGCTATTGTAGTGAAGTGGATTCTAAACTTGAGCATCCCTGCAACTACGTGCAACGTTACTAACCAGTGTTAACCCGACTTACTCTGGCTGCTCGTGACATCTTCTATGATGGCTGTTGTGTTCACCTACCTGGGGAGGATTTGCTGAAAGAAGCAACAGCAGTCACCAAGGCAAATGTGTGTGGCGGGAATTTGCATGTCTTTGTAGCATGTGTGAAGTGCAGTTTACACTTGGTTTTTAATTTTTTAATCAGGAACTTGGTTTTAGTTGATCTATTTAAAGATTTTGGAAGGGATTGGGAGGGAGGAGTTTAGATTATCTGCTATTTTGCGATGACAAGACTTTTAAATATAATGTTAATTTAGTGAAGAGCTCCAATTTTGACAGTCCATGACTCTTGAAGATACATTTTAATGTCCTAACACTCAGTCTTCAGGGACTTCCTTATCACTTGTTCTATTTTGATTTTTGATTTAGTTTTCTTTGCCTGCTACTTCTTGTTTAGCCTTTCCGTTTTCTTACAATTTTAATTTTGGTTATTTTGGGGCCACTTCTTGATTTTTGTTTTTCCAAAGGATGCAGACTCTGATAGTGGGGATGATTCGGACAAGAGATCGTGTGAGGAGAGTTGGAGACTGATCACTTCCCTGAGAGAGAAGCTGCCCCCCAGCAAGCTCCAAACCATTGTAAAAAAGTGTGGCCTCCCCAGCAGTGGGAAGAAGCGAGAGCCTATTAAAATGTACCAGATACCCCAGCGTCGACGCCTTAGCAAAGACTCCAAGTGGGTTACCATCTCAGACTTAAAGATTCAGGCTGTGAAAGAGATATGCTATGAGGTAGCACTCAATGACTTCAGGCACACTAGGCAGGAGATTGAGGCTCTGGCCATTGTTAAAATGAAAGAGCTTTGTGCCATGTATGGGAAAAAAGATCCAAATGAGCGTGAATCATGGCGAGCTGTTGCTCGTGATGTCTGGGACACAGTAGGAGTTGGAGATGAGAAAATTGAAGATGTTATGGCCAACGGTAAAGGAGTAACTGATGTGGATGACCTTAAGGTGCATATAGACAAATTGGAAGATATTTTGCAAGAAGTGAAGAAGCAGAACAACATGAAGGATGAAGAGATAAAAGTTCTCAGAAACAAGATGCTAAAAATGGAGAAGGTTTTACCTCTGATAGGGTCTCCAGAGAAAGCTCAGTCAACCATACCTAATGCTAAGTCTCCAAACTCTGCCACTGTGTTGGATGCGGATAAGAAGCCCATGGATGACTTAAAAAGAAGCGAGAATGACGATCTTGCGAAGGAGGAGCGTGTTTCTCAGTTAATGGCAGGTGATCCAGCTTTCAGACGTGGGCGATTACGTTGGATGAGGCAAGAACAGATTCGATTTAAAAATCTGCAGCAGCAGGAAATAGCAAAACAGCTTCGTCGACAAAATATGCCTCACCGATTTATTCCGCCTGAAAATCGCAAGCCCCGGTTTCCTTTCAAAAGTAATCCCAAGCATAGGAACTCATGGAGTCCAGGCACCCATATAATTATCACAGAGGATGAAGTTATTGAGGTTAGAATTCCAAAAGAAGATGACAAGAACAAAGATGAAAACAAAGAAAAAGAAAGTAGAGCTGCTTCAAAAGACCCTCAGCAGCTGTGGAATCTTTACGGCCCCCAGAGGAATCAAGATAATATCCAAATTAACAGGCAGCAGTTAAATACACAGTCACAGCCTAGCAGTCAGCAGCAGCCATCGCCTCAGTTACGCTGGAGAAGCAATTCTCTCAATAATGGCTCTCAAAAAACCTTGCGGCGTCAGACATCGGGCTCATCTGAATCATTGCACTCGTACAGCGGGCAGCAGAATCCAGACCTGCAGGCTTTCCAGCAAAAACGCCACATCCACCAGCACCGACAACCTTACTGCAATCACAACAATGGAGGCAGTGCAGAAGGCAATACAACTAACTTCCACCCAAAACAGACTGACCGGCTTAACCACTATAACCAGTTTGTGACGCCTCCACGGATGAGGCGCCAGTTCTCAGCACCTAACCTCAAATCGGGCAGAGAAACTACAGTATGATTAGTTGGCCAAGAGTAGTCTGGGGGAGGAGGGAAGAAGCAGGGGCAATTCTGGCTTATCATTGAGAAACAGCCAGGATTGGCTTTGCTTATGTCTTGGGTTTTGTTTGGCCAGGTAGAACTTGAGTAATTCAACATTTAAACACAATGTACTGGCCCTTCAGCCCGTTCAGTTTGCATGTGACTTTTGTTGCAGTTTTAACAACATTGATTGGAAGAACATTCTGAAAAATTGTAAGAACTTTATTCATAGACTAGAAGACTTGGAGGGAGGGATGTGGAAGGGAGAACTTCCCTGCTAGCTCATTTACCAGGTTTTTTTTGTGTGTCTTCGAGTATTTTTCTAATGCTGAAAATATTGTCTGGAACTTACAAAGTGCTACCTTCCTCCTGTGTTTTATGTAGACAATCAAAAGAGGAATTTAGTTTATAGCACTGAATGTTTCTTGTGACCTTTTTCTTAGCAATAGGGAAACTGAGCATCTGTTTTTAAAGTGATCTGGCTCTTCAGAACAATTATTTTCCACTTTTAACTCAAATTCTCAATAGTAATAATAATCTATAAACCAAAAGTTGTTGCCTGACAAGATATGCGGCTTTTTTATAGAGAGATGAAGAAGCGCTGTTGGGTCACAACAGTCCTGCTCCCCGAGTAGATGTCTTTTCTCCTTCTGCTTAAGTTTGTAATTACTAGTATGAAATTGCTGTGACAGTTAAACTTGCCTGAATGGAATTTTATGTCAGAATATATATATATTGCTGAAGCAATACTTTGGAAATAAGCTTTTTTTGAATTCCCATTTTATCTCTAAATATAATAGTTTTTAATTATATACAGAGATTGTGGAAAAGAACTAGGATTTTTCGACATTCTGGTGCAGGAAGAAGCCTCAAAAAGCTAATTCTTTTTATTTTATGTTTTCAGCTTTCTCGGGCATGAGTCTGGGAGATGTTCTTGAAATAGTTATGCTTATGAAGATTTATAGATTGCTGCTTTGAATTGGCTGAATTCTTCTCAAAGATAGGAGCATTAAACTATTTCATCTTAATGTTACCTCATGTTAATGCCTCTCATCTTGGATTAAACCCCTGTTTCAAGACTTATTTAATAAAGGAGAAGGTCACTTTGAGGAGAAAATAAGATTTGTTTTCCTTCTCCCCATACTCAAAATGCAAGTTAAATTTTTTAATATGTATTTTGATCTGAAGAGGTCTATACTTGCAGGTGATTTGCCATAAAACAAATGCTTGCCATCCCTACTTCAGATTGTTTCAAACGTATTACAGAAAAACTATTATGGAACAGGCTTTATGAACTTGGGGATTTATCTCAATTGGAGAGTCCCAGTTTTAGTTATACACTTTCTTCTTTCTGAGTTTCATAAAGTGCAAGACAAAATTGTGCTTACTTCTGAAAAACTGTGTATACTTAAGTATAAGCCAATCTAAATCTTTGAGGACTTATTTTGCTTTTAAATGTAACTTGAATACAATTTTGAAAACAAAATTGGCTACTATGCCACATTGGTAAGATAGGTCCACTTTGCAGAGTATCTGTACAGTTAAATGGTTTGTGCTGTTTTGCACAAATATCCCTAATTTACTTGATGTTGCTTATTTTTTGGATAAAATATAAGCCCTACTAGTAACTGTTACTTCTGCGTGTTTCAGCATAGCTGTAGGTGAGTTGGAAGTGCCTCAAGCTTACTTTCCATCTTGTTTTTGTCTCCTGTCCTACTTTTCCCCCTCCCCTCAACTGTGCATGGTGTAGGTGCTGGTTGCAACACATGTTATGTGGCAGTCATGCACCATTTACACATTAATTAATCAAGTGTCAACTTTTAAGTCTCTGCACATGTGTTACTGATAGGATACAGGCCCTCTGATGTAGGAGATACAAAGTCAAGTCCTCTAACTGTCCTAAAAGAATGAGCTAGTCCTGCCACTTGTGACTTTTCTTTTTTACGGCAGGTTTAATTTTGTGTCCAAATATGGCTTTGTAATTTGCATTTGTCTCATGCTTTGGCCTACTTGAATGAAGGAAATAAAGCATCATGTCCAAAAATGTCTTGATTCTTAAAGAAAAAAGCCTTGTAGATGAGCAATACTTTCTTTGAGCTTAAGTCAGAATTGCAAAATTAGTTTTGGCCTGCAAATAATATTTTGCTGTTGCCTTTATTTTAGAATCCTGTTTTAGTAGTGCATTGCACTTTGTTTTTGTGCATGTCGAGTAATGAGTTCTTTCATATCCGCAAAAAGGCTTGGACTCTATTAAAAATGCATGCTTGGGAAAATCCTCTCAATTCTGTAGGAATAGGTGAGCCAGAGTTAGTCTGCATGGGATAGGTCATGAGAGAAGACCAAACCAATTTTATCTCGTGTCCCATTTTTGCTGGGGATTGTGGCTGCCTATGTGAAATCGCCATGTGATTGAGCATGGAATAATTTTGAAGTCCATGCAACTACATGTACTGACGTGAGATTAAAAACTCCTGCTACTTGATATTTTAACGCTAGACACTAAAAAGTTTTTGCCAATTTATTTCAGCATAAAAATCTGAGAAGAAGTATCTGTAAATGCCTGGGTGGTGGTGATGATGGTGAAGAATATGTTGCCATTGCTCTGTCTTACCCCACTGTTTTAGCACAGCACTAGAAAAACAACCCTGCTTATTTTGTTGTTGTATGATTTGACAAAAAAGAAAAAGGATAGTCAATATCAAAATGGAGTCCAGTCTGCTCAGAGGAAGCAGCTTTTTTCCTGGCTTTTAGGAGGATATTACAGAAATGAACCTTGGAAGAAAGAGTCCTATAAAAATTATTTCCCACTTGAAGAATTGAATATTAATTACAGTGCAACGCTTCATCTGATGACGGAAGTAGTGTGAGAACTTGTGGATCTCCTTGCACTGTTCAGAAATACACACACCTCTTACCCCAAATTCTGTATTAATGGAGCTAATGAACAGTAATACAGCTGCTTCCATAGAAGACTCTGAAAAGGCTTTCAGGTTAATGGAAATGTGGCATCCATGATGGGAGTGCTGTTTTAGTAAGCTTAATTGCCATTGCTAAGTGCTGTGTGCTTTGACAGCTGGCTTGTATCCACCTGTGCCATAGTGATGATTTCTTAAATATCCTTTAGATATCCTTTAGGACTCACTAGGGGCACATGGATTTGGGAGGGGTGGCGGGAAATGCATGCCACTAACGCTTCTCTGATTGACTTCAACATCCTTTCTCAAGCAATCTGAATTTAGGGATCTGTCAAATTAGAGGATGCTATTTTTATCAGTACATTCAGCATAGTTTCAGTATCTCTATCCTTTATATGTTGAAATTTGTTCTTTATCCTTTGTATGTTGAAATTTGACTCGGATACTTCCCATTGAACCCCTTCAGGAGCTGCCACATGAGAAATCTATGCTGTGTACCCATTTGTACTGTAAAGAAAGCAGTGAGCTGCCTTTGAATTAAATGGGATTTTCAGATCTGTCCATTGTTTAAGAAAAAACAAGTTTTGGATTGTCTTAAGAGCAAGCATCTGCCTTGTGAAAAGCAGAACTGGTTTGTATTGTAACAAGTGCTCTTTCAATAAACTATGAAATACTCTTGTAAGTGTCAGACTTGTCTCAGTGAAATGGAAATGAAACTTGATTGCAGTCTTGTCCCAAATTTATTTTTTGTCTTGGGGTTGGTATAGTTCTAGCAGAGTTAATGTTTATTTAATTGTTCCTCAGTCTGATTCTTGTAAGTCTGTCCACCCTGATTTTTCTGCTGTTATGTGAAAAGCAGCTTATACAGATTTGTGTCTGCTGTCACATAGCTTATTTAAATTAGGAAAAAAAAAGTCTTTTATAGTGCAAGGGGATACAAACCATACTCCTCTTCAGTGCTGTCCCATTGTACCATCTTGCGTGCTGTTTATCTAATTTCTGGAAGAAAATACAGAGCTGGCCGTTCTCTATTTATGTGCTCACTGAAGACAAAAAACCTGATTCTTTTGTATACCTCAAATACAGGAGCTAATTGCACACACTACAGTACCTTTGCAGACATCATATAGATCCAAAGAAGCATAGATCCAAAGAATCTTAAGTTGTTACGGTACAGCATTCTGCTTAAAAAGCTGGTCTTAAAAAGCTTGGCCTAGTCTGAGTGTATGATTCCTGCCCCCCCACCCCGCTCCTGTTTTCACAAAATGTGTGATTGTTGTGGCTTTAGATACTACCATGCTCCTGGGCAAAATAAACTTCGCGTTCCTTTTTTCCGCATTCATGGAGCTAATGATATCAGCCAGTTTGAAGCTGTACAACAATATGCGTTGGGTTCCCAGGAGTCTAGGGCATGGACCTTCAGGGTAGCTTCTTGATGCAGTTTTTTTCTTTACTAGCAGTTGAGGCACCTTTACATCAGTACTAACAGTTATGTGTGTATTATCACTAATCGGATCTGGAAATGTTTACCTGGAGAGGTGACCAGTCTCTCAGAAGAGCAGACCAACCCCTTTTACAGTGCAGTCAGTGCCCCTTCTGTGTGAACCAACCTGAAATTCATCCTTCATCTGTTGCTCAGTGGCAATTATTTTTAAATACTACCATAGTATTAAGTGCCAGGAGGCAATCTTAGTCCTGTTTTTCTGCTTAGGGAAATGGTACCTGATTGTCTTTTTTTCATTATGGAAAAAAAATTCTTCAATTCTTTTGCTTGGTTTTAAAACTAATGTTTGTTAGTGTGGAGTCAGTAAAAAGTGTCTGCTTATATTAAGCATTTTTTTATCTAGGTATTTAAATATACAGAAGATACCCTTCCTTGGCTCACAAGTCTGAAAATAGAGAAGACAAGAAGCAGGTCTTTGTCTTTGAATGAATTTAATGTGCCTGGGTTTTTCATGCTGGAAGTAGAATTTTCACAGTGGAATGCTCCTGATTTTTGACTGTTCCCTCTGCAGCTTTTGAGTTTCTCCAAAAGAATCTGATCAAAGATTCTACTTAAACACTACTTGAAGAGCTTTTAATTTCTTCATTTCTACAATCTAGCTGCTCAGAATCACATCCTCAGATTATCTACTTCAGACTACAAGAAAATAAATTATTTTGCCCTTCCTTGCAAGTAAGAGAAGCTTGTTTCTGCACTTCTCATCTGACCTGTTTTATCTTGGTTTCAAATGTAATACCATTATCTACATGGATGGGGGGGGGGGGGAAGATCAGAGAGTGCCGTTATGTTAATGAATTTTTAAGAGTATGCTAGGTATTTCAGAACTGTAGATAAGTCTGAAACTCCTCATTGGGTCTAGAGTAGTTTTTTGGTGAATCATTAAGAACTTCAGAAGGAGTATCAAAAGAAAGGATATATGTTTGTTTTGTTGCAAGTTCTTTTGCTGCTGAGCTAAGGTTTACTTACACTGTAAGTATGTAGCTATCTTAGAGTGAACGGAGCAGACACAAATGAAGAAGGAGGAACATTTTAGCCAAATAAAATTTCAAGAGGAAATTAGAAAATTAAAACACAGCCTTCATACAAAGGCCATATATCTTTCGTAGTCCAGTTTTCTCTCCCTAAAGGTCATGGGTATTGAATTAATTTTATTGAAAATTCTGCACTTTCTGAAGAGCACAGGTACTGTTTTTTAAAGCTACCTCCAGGAAATACTACTTACAAACTTAAAGGAATGTACTTCAGGTTTATCTCCTTTCCAAATACCGTCTAAAGGTCTTTCTGACTGAACTTGTGTTAAATTTAATGCAATCAGATTGTAGCAGTGTTAAATACTATATTTGCTGTATAAAAATAAAGTAACGTAGCTGTTTAGGTGGGATGCTTAAATAGGATGGCGGAAAGTATAAAGCTTTCTTTCTGTAGCTATTAGACTTAAGAATGTATTACTGCGAACAGTGCATTGGAGAAGAATTTTAGAATTTGGAACTGTGGAAGAGAGAAGGTTGGAATACAAGATGAGCGGCTTGAAGAATTCTCCTTAAGAACTCTGTAACACTTAATGAACTGATGTTGCAGCTCTTGTATAAAAATCTTGAGAAGTCAGTTTAATTTGTGTAATGTATGCCAAAGGATTATCTTCAAAAAAATAAAATACAGTGGTGAGGTAGGCTCTGAGACCAGGAGCACAGTGACTGTGTTTGTTCTAAATATCTTGAATTTGTATTTGTTTTACCAGCAAATAATAAAAGGGTCATTAGGTCCTAGTAGCATTTATTTCAAGGCATGATTATGCTGAACAGGAAGAAAATGATCTAACACCAGAAGGTATTGTTGAAGTGCTCCTTGTGGGTAAACCTCTCTGCACAGACTTCTCTGCCCACTTGCCAGGGTGGTGGTATTTTTTTCATCTTCTGATATATTAAATACACATATGAAAAAGTGATACTTGCATCTCATGAGGAAAATCTAATTGAAAACAATTTTTTTCTTCTAAAATCTGAAATGAATTTTTTTGCATCAAAAGGCAAATCACTGGTGCTGTTAATCCTTCTCTTTGAGAAAATGGTGAATCCTCCCCTTTTGAACTTATTTCTGTACTTTTCTCTATTTCTGCCTCTTTCCTACCTCCCTGAAAGCAGCAAGCAGGCTCCCACAAAAAATCCCCCTTTTCCAGTCTTTAGCAAAAAAAAAAGCCAAGCAAAATAAAACAAAAAAAAACCCACCAAAAAACAACCAACCCTAAACCTTTCCCTCTTACAGATACTATGAGCATGTATATCTGATGATTTTTAAAAGACAACACTACTCGCAATTCTATTGGCCTCTGTCTTCTCTCTTTTCAAGGACAGATTATACTAAAACAATAGATGTTGGTACGTGACCTCTGAGCATTAATGGCAATGTCTTTATGTATTTGTTCTCTGTCTGTCATTCCATCTGAGGTGTGAGTCTCTCTTAACTGTTCTCCTTGCTTTTGTCTGTCCTCCTACACGGTATCTCCTCTCTCCCCACAGGACTATGAGAGTAAGCTGCAGGCCTTACAGAAGCAGGTAGAGACACGATCCTTGGCAGCTGAAACAACAGAGGAGGAAGAAGAAGAGGAAGAAGGTGAGCTTGAAGCTAAAAATAATTTGGATATAGCCAAGCCTGAAGGGACAGTTGCTATAATATCTCTTGCAATAGATAGAAAACTCGCTTTGGAAGGCTGTGCAACACTTCATAACTTCTTGATCTGTATACTTCACAGCATAAAGGTGTAAAATACCTATTCATGGAATAAGTTCCACATAAACAGTAGATATACGTCCCCAAATTAAGCTGATGCACAAACTAGATTAGTTTAACTACGAGCTTTGATTTGGTGGCCTTGAATTTGAAGGAATCTATCTCTTCTTGGCACTAACAGAGTTCAGATGTCTTAAACTAAAATAAAACTGTTGCCTTTGTTTCCCTGTTTTGATATTGAAATTTCTTTTTTCTCCGTGATAGAAATTCTTAGAATTCATGCCGTGACATGTCTGTGTAACTCCATTTCTGGACGGTAGATAGAGTTTATTATTCCCATACTACTTCCTTTCATTTAACTGTTTCAGTATTTGGCTTTAATAATTGTTAACTAATTTAAAATAACAAGTAAAATTTATTTTGTTTTCTGTGTTCCAAATCTCCTTATTTGATGATTTTATTTCCACTGCTAATGGTGAGGAAATTTGAATCCAGTTTTTCCTCACTGAATAATAAAAATGCAGGTTTTTGTTTTCTGTTCTTCTCTTCCAGAAAAGGTGTTGAGAACTTGATGACACAGTCAGCAGTAGTATTAGATATTGCGTGTGATGGTTTAGAGTAGAAGCCATGGTGTTTTGTTTCTCTGTTTCTTTGCTCTTCCTAGTGCCCTGGACACGACATGAGTATGAACTCGCACAATGGGCTTTCAGGAAGTGGAAATTTCACCAGTTTACTTCACTGAGGGACCAGCTCTGGGGAAATGCAGTATATCTGAAAGAAGCCAATGCAATCAGTGTAGAGTTAAAGAAAAAGGTAGGGACATGCAGAGTAGCTTTTTGAATTTTCTGAGTCATCAGTTTTGACTGTATAATTCTGCTTCAAACGTTCAGAGTTACTTGTAGTCTTTAAAGTTCTGTGTCTCTTGCTTATTAGTTTGGGCTTTAAAAGGGTTCAGAAAATTGTGAGTCTCTGATTTAGACTTCTGGCTGAATGAACATCCCATGCAAATCTGGTTGGTACATTCGCCTCTTCATTTCCCTTATGCTTTTCCTGTCAGTATCATAAACAGATGTACACGTACATCTCCCCAGGGCCCTATCTTTTCCTTTTTGATTTTAACTTCATGTGGTCATTCATCGTTCTAAGAGAAGCGGGTGCTGCAGGATGTGCTAGGTTTATAGTTTTCCAGACCTCTGCAAGCTGTGACCATAAAGGCAAGATATGTGTACTCAGCTGAAAAATGTTTTGTGACATTCTGAAACAAAAAAAAAAGTGACCTAAAAAACCCTGAATCTGTTCAGACACGGAAGTCAGACTGACTTTATAAGTTGCCTTGGGTTAGGTCTCTGTCCCCTTTGTGGTGCTGGTTTCTGACTTTTCAGAACTACCGTAATTTCCCCCCCCCCCCCCCTTTCAGGTGCAGTTTCAATTTGTCCTGCTGACAGACACCCTTTACTCACCACTGCCACCAGAGCTTTTGCCCACTGAGTCGGAGAAGACCCGAGACAACAGGCCTTTCCCCCGTACAGTGGTAGCTGTGGAAGTCCAGGATCTGAAGAATGGAGCAACGCATTACTGGTCCTTAGAAAAACTCAAGTATGTAAATATTACTGGAGAAAACCTTCCTTATATATCAAGGAGCTTCACTGAAAAATTTGACCCCTTGCTGTTTTTTCTCTGATGTACTTGTTTTTTCTCTGTCCCCACCCTTATGCCAGCTTTCCAGACAGTGTGGTATGCTTTAAATACCAGCTTTCTAGATTCTTTAAACAAGTGCATTTGTTCTCCAGCATCTTACCTCACCTCTATGTTGAATTTTTGTAATTTGAGGTTAGATTTTATTTTTTAAATCTAATAAGGCTCATCACAGCTTATCTCTGCATTAATTTTTTTCATGTTCCTTTCACTGCGAAAGTTTCCTTGCCACCTGCTTTTATATAACCTATTATTATAGGGCATAATTTATAATAAAAAGCTTAAATGAAGAAGATTCTGTTTCTATGGAAGCTACACAAATTCTGACGATAATCTGAATTATTTGCATCGTATTCTTGCAAACAGGCAAAAGACATTTGTCTTGTCCCCATTCTCTAAATACTGGCTGAAGAGCTTTTTTTCCACTAATAAGTTCCAGACGAAGGATCTTGCAGTCTGAAGCACTTGTTTTCTTCAGTAAAATAATAAATAAATAAAAGCCTATAATGGAATCAGTTCACTTTTTGTGAATCAAAATGCCAGCATTTCTGGAGTGGAATGCAAAAAAATTGCCAAAATTTACTCAGCAACATTGTCTGATGCAAAAAAGGAAGAATGTTTAGAAATCTGAATGAAATCCAAGATTTACGTAAGCTTCTGCAGTGACCTTGCCTCGTGCTTAGTGGGCTTAGCCTACAAATTTTCCCAGAATCCCTAACATGTCAGAGAATTAGTACGGTACCAAACTTAGTGGTACAGACTCCTCTGTTCTTTATTCACCTTTTCCTGTGTGTAATTTGGTATATGTGAAGTCAGTGTATTCCACTTTGTGTTCTCTGCTTTTTTTTACTCATTCTTTATTTTAATCCTGCTTTATTCTATGCAGGCAGAGGTTGGACCTAATGCGCGAGATGTATGACAGAGCTGGGGAAATGGCATCTAATACACAGGATGAGAGTGAAAGCACAATGACAGGCAGTGACCCCTTTTACGATCGCTTTCATTGGTTCAAGCTTGTTGGAAGGTATGTGGTGATAATCTCAACTGCCGGTACACTGGTAACTCTTGTTAGTTCTGGATGAACTTTGACTTTGTGGTTGTAAACTGTACAGCCACTAGCTTCAGTGGTGTGTGTGGTCTTTCAGGGATTTCTGATAGACATAAAATACAGCGAAGAGCAGAAAATGCTGTTTAGAGTGTTGCCAGTTCTGGTGTAACCTTGTAGAACCTGATTTGACTGAACCCTTAGTAAGTTACAAGATTATTTAAAAAAAAAAAAAAATTGGCTAGCTAAGTTCCATCTGAAGTCACTGGAGCAGAGCTGTGAGAATGTGAAGAACACTGGAAACTGAGGGGGGAAATGGCCCAGGGCCTTACTTACATATGTGGTTCAAATAGTTTGGTCATACCCTATGGAAATACCTAGTATTTGATGGGATTCTTTAATATTTCCTGATGTTGGCTGCACCTTTACAATATTTTTATTTACAAAAATGCTACGTGTGGAAATAAAAATTGTAGCTCTGCTAAATGGATGTGCTTTCAATATCTGTATGTTCGTCCATGTTTATATTCATTTTTCTTTTGCTTTCTGCTCGATTCAAGGATGCACTTTTTCCTGACTTTGTTAGCAATCCCTCCCCTTACGTTTCATTGCAGTCCAGATGGTTTGAAGCCTTTGTTTGTTGTTCAGGTGGTCTCTGTGCTGATGGCAACAGACGGCTGTTAAATGAAGCATTCTTCTTTCCCCTCACTCTGTTAATTGGTATTCCGTTAACTGATATCTAGCTCCCCCATATTCCATGGCTGCGTGAATGAGCGCCTTGCTGATCGCACGCCCTCCCCCACTTTCTCCACGGCTGACTCCGACATCACTGAACTGGCTGATGAACAGCAGGATGAGATGGAGGACTTTGATGATGAGGCCTTTGTGGATGATACTGGCTCCGACGTTGGAACTGAGGAGGGATCAGACCTCTTCAATGATGGGCGCGACCCGTTTTACGACCGATCCCCTTGGTTCATTTTAGTGGGAAGGTTGGTGAGGTTACTGTGAGGAGGGCCAAAAGGGACCAGCTCTTGCTGTAGACTGCAACGGCTTTGCCTTGTGCTGCATAGAATATCTGTCAAGCCAGCCAAAATACCTATATACATAAATTGGAATTGCCAGAGAACGAGTGTAGTTTAACATTAAGTTTTAAATTCCTATGTCAGAGGCCATGAAGACCTAAATAATAATTGAGAAAATAACGCTTAGATGTGACAATATGAGTAAATCTATTTCTAGGTAACTGTCACAACCTGTGATTTTGCTTGTGTACAGTATTTAAGCGTTATTTATAGAATGCTCTATTTAGCCATTGCAAGATCGCTGAGATAGTATTGTAGTATGTAATTTTCTCCTGTAGAAGGGAATCTCGGAGTATGGTAGAAAGTCTTTAAGTCCAGTCCAATAAATCCATTTTTTGAAAACTCATGTAACATCCTCTGTGTCTGAAGAGAAAAGATGGCATGAAGAGAATGAAGAATGGTCCTTTCTGGATGAGGAAAAGAGTAGTCTTTGAGGTGATTTGGCTTCTCAGATTATCCATGACTCTCAGTAGCAAGTATTACATAGTGAAAGGTCGTCATCATTAAAATTCACTGGCTGGTGGTGTTTATCAGCACTTTCCCCATGCGCTGTGCTTGAATTCCTGAAACAAGTTTGCTTAATGTATTTTAGAGTATTATCTATTTTGCCAATCTAGATATGATTGAGGCATTATTAGACCTCAGTCTTTGGTGTAGACCCTAAGGACAGCAAGTTGCATTAAAAAGATGTAGTACTTTGCACTGTTTCTTCACAGATAAGTCTTGCTCAAACGTGTCACTCATGACAAGAAACAGAAAGATTTTATTTAGTGACTTTGCTGCCCTCTCTTCTGCTCCCACTCCCCCAATTATGCTTTTTTTGCTTATTTGACCTTTTTAAGGCAATCTGCTTGTTAAAACAGTACAGAAGGTGGTTACCACAGGCGTTGTACAAAAGAGGCTGTAAGACTCCACGGCTGGCGGAGGGAGGAACAGAGGAGAAGCGACCAGAGCTTCGCTTTATCCTTTGTAAGCAGGGAAGACTTCATGGTCAGGAAGGTGGGATCTTTTTGCAGTTTCCTCAAATGCAGGAAACTTAATTGCATTATTTGTGAAAATGAGGGACTGAGTTTGTCAGTCTTTTATCACGCTTTCAGATCAGTTTAGCTGTATTGTCTAACCTCATTCTTTGTCTTTAGTGGACCTATTTACAAGCTGTGATTAAAACTTGGAACTTCCTTGATCTAGTCTTTGAAACGAAAATTACAGTTACTTAGATGCAAGAAATTGCGTTAGTCCTCTTTGATCTGTCTGAATTTGTGCCCTTATGTGCAATGTCTGATAATGTGTTTTATAAAATTTAATTCTTTCGGGTTAATCTGATCCACAAGAGTCAGTTTGGGAAAGCCATCCTAACTGGCTTGGAAGTTGTTGTCAGCTAGTTAAAGCGTAATGTGCTGTTTGCAATGGCTCCAATCGCTTTCTTGTAACAGTGCTGGCATACTCAGCTTATTCTCCTGTTGTGCATGTTCTTTCAAAGCAGGACCTTCTGTGCTTGTGGGGAAGTTGAGCTATTCATCTTCATTTCACAAACTCTTCAGGAAGCACAACACAAGCTGGGCAAATACAGGGTGTAATGAAAACAGTTGTGCGTCCTGGCAGTTCCACAACTTGCTTCCTGTCTCCATGTATTAAAAAGAATACTGAGCTCTGTCTCTATAGACAGGCATAGGAAGCTGCAGCACTTAAGGGTACTAGCCTGAACCATGTAAGCTGCACTTACTAAGAAACTCTACTTGGGTTGTAAATTGTATTGAGGAATGAAAGTTAGTATTACCTCTGAGGAGACAGCTGAATGACTCTTTCCCAGTTGTTGGCTTCTGTTCCATTCTGTTTCTGTTCCTGTTCTGTTCTTCTGTTGTGCCGATTCTGTCAGCAGAAGGCAGTTAGACTGTTTAGCACCACTGAGTAGAAACTACTTTGATTCCTCGGTGTCTTCCAGCATGAGAATTCTACTTTTGAACAGTGTGACTTAGAAGTATCAGAGGGTATGTCCATCTACATAGATAATGTCTTGACTACAAGGTAGTGTTCAATTTATAACAAAACAAAAATTCCTTAACCCTTTTAACTGTGTACTATTTTACATTTTGTGCAATGTGTAGGACAAAAATAAAATAATTTTTAATATTTTTGGGGGGGGGGGGGGCCTCAGCAGCAATAATGAGTCCAGATCACGAAGGAGAGGAGGAGGAGAAATTGATCATGTAGTTATCCAACTCCTTGGGCATCACAGTATTTTTTTTTTTCTCTCTCTGTGCTGTGGCTGTCTTTTAGTTGTACTATAACTATTACAGAAAAGGAAAAAAGAGCTGGTCCCTTTTAGCCATCTCTTCTGGCATGCTGGGCTGTCTTTAAGGCTGATTCTATTTAACGGTGTGACATATCAAGCATTTGCTGGTTTTAAGGGAGGTGGGAGAAGAGTATGGGATATTTTATTTAAACCTTGAATTGGTGTGTGTGTTTAAAGAATATCCGTCGTCATTCTGAGTTCTGTTGTTTTTGTTTTGATTTTTTTTTTTTTTTAAAATGTGTTTGTTAAATTTCATTTCTAGTTTTGTTGTGAGTATGCCATTTTACCTCACCAATCTTTCTGCTAATACGGCTCCTCTCTCTTTCAGTCTGCTGGGCTAAGGTGCAAGGGGACATTTGCATATAGGATGTTTGGGGAGTGGGAGTCTTCCCAGATGTGGGAAGAGGAGGAGGAGGAGGAGGATAACCTTAAGATTTCATCCACTCCTAACTTGGTACTCTATTGTGATGAAGCAGATGGAATGCCATTGGAAGGCAGTATTGCTGCATAAACCAGCTCTTTTCTCTGTACAGTGAATGTGCTATTGCTCTCCATTCTACAGAAGAGATCCAGCATTTTCGTCACCAAACAGGAAGCTTAAAACTTTTTGCATTGTGTGCTTTTTCTTTCTCGATAAGTTAACATGATTCCAGTGAGCTAGGTGACTGGATGGAAGGCAGTTAAGGAAGATGAGAAATATTTTTTTTCTTTGAGTTGGTCACTTTACTGAGATGATGAAATTGTAGTTGCAAATAAAGCTGATGCTTTGGCTGTCATATGTTGAACAGCAGCTTCAGAATTTTAGCCATGCAAATAAAAATATTTTTTTTCATGCATTTAATGCTTTCACTTTCCACTAGTTTGGCTTTGAAGTAGGAAGGCTTCTGTAATGACTGTCTCTTTTAGTTAGTGAAACTGTCTCTTAGCTTTACATTGATATGTAGACAGTATTTAGATTCCTTTCTGTTGGGGAAAAATGTCCATTCTCCCTAGCTTGAAATGTGGTTTTCAAACTGTGTGTGTTTTTCGTGTTGAGCATATAACTACATACCTTCCTGAACTCCATCCCTGGTCCAGTCCAAGTGAACAATTCCAGTTTTTTTTTAGTGTGAGGGACTGTTTTCTTCTATGGTGGGATGCTGCTCTCTCAAATAAGCACCACCTGAAATTTCAAAGCTAAAAATGAAAATGTTTTCTTAGTGGAAAAAAAAAAAAAAAGAAACTCCGTATTTTGTTACTTTGAATTTACTCTCTTCTCCCTTCCCCTGCTTTATGAGTGCTTACCCCACTTTGGAGCAGACTGAAAAGGAATTAGATCCTAATCTTAGTCAAGTGTTACGTTGCAGTTGTTTTTCTGTTGTTGTATGGTTTTCTTCATTTTTTGTTTTGCTACTTTTATAGCCTTATTAATCATTCTCTTCTCTATTGCATTTTGTCACCACTTTGTTTTTTAGTAGTAGTATTTTTGTCTCTTTGGTTCGCAACTGACACCTGTTTGACTACCTTGTCATTTCAAGATCAGTCATTCATTCATTCATTCTGGGAACAGGCATGTGAACCCAAGGAGAAACCCTTACCGTTTCTAACTTTGGTCCTTAGCTATGTGTCAGAAGGAACTGAGTTCAGCTCAGTCTTCCTGTGTTCACGGAACAAATTCTACAGCTGATGTCTCCAGACAGAGGCAGTGAACATCTTTATTTCTCTCTCAGTCCTCTTTTGTCATGCAGGACTTTCCCTATTAATATTAAACGATAACAGTTATAAATTTGAGGAATAAATTATGCTTAATAATAAAGACTAATAAAAGGACTGCAAGAAGGAAATCCAGTTAAACAAATGACTGGTGTTTAGCATAATTTAATATGCATAAATTCATAAAAATTACATACATAATTGGTTAGTCACTTTATATTTAATGACTGGTAAAACTATTGGTTAAACTTCTGTGCATCTCAGTACTCTTCTGAACTGTGAAACAGCTCACTTAATAAATAAAGCCTTCCTTTTTTTTCCCCTTGTTGAGAGCCATTCTTTACCTGACTTGTTAGGCTTCTCAACGTTTAAAGTTTTTTAAAACTTGTTAACTTAATGTTCCAAAATAGACCCTACTTGTGTGTAACTTTAGAAGTTAGCATGTGACAGGATCATCCAGTACTGGGCCTAAATGCTGTTTTTCCTATTGTAAACTGTAATTTCTAAGTGATTGCTCTAGAGTACTGTTGTGGTGTTTTGTTGTTTGTTTTTTGGATTTTTTTTTTTTTTTTTTTTTTTTTAAGAAATAAATACAGTCCTAAAGATACTTAGCCTGTAAAGACTATCAGTCTTCCACTGTCCATACACTCAGTAAATCTTCCAAGAAACCCAAGAGATGACTTATGGTTTATTGGGGATTTCCGATTACTCTGTATACTGTGTTATCAAATGAACATAGAATAGAACAAACATTCAGTCAGTCTGTTTTGAAAAGGGTTCTTGTACGTTCAGTACAATATTTGAGGCGGTGTGCACACAGTAGATCAATTGCCTTTTAATTTATCACTTCAGACTACACTGATGGGGTAGGAAACTCAAACAGTTCTTTATAATCAGTAGTCCCTTAGTAGACTTCTGCCATCTTGCTAACAGCTCCATTTACAACTGTAGTGCATCTAAAATTACCTTGTATAAAGCCATCGTCTTAAATTGTCTCCTTCATATGTTTTGTAACTCACTAATACAAGCCCTCTGTCTCTAGTATGCTCTGACTTAGATCATTTTGTGGCTTCATTTAGCTTTGACACTGCTGCAGAACCCTGTGTGGCCAATATGGATACATGACCACAGTGCAGTCTAATAGGTGGAGTAAAGTAGACTCTGAAGATTTGAATGTCCCATTAACCAACCAAATACTGCGGTCTGCTTTTGCAGATGATTGCCTAATGCTGTTTGTGTTTTCTTTCCTTCCTGTTACCAGGGCATTTGTATACCTGAGCAATCTACTGTACCCGGTGCCTCTTATTCATAGAGTAGCTGTTGTTAGTGAGAAAGGAGAAGTACGAGGATTTCTGCGAGTAGCAGTGCAAGCTATAGCAGGTGAGATACTCTGAGAGCTTTACGTTGCAACTCTGTGGTACACTATGAATAACTGCAGCTTTAAAAAACAGGCAAAAAAAAAATCAAACTATTCTCTCTTAAACTCAAACCTGAATAATTTTAGTGTTGCAAAGCACACTTGTTCTTTATTATTAACTTGCTTTTGAAATTTTTCCTTGGCGTGAATCATATGGACCAAGCATGAATAAATCTTGAAATAATGCTACTGATCAGAGGCTTTTAAAATGTTGGTGTTGACCACTGAAGTTTATACCTGGCAACTAATGCAACACTGCTTTTTGAGACAGTGAAAGGGCTAACTCATGTCAGTAAGTCTAAAAACTAAAAATAAAGCGAAGATTTTCTTTCTGGCACCCTGTATAAACCGTGGACAAGGGTATATGCAAGTTTGATAGTTGTGGTGACTTGCAGAAAAGTTAAATGTACAAAGTGTTTGCTCTTCCCAAACTATCATTTTAAATGCACAGAAATGTGCTCCTCCATTGTCTGACTGAACAGCACGTGAAGCAGTTCCTGAACTGATGATTTTCAGCATAGTGTAAACAGAAATCAGCAGCAGTTTTCCATTTCATTGCCTCACTAAAATGTGTTGAGACCTAGAAGCTGCTTTAACATACTGTTTAATCACCAAGAATTATCAGCTTTTGAGAAGAGAAGGGTAGACATATGGGGATGCTAACTGCTTCATCCAGTTTTGAACTGCCATTGTATTCGTGCCAGAGCTTAACTGCAGTCCGCTAGTCGGCTGCTAATATTCCATACTTTAACAGTATGAGGTGAGCTAGTTGATTTTTACTGTTGGTAGTTAGTCATGTCTTATCCATGCTGGTGAGAACACAGATACTTCCGATAATTTGTCCTGTCTAGCAGTGGCTAACTGCCAACATTTCTTTATTGTTTAGGTAGGGTAACCCTGGAAGTTTCACTCTCCATGGGAACATACAATGAAATCTCAGACTCTGAAGCTGTGCAAGAATCACTTTGGCAGGGACTAAAACAGCAAATGAAATAAAAAGTATTTTAATGTCTATAAAAGTCTCATTTCTAGTTTGTTGTGGTCTCCTTAGCATTCACCAAATATTTCCGAATAAATATTCTATTTATCTATCAAAATAAATAGAGTACACCATGGCTAATAGAAACTGAACTGGGGACATACCTTGAAAAAGAGGCGTGGCATTATTTGGTCCCTAAGCGAAGCTTTGGAACACATTCTGAATCTTGGGATTTCTCCTGCAAGAATGCATTTACTGTGGAAAAAATACCTGGTGTTTAACCAGGCCTCATTGGTGTTACTCTCCACAGACAGGAGGAGGTTAAATGGGCGGATTGTATGGACAGAACTGCCCTTTAAACTTAAGTACTTGTGAAACTTTGCTAGTGTTACGGCTTAGTATGGCTACAGAATTTTAGACGGCAGTTTAAATCAACGTCAGTGTGCATTCCCGTGTGGGTCGTTGCATAATGGTATGTTAATTTACCTCGGGTATAATAAATCAGAAGTAAATAAATAATCAAAATGAGTACTAAAGTTGGTTTGCAATCAAAATTCTCTACATTTAAGTATATTCACGATGAAACTTCATAGCTTGTCTTGTTGTTTTCCCACACTTGAGTTAGTGATGGACAGATTTCTGCTATGATTTTTTCCAGCACTTACTCTGATCTGTTACTGGTTGACTGGAACCAGGCCTCTTCTGCTTTACAAACTGGTTTCCATCGTAATCAGAATTTCCATTTAGATAACTCTGAGGGTTTTTTCCTCTCTCCTCCCCATCATTTTTTTCTTTTTCTGTTTTTTAGCTGATGAAGAAGCCCCAGATTATGGATCTGGTATTCGACAGTCTGGCACAGCTAAAATTTCATTCGACAATGAATATTTTGATAAGGTAAGAAATCTTAAAATTGAGTCAGGTTTCTTTGAGTGCAGTAGTTTGTGCCTCTAAATAAAGACTAAGTATTGCGGGGAAAGAAGGGGATGGCAAAACCAGAAACTGCAGGAGTCTGTTACATGCCATTTCATTTAATTTTTCAGAGTGATTTTACTTCAGTTGCGATGACTCGGTCTGGACTGTCATTGGAAGAATTAAGAATTGTGGAAGGGCAAGGACAGAATTCAGAGGTTACCACTCCTCCAGAGGAGATAAACAGAATGAATGAGCTAGGTAAGCAAGAAATAATGTAGTAGTTTTGGAGAACTTAAGGGAAAGCTGGGACCCTTTCACTCAGGGTTCTGAGTGTCCTTCAAGAATGTGATAGGTATGGAGAAATGTAACTGATGGGTTGCATGTGATAGATGCTGGAGTTATTAATTCGAAGAACTGTGCAGAAAAACTGCTCCCAGGTATTTGGATCTTTTGATTATCAGCAAAAAAGCATGATGGGACTAAATTGTTGCCTGAAGCAATATTTTAAGAAAAGCGGGGGGGAAAGGTTATTTCATGTGGGATGTTTGTGTCTCCTCCCTAAGACTTGAAGTCAGCCACTCTGGATGGAAAGATGACTATGGAAGGATTCACTGAGGAAATTGGTGGTCACTTGAAACTGGGTGGTGTGTTTACCTTCCGTGTGACCGTGCTACAGGCCAGCGGCATCCTTCCTGAGTATGCAGATATTTTCTGCCAGTTCAAGTAAGAATTTGTCCTTATTTACATTAGGCGATTAATGGTTTGATAGAGACTGCAAATAATAGTGGGCAATGGAGGGTCTGATTGAGAGCTTTTCAAATCAGTGGCAGTGTGGTATAGCGAAGAAAACACCTTGTCAGTTACTGGAATTCCTGTTAACGAGCAGTACCTGCTTTGTGTTAGCATGGTGTTAAGGAATAAAGTTTTGCAGAAAGGAATTAAGAATAGGAGTGAACTCTTAAGTTACTAGTTAGAGATATCTTAAATTTTTGCTTAATAATGGCTTTTAATGTGACAAATTCGATGTTAGATTGTATATATGCCCAATTGGAATGAAAGCTATATGACCCCTGAGTAAATCAGTAGCTCGGAAGTGAAAGTGTTCTTTGGCTTAGTTTCTTAAGAAAGAGAATGAAAAATGGGAGTAATAAAGACACAAAACAAGTACAGAAATTATATTCCCAAAGACTAGGGTATTCCTAGCTTTAGGCCATCACTTAACTCCCTGTAAATTTCTAGCAGAATAAATTTATCGGTTTCCTTTCAGTGTTCAGTTCACAGCATGACAATCTTCAGTAAACTGTTCTGTGGTGGTTTATTTTTGGTGGATTGTTTTTTGGTTTTTTTGGTTTTTTTTTAAAGCTTTTTACATCGGCATGATGAAGCTTTCTCAACAGAACCTCTCAAAAACAATGGTCGAGGGACTCCCCTTGGGTTTTACCATGTTCAGAATGTAAGTAAAACTTCAGATGAATACTAAGTGCGTGTTTTAGCACTGGGAGTTGTGTGTTTCGTTCTTGTTAAACTCATGAGAGGTGTATGGGAAAGGGAGGCAAGGGAATTAAGAATAGGCAGTAGGAGTAGTGATCAGATGAATGATGTAATCCCCAATGGAGAACAAAATACAGAATGATTCTGTGTGGTAGATTTGACTCTTCTGTTTCACCTCTACTTCCTGCCTTTGAATTCTCTGTTTCCTTTCCAGGATGTTCAGTGAAGGCAGTCTAGAATTCAGGAAGTAAAATATACGTGAATAGCAGTGCTCATGATCTCAGATGAACTGAATATATCTATTTTTTTATGAACTGTGTAATCCTTTGGTTACATGTAGCCTCCTCTTCTCCTACTTAAAATGCCTGACATTGAGGCTTTCATTGTCTCCTTTATCAGAGAGTAGAATTAATGCCTAAACCAAAAAGGAATGCAATTGCTTTCACTGTGAGTGGTGCTAAACTGTGTGAAAAATACAGGCTCCTAAAATTCACACTTACAACATTTCTTTTTTGTATGTCTCATTTTTTTTCCTTACTTTGCCTAATAGATTGCTGTGGAAGTGACAGAATCATTTGTGGAGTACATCAAAACAAAGCCTATTGTGTTTGAAGTCTTTGGACATTATCAGCAGCATCCTCTCCATCTGCAAGGACAGGATCTCAACAGGTATTGTTCACTATTCTGGCATAAAGGCTGTTTGTGATCATGCTCAGGTTAGCTCTGCAGTTTGGGCAGTACTTTTTTATGCTCCTGAAATTGTATAGCCACACCCTGACAAGCAGGATTCCTGACTGAGGTAAGAGTACTGGCAGAGGCCTATTTACCCAATGTAGTATGTTTTGTTAGTGAGTGATGGAATTGTTCTACCATCTCAAACATGGAAGGCTGTCTTGCCAATACAGCTGCATCCACCCTACAAACACTGTGGTGGTAGAATATTGTACTCCGAACTTCAGTGGTGATCTCAGTGAGTTCTGGGTAAACCTTAACAGTGCTCCAAGATCCAGCGTTCCCTCAGGGCAAGTGGCCTGATGTGTAAAGGTAGGATGACAAAAGAACAGAGATGAGATTAGGGAGGGAAACAAAAGGCTCTCAACCTTTTGACATACTAGTGCCAAAGTTGCTGAGCATTTGAATTTTTGGAAGTGGGGACAGTACCCCTAATTGTTGTTGTCAAGGGAAGAGACTATTTTCTGGATTGCTTGACCTGGATAGCCCTCCTACGGAAGGCAGCAGCTGCAAAGAGGAAGCACGTGCTGGTTTTAAGAGGAAATGCCAGCTGAGGCTTGTTCCTTTTCCTGAAGTTATTTGGGGAAATGGCTGTTACCTACTTAAATTTTCAGTGCAGGATGGGAGTAGGGCAATTGGAAATTGTAAATAATCTATTTTTTTACTGACAGCTACAGTTAATTAAGTTAGAATAGGAAAAGGACATAGGTTACTCTGTTAAGTGTGCCGAGTCCACTTGTTTTCCTGACAGGTGATATTTACCTGTCTTCATGGGATTGCGAGGATATTATTAGAGACAAAAATGGGTGGAAGGACTGTACTTTGTGTGTGTGTGTGTGTATATAGATGTATGTGTGTGTATTTGTATATATTTTTTATGTTTAGCTGTAGCTATATTGGTAACTCTTTTCATTTCTCTATAGTCCTCCACAGCCTTCCCGAAGATTCTTTCCTCCCCCTATGCCACTCTCAAAGCCAGGTGAGAACTGTTCTCTAATTCTGTACATCACGTGTCTGCTACTGAAAATGAAGGTTGTAGCTTTGGAAAACGCTATTCAGGACACCAAGAAATGTAATGGAGTGAATGTTGCAGAGGGCATTGGATCTATCTCGCTGGCTGTCTTCCTCTTTGTGTGTTCTTTTCAACCTTCTGTTCCAGGAAGCGCTTCTTGGTTCATTGAAGGGTAGAATTTCATTCCTGAGGTGTTGACAATATTCCATGAGATCTGGCTATGGCTCTTTACGTGCTTACTGAGCACTTGACTAGAATTTGTTTATTCATTAACTGCTTCATTTTTTTGCTCTCTGACATTCTTGTTTAGTGAGTCAGTCTTGTTGAAATGATCCTTGGTTTTCTTTGCTTAATTGTAATAATGCATGCTGAACTCCTTTGTGGTTTTTTTCCATTTCACCTTTTAATTTCCTCCTTCTCCAGCTTTCTTTCACCTGCATATTTCTACCATCCTTTTTTTTGGTGTGTTCCATTCCCTTTGCAGACCATGAAAGAAAAATTGAGTTGATTAGGTATCTTATGTCTGGCTATGTAAACGTGCATGTGCTGAATACGCTATCCGAGCATGCCAACGTGCTTGCATCCTCTGCTGTGGCTGCTTTCCAGGATGGAGCTGACCAGCTGCCACCTTTTCTCTTTCTGCCTGTTCCCAGTTGTCAGAGTGAGCGGGCTCCTAAACGAGATGGTTAGTAGCCAAACTTGATCTATGGTAGATGTAGAAGTAGTTCCAAAATGTGCTTCAAAGTTCCTTCTTCCTTATCTTTATCATGTAGTATTCTTGGGACTAGAAACTACCGTGGTTGCAGTCATGGAAGGATGATGCGGTGCTTAAGTTCGGGGCTATTCTAGAGAGAACCGTATACAGAGTCTATAAACTGCAGTGTGCTAGGTATCACAGATTTTACTGTGTCACTGGATCTATTCCCCGAAACTTCCTGGACCTCTGATTTTTTTTTTTTTTTTTTTTTTTTTTTTTTTTGGTGTCTGTTCTGCACATAGTCTTGTGATACTGGGATGAGAGATGCTGTATATGAAAAAACAGCTAGCTGTAGAGGAAACATTCTGCTGTGTTCTATATAGGTTTCCTTTTTGCTCATATTTTTTTGCCACTAAGTGCTGTTCCTCACTTACATTTGCATTCTGTTTCATTAAAAAAAAAAAAAGACACACTTGTTACTAATGGTGCCAGAGTGAGTCCATGAGAAGTTCTAGAACTGGCTTTCATGTTTAGTTAAATGTGTCTTTCTGTTATTTTTCTCTTCTGGTTCTTCTGAGTTTCTCTGCTTAGCAATAAACTTGAGTGACTTGTGTGTTTGATGTTCCTCTTGCTATCAACAGCATTGAGTCCAGCTGTTATGAGTTCATGTGCAGCTACATGATATGATGAGTATAAGACAGCGACTATCCTGAGTAATGAATAGGAAGAGTAAATGATGACACTGAAGCTTCCTGCTTAGCATGATGGAGTTGTAGTGCTGTAAATAACTGGTTCTTGTAAAATCTGTCCCTCTGAGGTAGCTGCTGTTTTACCCAGAAAAGAAACACAATTCACATTTTCGGGTTTTGTTTTTTTCTAAAGAGACTACACAGGCACACCTCTTCTTAACTGGGGACTGCTATGGGCATGGGAAATTAAGTCATGGTGGAAGCTGAAGGACAAGCAGAGGTTGGAAGATAGCAGAACCTAAAGAACACTTGAGCAAGGGAAGAATGGGGCTTGAGAGGCGAGAAGGGAGAATAATTATTTGATTTAATAAAAGCAATGAGTTTAGTATGTGAAAGGAGAAAAAAATGGAAAATCAATTGCAGAGTCACAAAAATACCGGTCAGTACACAGGAACTAAGCTTTAAAAATGTTCCCATTTACAAAAATGAAATGAGTGAACAGATGAGAGAAGCCATGTAGTGATGGCTAAAAGGTGTGATCTAAGTATGTGTGAAGGAATATCAGTTTATTTCAAGAATTTCAGTTATCCCATTATTTTTTTAACATGCTTTATCCCTACGTTTGTATGAAAGTAATTAGAGACGATCTGACCAGTAGTAATCACTAATACCAAAACATAAGGAGCCCAGAAACATACTTCGGCAGGATTATGGCTCTGGAATAAGTCTTGTTCACCCTTTTTACATACAGATTATCTTATTTAAACTGGTACAGGAGACCAGCAATTTGTAACACAAAGAAGTGAAGACCAAAGTTTTAAGTTCTTGATTTTTTAAATTTATTTTTCTTGTGTGGGGAAGGGCAAATGTACTTTATGGGTGAGTAATGTTGTAGGTGAACAGACTTAAGCAATTCTAAATCACAAACTGTTAAGCCATAAAGTAACTGATGCACATTTGAGGAAACTTCTTCTGTGGAGCTAGAGAGACTGTATATTTTTTTACAAGCTTTTTGGATATACTTTTATTTCATTATTTAACTTTTTTTTTTTAAATCCAGTAACTTAGATTTAAAAAAACAACACTGAGAAATAATGATTGCTGTAAGCAACATAATTTTCATGGAAAAAGTTGTGGTCTGCGTATGTGCATAGAATACATAGAATCACTGAAATGACATGTTTCTGTGAGCCCTAGGGTGAGCTTTAGTTGTTCAATCTTTGTAAACCCTTTTTTTTTTTTTTTTTTTCCTTCTTCTTGTTTAAGTGCCCGCTACGAAGCTAAATACTATGAGCAAACCCAGCTTGGGCCAGAGTGTGAGCAAATATGACCTCCTTGTGTGGTTTGAGATCAGCGAATTGGAGCCAACAGGGGAGTAAGTCCAGTATTAATATTTTATGTTTTAAGAACAGTGGTTTCTGGGAGTTTGTTCTTTTACCCTTTGTCCTGTTCAGGTTGATGTTTAGGAATCATTATTGGGCGGTGGCCCGGCTGGTTTGTAGTGATTGGGTGTAAATTCTGCTGGCATTTGTTGTCGCCGTTGGCAAGGACTGAAGAGATAGAACAACATTTTTTCACATTTGAAGTAATCTTTCCACTTTGAAAATCCATCCATACCAACTGAAGAGGTGCTGGGCAAACTGGTCCTGTGTAGGCCATGAGTTTAGATTCTTTGGATCGCTAGAGACTTTATGCTCCAGAAGTCATGTAACAGACCCCATTTTATGTTCGCCTCTGCTACAGAGAAGGTTTTTCTCTGACAGGTCTTTAGGGATTATATTGAGAAGTGAGTTCCACAGAGTTTTCCAGAAGCACTGGAAGTATAGTATATGATACTTGGTATTTCACTGATACTGTGGTGCAATAAAGAGTCCAGTCTGAGAGTCAATAGAAACACTCTTATTTCTTCAGATATTATATGCAGAGGTAACTGTTGGCAGCAGAATGCAGAGTAAAGTTGCTGTGCTTGTATATCTTTCCTGACTGTTGATTTAACTGCCTCACACAGGTATATTCCTGCTATTGTGGACCACACTGGAGGCCTGCCCTGTCAGGGAACATTCCTGCTTCACCAGGTACTTATGAAGACTGTAGAACAGCAAGTTTCTTCTCCGGGCGGGATGTGTGTGGGGGGGTTAGAATGCTACTGACTGGATTCTGTGTCTTTCATGTCTTCTCCTTTCACACACAGCTGTCTAATGATAGCTGTAGGGTCAGTCATCTTTCAGTCTGTACTTAGTCTGTTAGCTTTGCGCTATGAGGAGAGTATGTTTGGCCCCTAGTATATTGCTGTTTCCCTTGTGTCCCACTCATGAAAGATGAAAGCCTTTTAAAAAGCAGGAACCTTTGGGACCAGATTTGTGCCTTCAGTGCTTTCTAGCATCTCTACCAAGGACACAGAAGGATCATGTGGACTCAAGTTTCATTGGTTCTTTCTCACTGCATGTGCTGTGAGACAGCTCTGCAAAATGACCATGTCTCTGCATTTTAAATGCCTGTAATAATCCTTAATAATAATCTGTCTTTAGCTAGATTCTAAAGATAATCCTAGTTAAATATTGTTTATAGGTTTATGGTGGCTTTTTTCTTTTTTTTTTTTTTTTTTTTTTTTTTTTTTTTTT
>JAVKLA010000001.1:5446559-5468489 GCA_034782735.1 Sagittarius serpentarius
CGGCCCCCCCCCCCCCCCCCCCCCCCCCCCAGTGTCTGCAGCTTCTTACTCACACTTTCAATCGGGAATTTAACCAGGTGTACAACAGCATCAGTGATTGTAAGGTAAGTATTTCATGCAATACAATACACTGTATTGGTAGTAAAATAGCAATATATTTGTAGTTTGTGGAATCTGTTGATACTATGAAGAGACAAAACACTTCATAGTAATTTTCTTTATTTTCAGTCTGTTGGAAGCATTTGGCTAATCAGCATCAGGTTCCAAAGACTATTTGCAGGAATTAGAAATGGTGTCAGCTTGGACTATAGTGTAGCTTCTAGTTTATTAGCAGACTGGAAGTGCTCTTACTGTCTCTCCTTACATACACTTTCCCTATGTAAAAGGATAAAATGGCTCCTTTAAAAACTCTGCAGTAGGCGCAGGGGACACCACGTTGCAAACTGGATAATCTAATATTCTATTGAGGAAGTCAGGGTGTGAATAATCAGAAGTGGAGGACCTTAATAACAAGCCGTGTCTACAGAAGGGCCATTGTATTTTCACACCCAGATGGGTTTATGATGGTTGTGTGCAAAAATACGACTACTGAGTAGGGAAATGGCTGATAGAAATACTTCCTATTATCTGAGCCTTCAGCATGCTGAATGCCATGTTCTAGCCAGGGCTGAACACTAGCTACAAAATACCCTCAGTAATACTTTGCCTATATTTGTCCTTGTAGTTGTCAGATATTTCTCCAATTGGGCGGGACCCATCAGTGTCGAGTTTCAGCAGTGCTACCCTCACACCTTCATCTACCTGCCCTTCTCTGGTGGATTCAAGATGCAATTCAATTGATCAGAAGTAAGTATAGGGTATTAATACAAAAACATTACTTCTCAGTGCTTCACAAAGCTGTCTTTGCTATGTTTTCTGACTTTTTATTCCTCCCCCTTTCTTCCTTTTCCCTACTTCAGGTATTCCTCTGTACAGCCCCTTTGCCTAGTCTTCTCCAATCACTCTGCACAATTATTTTTCCCCATTTGTTCTTTTGAAGTGTTTTTTTTTTTTCCGTTGTACTGAAAGAACAGTCAGATGCTTGTCATTCCAGTGACCAGTGCATCTTCAGTGTGTAGTGTCTACAAGGTTTTCTTCAGAGGTCTGTTAAAATGACCCAGAATAAACCAGTTTGGCCAGTAATCTCTGTTTGTCTTTCTCAGTTGTATCTATAGAAGGTATTTTTGATGAAACTGGGAATAACTACTTAGTGAAAGACATGTAATTTGTACCTTCTCAGTTTAATATCCCTGAGAGGAGAAGTGCTGATGAAGTAGTGCATTTTACGTCAAATCACAGTAAGACATACAACTCTGTTGTGACTGTGTTTGGCAAGAGAAATGAGGGAGAAGTAGCAGGGAAACAACTTAATAGCACTTGTTATAAGCTTTATTCCACAGGTTTCAAGGAAGATGCTATTTGATATTGTACAAAAGGATCCCAATGTCATACAAAAAATCTGGAGCGGAGGATGAAACTTGTAAGACAGGCTAGGCTGTAGATGCACTTTAAATTCCACTGTCACATTCAGTTGGTTTGTTTATGATTTACTTTTCTTTCTCTGCTTTTTTTTAAAGGACACCAGAAGCAAATTCTCGTGCCTCCAGTCCCTGTCATGAGGTGGAACAGTTCCAGCTAATTCCCGCAGTAGAAACTTCCTATCTTGCCAGAGCTGGAAAGAATGAATTCCTAAACCTCGTTCCTGATATTGAGGAAATCAGACCAGGGTAAGTTTTCTATTGTGTGATCATGGCTTCCCGACAGCTGTCACAAGGGCCTTCTGAAATTTGTGGTTTCTTTGCCCCATTTAGGAAGGTAAATTAAACAGGTGATAGCAGAACTGCAGAATCCTGTATTATGGAGGCAGGACTGATGAAGGTCATGTTGGTATATGATATCTGCAGCATTCATTCCCTGCATCTACTTAATGAAAAGGATTTCCAGTGACTTAAATACAAAGTCTGTTACGATCAAAACCATGGCTGAAGATCACTGAAATAGAGATCTTTGTGGGTCATTCTTTCTGTCAGACCTTCACATAGTTCTTGAAGAGAAAATTCAGCTTCCTATAGATGAACTTTTCCATAAACTGTTGCAGACAAAACATATTAAAGACCAAGTGTCTTATACGGTGCTTTGCAGTTAATAGGGATGTTCAGTAGGTGCCTTATTTAGGGGAAAATGGATTCCTGTTTATTTGTGAGTTTGTTTTGGTTTGTTTTTTTCCAGCTCTGTGGTCTCAAAGAAAGGATACCTCCACTTCAAGGAGCCACTCTCCAGCTCCTGGGCCAAGCACTTTGTGGTGGTTCGCCGTCCCTATGTTTTCATTTACAACAGTGACAAAGATCCTGTAGAAAGAGGAATCATAAACTTATCCACAGCTCAGGTGGAATACAGTGAGGATCAACAGGCAATGGTAAAGGTCAGTCTGAGAGCTATTGTTTATTTACCCATACAGCAGGAACACCACAGGTAGTAAGTAGTGCCATCCTGTGTGTCATCCCTAGTCTGAGGAAAATGCATCTGTGTCTTGGAGAATGTCTGACATCTGATGATTCTGCCCACAGAGTTCCCAGTTTGTTCAGGGTTTCTTATGTTTTGGACACAGTTGTACAAGAGACTGAACTGACTGCTGTTACACGTCGTATTTGCTTTTATGAGCATGTGTTGGTACGGTCACCCTGTGTGTTTTGGTTTTTGTAGTTTTGTTTGTGTGGTTTTTTTGGAGTTGTATGTTTTTTTTGCTTGTTTAAAAAAAAGCAACACCAAAACAACACACACAAACATGCTGCAAGGAATCAAATTAACTTTACTGGTCCATCTCAGCAGTTCTTAAAGTCCACACTCATGAGTTCAAACTACGTTTTGTAGAAGATGTCCCATTTGACTGCCTAGTAATATCCTGGAAATGACCAGTAAAACTTAAATGAAAGACCTTAGGTCTTGTGGTTTTTCGGAATGTGACATGGCAAACTCTTCCTCGGAGAGGAAGTGTGCATCAGCTTCTGTGCTTGTAGACTTCAGTATTTTAAATTGTCCTTAATATTCCAGACACCCAACACATTTGGTGTATGCACAAAGCATCGTGGGGTCCTGCTCCAGGCCATCAATGACAAAGACATGAATGACTGGTTATATGCCTTCAATCCACTTCTTGCTGGCACAATACGGTAAGAGGCAGTTCATGGGCAGACAATGCTGCAAAGCATAAAGATAGTGAGACAGTCATAAGCAAGGAGGCAGCTAGTTTGTCACAGAATTTAATCTTGTTCTGAAGAATTTGACAAGATGGGTGAACTGAAGGAGGGAGGAGGGTGTGCAACAACAACAAAAAAAAAAAAATCAAACAAGCCCTGTATTTCAGGAAACACAGTGGCTTTTGCTTTGGCTTGTGACATTCTTAATGGATGTATCCAGTTTGAACATGTGTGGTATGCTTCATGCAATACTACACTTGGAGGCAACAAAATGGTTTCTTTGTATTGGTATTTTACAAATTCATAAAGTTTCTTACTACCTCTGTGCAGGTGGGTCTGGACTGCCCTTTTGTTCTCTTGATTGTGAGCTAAAGCAAAACTTCTCGTTTCCTTCCCTTTTTCAAACTTCTCTAGAAGTCTTCCCTTTGACACAGGTCACAGACATCCCCTGCTTGCTGGAGGGATCTTACTACGCTACAGTAGCTCTTCCTTTCAGTAAAAAAAAATAAATTAAAAACTAAGCTATTACTGTACAGCGTCAAATAATTTAACAGTGCAGTCCTTAAAAGATCCTGTCTTTAAAGGAGCACAGCAGAAGAGTGAGAAGTCTTTCTCATTACAGCCTTTGATACATTTTACTTTCTGAACATATGGGGTAAACTAGGACTATATGAAAGGATTTAAAAGAAAGGTGGACAAACTGTGGGGCGGGAAGAAAACTAAACTTCCAGAATTCAACAAATACTTTTTTACTTCTTTCTTGCGCAGGTCAAAACTGGCTCGAAGACGCACGGGCCAGCTGAAGTACTGAGTCCATGTAATGTTCTCATCTGTTCTCCCTAACTCACCTTCTGATAGATGAAGTGTTACCTCGCATTTTCTCTCTTTGTGATTCTTGACAGTTTCTCTTGTATGTAATTCTGTGGTTTAACATCCCCTACCCTCCCAACTCCTTCAGCACATTTTCTAGGTATTCTAACCCTACTTTGTTTCTTTTCACTTGTACCAAGAATTGTACTAGTAGCATGTGGCCAAACAAAAAGAGAAAGAAAAAAAAAATATCAAAAAATCGAGTTATCATGCACGACTCTAAAAAGAAAAAAAAAAGTTATTTATTTTTTCTTATAACAATTGTTTTACCATTCCAACTGACCTTTTGGTGTCTGTCCCACTGTCCATTGTTGTCTGTGTAGACTGCTGCAGGTTTTTCATTCAATTTGTGACTTGGCAGTAGTCATTGGTTCCCTCAGGGCAAAGTTCTAATGCCAGGGAAAGATAAATTCTTCTATGTAGACATTACCCAGCCAGGAACTGCAATAGCTCCTCAGGCTTTCTGGATCTGGTGTCTAATTTAAACTCTGTTGAAAGTGAATATTGGACAAATCTATCTGGGCAGACTGGATTTTGGACTTGGTGAAGTTTTTGAGTTTCCAGGGTCCAACAGGCTAAGGCACGAGCTGGAAGAAGATAGGGAAAAAACCAAGAGAGGCTGGCTAGAATAATCTGCCTTTAAACTCTTGCTGTGGGGTTGCAGGTGAACAGGGCTTGGCTTTAACTCTTTCCCAAAACATTAACACTCACTCCTCTGCCTCTGAACTGAGCTGAGGAGATAGAACTTGTGCTGGCTGATGTGAGGAAAAATAAACCACATCGCTGAAATATTAGATGTAATCCCTAAAGTGTTAGATGCTCACCCTCGTATTTGGCAGGTGGAGAGTGTTAAGCAGAAACAGAACAGTGTGGTTGTTCCCTAGAGCGCTTTCAGGAGATCGCCACAGGAGGTCAGCATCTCGCCTTTCTGCTTTTAGTCCCGACTTTGAGGTCCTGTAGCAACAGTTCTCACCTCTCTTGGAAGAGATAGATGTACGGTTGTCATTGGTATGTTAGGATAGACTGCTCTACGGCATCACTCTGAAAGGCCTGCTTTTTGTGCATGCATCCCTTATCTGTAATACTCAGATGACATCCCATCTGTTCTTGGGGAAAGCATCCTCTGTCTACAAAATATTTTCTAGACCTAGCACTTGCAGTATTCTCCAGGGAACAGCAGGACACTTTCACTTCCTTTTGGAATAACTGTTGAATGTCTCCTAATTTCCCTGCTACAGTTTTCATCAGCTAAAACCCCCTAGCTGAACTTCAGAATTGATCCTTCCTCCAGGAAGGATTAATTCTGGACTCTGGACCTGGTCAGTGGGGTGTAATAATTGGCTTCTTGGAGATCAGCTCGATGGTGGTAGTTCTGGACCAACAATGTAAGTTCTCCTTGTGGCCAGAGTTTTAGTCCTTGCCCCAAGGAAGGAAAACAGAATGGATTTCCTTCCTGAGAAGTGAATTCATCTTTCTTAGGTTTTCAGGGAGGTTGGGGGAGCAGGGGGTGGTGGTGTTTGTTTTCTTTTGCTATGTTTCAGACTGCTGTGCTACAGTTTCTTGACTTACCTTGGGCATTGACAGGGCTAGCTGTGATCCTGGGGAATGTACAGGAATTTCAGCCTGAGGTTCTGGCCTCTCAAGAGAGAGGTAAAAGGGTTTTGTTGAACTATTACAGAAGGCACATTTAGGCACACTCCAGCTCAAGAAGGCCATGTTCGTTCAGTTCACTCATCAGCAGTCATGCCATGCATTGGAAATTCTGTGGCCAAAAGTGTACGTGGGACTGGCATCAGTTGAGCAATTTTTTCGCTTTATGGGGTTTTCATTCTTCAGTAAAGTGCAATGCATAATGAGACCTCCTAAAAGCATGGTTGGCAAAGGAGCAGGGAGATGGAGTCCGACGCTTGCTAGGACATATCTTTATATATTTTGAGATAGTACTTAAGCTAAATCGTGTGCTCATGCTTTCTCCTGTGTTCCTCAGATTTATTTCAGAACTGGACGCCAAAGTGAGGGAGCATCCTGGGGACCCAGGAGCATAATAGGGATGTTTTTGTTTTGTTGTTTTTTTTTTTCTTTCTGCTGGTTTTGTCTTGTTTAATTGTGTGTGACTCTTAATACAGTGATGATATTCCTTTGTTATGCAATGGATGATAATGCACTTCCAGTGTGTAGATAAGTAAGACTGCTAGTGCTGCAAGAGGGCTTCTCAAGCTGGAGCTAAGCTGATCTCAAGAATTAGGTTAATTTTAAGCACTAAGTTGCTGTTGCCATCACCACCGTTTATAATGAAAGTGGAACCAGCTTGAGGCGGTGTAGTGATTTAGGGGGTGGCATTTTGTGACACGAGAGCATTTTAATTTTTATCTTTTTCTTTTTTTAACTAGAAGAAAACTAGTTTGCTAAGTCTTTGCTTTGGATAAGCCAGAAAATGAACTTAAGGTGATAAAGGCATTGCATAGAAACATGATTAAGGGATCTTACTTTAAAAGCAGGAAGAGACAGATGCTTATTTTATACAGAGCTGGAAGTGTTACAGCTGTGTTGCATAAATGTTACTCTTCTATCTAAAGACTCCAAGCAGCTTCTGATGACTCGATGTCTATATGGATAACAGATCATCAGAAGAGCAAAATTCTATTTTTAAGCATCAGTATCTCTTAAAGCTGCATAATCTGTGACAAAGTAGATTCTTGTTGTGTGGAGTTTAAATGGGCATTACTATTTTCAGGTCTGACATAAAGGCATACAGTTACAGTTTTTCACCAATTATTGAAGCCTACTTTGAGACATCAGTTTCCCTACTTAAAACTGGACCGAAATCAATTCAAGTTTTCTTTAAAAGGATAACAAAGAAAAAAAAAAGTGAATTTCCATTCACTTCAAAGCTCTTTTGATCTAGCCCAACATGTTAGAAATTTCTTTTTAGAAACAGAGCAAGAAGGGAAAAATGTGCTAAGCTGCCTTCTCTTGACATTTAAAAACCCACTCTTGGTTACCTGCTGTGTGTATGTGAAGTCCTGGAGTCAGACAGCTCTTGGGACTCAGCCACTGGAGGCGAGGCATCGTGCTGTGGGCCTGCCAGCCCATTGAGCATAAGCACTAGTAGTAAACTTGATAGGCATTCTTTGGAGAGAAGGAATGTGGAACTGTGCTGTAGTTTGGGTTTTTATGTTCTTCACTGGAAGGAAGGAGAAAATTACCTTTTTTCTTCACTGAAAATCGTGTCGTCGGTGTTGGAGCTTCCTGGATATTTTAAAACTAAACTAAACCTCCTATACTGTATTTTAGAAATGCACTTTAAGTACCTTTTTAAAGAAGATTCCTATATTCTGGGATGCAGAAGGGAAGGGAAGGGAATATTATTTCCAGACTGCTGAGAAAGGGTTTTTTTTGGTCAGTGTCAAATAGTCCTTATTACTGATTAGCAAGGTATTTCAAAGCAAAGACTTTACTTTTTGCTGCTTGTTATCTAATTTACAGGGATTTAATTTTATGTAAAGTATTGTATATTTATACATCTGTAATTAATTGCACATTAGATGAGAAAGAGGATTAGCTTTGGTATAACACCCATTGGTACTATACAATCAACTAACTGCCTATGCATATGCATCTTTCTGGTACTCTTGCACAGCCTTAGTTTGTGTTACTTTACACTGTGGTGGGTGTTTTTGTTGAAGACGCAGCTGTTAACCTGCTGCTCAAAGGAAGGATACTAATGCTGCTCTGGAACGGTTTGCTGAATGTACTTTAAAATGAGTCTCTAACATGTGTGCGTTGCATCTCTCCATTGTGGTTAATAACCCCAATATGTGGTCTGAACTGTACTGTATGTAGCAGGAATGTATTAATTTTGTGCTTCCTTGTTTAAAAACATGAGCTGTTCAAGAACAAGATTGACTTTTTTTTTTGTTGTTGTTCAGAAGGCCATTTATGCGTTATAAGTATTTGAAATCAAAACTAGTCTAACACTAACCAGATGGTTGTGTCCAATGTTATTTGGAACAGTTTTTAAATTAACAGGATCAGCTGTGTGTTCAGAAAACTGAGGGTATGGAGGTCGTGAGTCTTTAATTCTTAATGTTGCCAAGTTCATGGCCTGATCCTGAGCAGTACTGAACTGCCTCTTGCTTGTCTTGAAACCAGGGAGGGAGTCTTGGATGATCAGCACTTCCCAGGATCAGTTCTTAATTTTCCACTCTGCTTGTTCATACTTCACGTGCAGTTGATTAAGGTTCTTGAGTCTGGACATTAGACATGCTGTTGCACTGAAATACATTTGTTTTTTTTAAAGTGCTGTCCCCATTTCCCTGTTTAATCTCTCTGTACACAAGGTATACAAGGTATATGCTGTGTAAGTGGCCTTCTTGAACAAATCTCTTTGCAAACTGATTTCATCCCAGCGAAGGAGTGTATCGGCAACACTGTACATTAATTTCAGGTTTTCATTTTCTTATTTTATTTTGTAAATATATTCAATATTTGGAGCTTGAGTATACAAAATGTAAATATAGTTGATGTATTTGTACTAATTCTGATCCATTTGCTGTATAGCCTTAGGTGTGCAATGCAGATATCTAACTGTGTATGGTAACCTTGCACCACTGAATTGTTAGTGAACGAGGTGAAACAATAAAGGTACAACCAGTGCATTAGCAGATAAAATGTGTGTTCCTTTTATTATGATTTAATTACTAGTATCTTATATTGAACACCTGTCCTGAACAAGCTTAAGTTTTTGTGAAAAGAAATTTGTCTCAGCTGTTCTTGAGAAAGGTGAGAGGCCCTTCTTAACCCTTCCTCATCCTTTTCCCTTTGATACGCTATGCAGCATTTCTAAGTAGGTTTTGGATGCTTTCGAAAGATTCTTTTGCTTGAAAGATAAAATCAGGGTGTCATAGTGCTGCCAATACTGAACTTGTTTTATCTGGGGGTGACCGTTAAAAATTGACAGGAAGTGTGTGACATCAGACCACCAAGATGTAACAGCAAAGTATAAGGCACCGGCTTTGTGGACAAAGGTGTGTCAGGGAATCTCCATGAATTGTTCTCGTCCTGGTCTGGAAGGGGGAAGTTCTTTGTAGCTTTTAAATGTCACGGTGAGGAAACTGGACAGGGCATTCCCAAAGCATTTAAGTCCCACAAAAATGGGCCACCACTTGCTGTCAAACACACACCTCTCGTAGCTGCAAACCAGCTGCATGATGGCAAAATACTTTTATGAGGCTGCTGGCTAGATCTGTTCTTTATCTGAAAAGCTATCACGGATGTCTTGCTGGCTTCTGGCTGCTGTTGCCAATTCTTTATTTTCTTCCAATTAGGCACTTGAGTAACCTGTTAAGTTTTTCTGGTTGCTCTTCTGACAGCTTATTTCATACTTCAGAGAGGCTGCTATCAGATTCATTTGCTCTTGGTGCCCAAAAGTAAGGTGAACCAGAAGCGTGATGGGTCAGGTGGCTGCCAGTCTTCATGTTTAGAATGTACCTTTAACAGAAAGTAAACATGCTTAAAATGTAGGTTCATCTTGATGATGCATCTGCCTGTCACGGAGCAAAGGTATGAAACTAGCTTTCTTCTCTTAAACCTAATTTTAATCTCGATGCTGACAGATGGGCAGGTTTCCTTAGTTTTCTTTTGCCCAAATTCCAGGACACCTCAAAGTCAAACTGGTATCTAGGAGGATGTTTCAACAGCTGCATGTAAGGCCATGAATACTCCCTAACGAAAGGAGAGAAAAGACAAAACAGGCGCTGCCCGCTGCCGGCGGGAGGACGAGGCCGTCCCGCAGCGGGCGGAGCGGCCTGGCGCGGCGCTGGCCTTCGGGGACGTCTTTGGCGTTACCGGCGGGCGTCGCAGCGTTAACGCCCGAAGGACAGCACCGGGACCGACGGCGGAACCCGTTCCGGGGTCCGGAGGCCTCCCCTGACTGCTGCCCCCGCCCCCTTCTTGGGCAACGCTGTGGCGATACGGAGCTCTGGGCCGGGGCGGGGACGCGCTGTCTCGCCCGCGCGCTGTGCCTTTAAGGGGGCGAGGCCCCAGAACCATCGGCCCATGGGCGGCTGGGCGGGGCTCGCCGGAAGAGCCAATAGGCGCGCTTCCCCTCGCCCCGCCCCGCCCGCGCGGCTGGAGGCCGAGCGGGCGCGCGCCGCAGACCGGCCGATCCCCCCCGAGAGACGGCGCCGCCCGCTGTCCTCAGCGCCGCCGCGATGGCTCAGTGAGTGCGGGCGGGGGCTCGGCCGCCGGGCCGCGCGTCCCTCGGGCGGGACCCTGAGCCGGCGAGGCCTCGGCAAGGCTACCGCCGGGGGTGGGGGCAGCGCCGAAGCCGGCTCGAGGTGGTGTGAGAGCCGGGGCGGGGCGGGATGCCCTTCGCTCATGGGAGAGGCCTTAGAGACCGTTAGCGGGGCCGGGGCGGGAAGGCGGTGTGGGGAGGGCCGGGAGCGTGCCCCCGTCGGGCTGAGGGGGAGGCGGGAGCCTTTCTAGCCTCTCGCCTCCGCCCAGGGCCTTTCTGCAAAACCTAGTTTTTCGGCGGGCTGGTCTGGGGGAAGCGGGTGGTGCCGTGCCGTCCCCGCTTTCCTGTTTGGCCGGTTCCGCGGTGTGTCCGGGAGGGAGAAGGCAGGAGAGGAGGGGGCCCTCGAGCCGCCTGGCGGCGGGCTGGCTTTTCGCCGTTAGAGGTTCTGCGGCGGCTGAGGGACCAACAAGGAGAATAAGCCGGTTGGCTGAGAGGCTTTTTGACAAAATCCGGGAGCAATGGGTTTTGGAGTCGTGACTGTGAAGCAGGAAACTTGTTCCTGATCCGAGGAACAGAAGACGACGGGTTGGGTTTTTCTGCGTGCACGCCCCTTGCAAGCTGAACTAGGCAACCTCTAGCAGAATATCCTGTTTTCTTTTTCTTTGCTCATTTCAAACCTGAGACAATTTGCGTTGCAGAAGCCAAAAAATAGTGTAGTGTTCAGACGTGATGTTGTAGTGCGGCATCTGTTAAATATGGAGCTGTGGTAGAGCTAGATCCATCAGTGACATTGGAGCCACTCACTTTACTCCCTGCCTCCTAGTGCGATGTTTTGGATAGCTTACTTTTTTTATTCATCTGGTTGTGTCTTCGTAGTTGGGAAGAAATCCTGGTGACTTGAAATATGCTATATTTTGGTCGCCACTTGTGTCTGCTGGACTGACTAGGAGCCACAAGGATCTCTTGCTGGAACAGCGTACAGAATCAATTCAGAGTATGTGCTACAGCATTTGTTAGAAAGGGGTGGGCAGGCCTAGCACTTGACAAGATCAGAACAGTCTGACGGAGGGTATGGGTGCTAGTGTTAGATCACTGCTAATGAGACTTACCTGGCATTTTTGTGCTTCCACATTCCAGAGCTGACATCGCTTTGATTGGACTGGCTGTGATGGGTCAAAACCTTATTTTGAACATGAATGACCATGGCTTTGTGGTAAGCAAAAGAAAACATTGCTCAGAAAGGCTAACTTACTAGCAGTTGGGATGGGAGCTGAGCATTTTGTGTTGTGTGGTGTTTTTTTGGTTTTGGGGGGGTTTTTTTCACTTGTGATGGTCTAATGGGTGTTGTTTTCTCCTTTTAGTTATAACCTCGGCTGCCCTTTGTCCTGTTTGTAGAGAAGAACAGCAGTATATGCCTGTACTGAGCTAGGCGCCTGATGTGTTACTTATGCATGATTTTTCCCTGAAGTTTGCTTTGGGCTTGGCCCTTAACCATAGGTTCCCAAGGCACTTGCAACAACATGCTGCAGGTTCATCCCTGCTCTGTGTCTGTAGGGAAGGTGGAAGTGGGAGAGCACACGATGTTGAATTGAACCTTGCTTATATAACTTGTAGTCTGAGCTAAAGTAACTGTTCTGTTGGCAGCTTTTATTAACGTGTTTTCTTGCTCCCCTAGGTTTGTGCTTTTAACAGGACGGTTTCCAAAGTGGATGACTTTCTGGCCAATGAGGCCAAGGGAACTAAAGTGATTGGTGCTCACAGCCTGGAAGAGATGGTCTCTAAGTTAAAGAAGCCCCGTCGCATTATCTTGCTGGTGAAGGCTGGAGAAGCAGTGGATGACTTCATCAGTAAATTGGTGAGGCAAACATTATTTCTACCTGTGACTTCTTGCTGTCTTTTGGAGAAGTTTCCTCTGGAAGATCTCAATTATTCATCATTAATGAGGTTTTGAATGCATGGAGAGAACCAAAATGCTGATTTATTTTTGGCAGGTGCCATTGTTGGAGACTGGCGACATCATAATTGACGGTGGGAATTCTGAGTATAGAGATACCACGGTAAGCCTGTTTTCTGCCCGAAGCGGATGAATGAAATACACGTTATTCTTTCTCCTCTGATCATCAGAATAGTCAGTCAATAAGATGCCATCTCCCCTCTGCTTAGGGAAGGCCAAACTGAGTTATCTCTGCAAAACTAGATCACACAGCCTACTAAAAAGCAATTGTTACAGTAGTTAAGGACTGTTCTATAAGTATATTTTTATAAAAGTTGCCCAGATCATCAAAGAATATTTTTATTGACGTCTTTTAAAGAGTGAAGGCCTTTAGAAAATTTCCTGTTAAAATCTTAAAGAGTTTTCAGGGAGATTTGAAAATCCAAGGATATTTATAGATTTGTTGTATCTCAATCCTACATGACCATGGGAAGATCCAGTAGGAGAAAACTGCTGGTTTGGCTGTCTTGGTAATGAAAACAGCAGAGTAATTATCTGTTCTTCAAAAAAACAAAAACAAAAGCAAAAAACAAACCACCAAAAAAACCCCAGACGACAAAAAGCCTGCTTGTGAGCAGGCTGTAACTATAGAAGTTATGTTAGCATATCTGGGATGCTTTCATGAAATTACTGCATTCAAGTCTGTACTTCTGAATCTTAGAAGAGGTGCTGGTATTAGTCTTTCTGCTTTGGCATCCTGATCTTATCTAAGTGAATTGGCCACGCCAGAGTGAAAAACAGATACTAAATGAGGATTAATACTTGGAGAGCTTGCAGCTCCACTTGGGGATCTCAGCCTGTGCTTCTTTTCCAGTCAGAGGGAATTAGTTTCCCTTAGGTTTGTCCGTGCTTACACCTTCATTCTGCAATGAACTCAGCAACTCCACCTTGGGCCTAATCTGCCTCCCCCACATATTTGCACACAGCATGTATCACCCAACACTTAATTTTGAGCCTTTCCAGCCTCAGTACTGCTCTTTTTTATCCAGTGCTTATACGGACTTTGTTTTCTCAGCACGCCTCTTTTGCAAGGATCCACGTCAAAGTAACAGGAAGTTTCCTAACGTTCACTTTGGTGTATGTACAAGCTTTCTCTAAGGTTGTCTTCTAGCGTGTCCGACGCAGAATTGAAAACCTAATTTTAGGTCTGAGTTGCTAACCTTTGTTTGTAAGGCTCTGGCATTAATAGAAATCAAATAATGCTGCTCTGCTCTTTGTTCCAGAGACGTTGTAAGGAACTACAGGAAAAGGGCATCTTATTTGTCGGAAGCGGTGTTAGTGGTGGAGAGGAGGGTGCCAGATACGGTCCTTCACTCATGCCAGGAGGAGCCAAAGAAGCCTGGTGAGCATGAGCTAGTATATTCTTCTTCAGAATAGTCTGCAACAGTCGTCTTCTATTGACGTTGAGAGCTGAGGGAGGGTAGGAGGGGAGGGCGTGGGTGTGGAGAGAACAAAATATGTTACCATCCCACTTCCTCGAGGCTCAAGATTTCTCAACCTAGCTGGGGTCACAGGGCAGTGCTGAGCTTTCATGGCAGGCAAAACGAAGGCAGGTTTTTCGTCCAGGAATTCACAGGCAAAGTAGTACCTACAGAAATCTGAAGGGAGAAATGTGTGCTAGGGGAGAAGAGAATTTTGCTTAAATTTTAAAAAAGTACTGTTCTTGATTATGATTTTTCTTTTGGAGCTCTGTGCACTTGGAAAGCTGTTAACCATGAAACAGGCAGCAGCAAACATCCCTGCAGTGACACATGTTATAAAAGGAGGCTTCAGTACATGTTTGTACTCACTATTGAATAATTTGTTTGGCAAGTTTTTGCCATGCTGTCCTGCTGGTTTGTACTGATATTAGTGTAAAGGACTGTGCATCAATGTTCATATTAGACTTTATCCCTGGTCGCTCATTCTCTCTGTATATGTAGACAGAAAATGTGTGTCTAGGCTTTACCTGAGCCTTAGAATTTCTTAAGTCCCTGTCCATTTGCGTATAGCATTTCATATCGATATCAGCCTGTTCAAATTTGGCACCGCAAAGCCACAAACAACATAACAGTAATCTGCTATCTGATCATCTTTTTGCCATAAACAGCTCAGTAAAGACAGCTTCTATGTGCCACCCTTTCTTGAACTTTGTCCCCCACCTCTTTCACAGCACCTGCAGCCCATGTGCCGCCCATGCTCCTCTCCCAGTGGTCGCTTTAGGTTGCCCCAAACTTGGCACTCTGTGATGCTGTCCTGTTGGCTAAGCAATGTACTACCCTTGGGGAGCCTGGCAATGACAAAAGCTCCTAATTACTGCAGTAATGCAGATAACTATATACTGACTTGCATTCATGGAGTTTCTTCCCTCCAGATCACCCTGGGTTTTTCTTGCGGCTATAGAACAGAATGAGATTTTGGTTTGGCTCTGCCACCGATCCTCTCTGAGTGTGACCCTGTATCATAACCTGCCTCTATTTCCCCATTTCTAAAATGGAGAAGATAATATTTGAGCTCCTTTAAGTACCTTAAGCTTGTCTGCACAGTGCTGTAAGCATGACATGGGCTGTCCCCATTTCTTGCAAACAGTGACTAGTTCTAGGAAAAACATGCATTTTATTGGACATTTCTGTGTGGTGGGTCATCAGCCTGCCAGGATGCCCTCACCCCAAGCCGCCTTTTAGCAGGTTACAGAAGGATGCATCATACCAGTGGAATTTTTTTTTTTTTCTTGTGGTGTTTGTGTCCTCTGCCTATCTGCTGAGGCATATTATTTCTCCCCACAGGCCCCACATCAAGACCATATTTCAAAGCATTGCTGCTAAAGTGGGATCTGGGGAACCTTGTTGTGACTGGGTAAATATTCACTTGATACTGACCTTAACTTGTGGTTAGATCCGTGCTTAGGTAGTTTGGTTGGTGAAGCTCATGCATGCTCGTCCTGATAAAACCAGCAACATGATTGGGTTGATTTTCTGGCTGACTGCATTCAATTCGAACCTACCATCTCTGATAACTTATCCCATACAATGGAAAGACAAAGTTTTATGGCTGAGGGACCTAAATGGAACTATGACCCATGGTGTTTTCAGTTACGACTGGGCTTTCTTGCTGCCTTCCTTTAGGCAGAAGGAAGCCATAGGCAGGTATTAAACACTGGAAGTGGTGACAGCACTGTTGCTGATGGCAATTTTTGATGTTGCCTGACAGGTAGGAGATGAGGGCGCTGGACACTTTGTGAAGATGGTGCACAATGGGATTGAATATGGAGACATGCAGCTGATCTGTGAGGCCTATCACCTGATGAAAGATGTGGTGGGCATGGAGCATGATGAGATGTCAGAGGTAATCTGTAGTTTTTAGTGTCTTGCCTTCTTGAGCCATGGTGGCTGTCTGCTGTTGATGGAGGCCACTGGGCTTGGGTAAAGCTGCTGAATGTACGTGAAGTTAATTTTTCCGACATGCCTTCTGCCAAGGGCAGTGCGCGATACTCCTGAACTTCAAATGAGGTAGGGAGCAGCAAGCACGTATGCCTGAATGTTTATAGAAGTTGTCTAAACTCTCCCATTCTACCGCTGATTTCTCCCCAGGAAGCGCTTTCTAGCGTAGAGGTATGAAATTACCTTGCCTGAAAAAATCTACTAAAACGTTGAGCATTATAATCAAGTAGGCAAATCTTGCAAAGACCTTGTTGAAGCAAGTCAGTAAGTACGATGTGTCTGGAAAGGGCAGTTCTGTTTCCAGCCTTCAGTGCCTGTGATGACAGGCAACAGGATGGGTTGTGCCGCTGCCTTCCCAGTTGGAGGTGGGTGCTCTGCGGCTCTGTGTCTGGGCTGTGCTTCTTCCAGTGCAGGGCTCCTGCGCAATGGCTTTTCAGCTGCGCTGAAATAATTGGTAGAGGTGACAGGGTACCCATAACCAGTAACTGAGATAGTATGACCTCCTTCTGTATGTATATATATGTATGTATATGTATACATATATCAATAAATCAGTTGATACATATAGTAGATGCATAGTAAATCAGTGTGTGTGTGTATATACATATACGCTTTTTCTCCTTTTTCAGGTATTTCAGGAATGGAATAAGACAGAGTTGGACTCTTTCCTGATTGAAATCACAGCCAATATTCTCAAATTCAAAGACAGCGATGGCACATACCTCCTCCCGAAGATCAAGGACAGCGCAGGACAAAAAGGCACAGGAAAGTGGACAGCCATTTCTGCCCTGGAATATGGAGTCCCTGTGACACTCATAGGTACTGTTTTTTTTTATCTGGTCTTGTCTTTTCTACCTGCATGTAGCACATCACAGTAAGGAGCATGGTAACTGGTAATCTCAGAAATAAGCCCACACTAGGGCTTGGCTCGCAGAAGAGGCTCTTCTAGGTGTAGCTGTTGCAGTCTTTCTGCCCTTGAGAGCTGTCACTATTTTTCTTTGCTGGGCTTGTTTTTACCTTGTTTCTCGAATGTCGGTAGTAGTTACCATGCCTTTGTCCATGGTGTCTTCGCAGTGCTGGTGATGACTCGGTGACAGGTGAACGTAAGTGCTGTGATAGAAGTGTCGTGCTAGATCGATGCAATGTTCCTCTCGGTAATCCTCCACCTTATCTGCTACTCTAAAACCTACCATAGCCTTAAAAATGTCAAAAAAAAAAAGGGGGGGGGGGCAGGGCAGGACACCCTCAAAACCTTGTTGCTTGACCACTGCTTGATAAGTACTTAGACTTCTCTGAAGGCATAAGAATTATATTTCAGGTATCTACCTAAGTATTGTATTTCTATGTTTCAGTATAACTTATCTAACCCAGCGTTAGTGTAACTAAACACGAACATGGGGGCCAGACTGTATTATGGGTTGAGGAGCACAGATTTTTTTGAGAATAGCAGCAGACTGCTACCTTGTGATGGTGACTGCTGTTTTTCCACCACAAAAGTTGATTGAGGTGTTTCTTTATACACTCTGGACTGCTGCTGGTTTTTGTTTTGTGGCTAATAAGGCTGCTGATCTAAAGCCAAACTAAGATGATGGTAATGTATTTTGTAATTGTTTTGAATTATATCCCTAAAGTGTGAGAATTTACCTGCTCATGTACATACCTAACAGTCTCGTTACCTGCCCTTTTATCTAACCTGGCCTCTGAATGGAATTGTGACACAGGAGTTCTAATACATCTGCAACACATTTAGAGTGCTCTCTTACCGCAGGTCCAATGTAGCATTTCCTGTTGAGTAAATAAGATGACTCTAACAGGTTCTTTGCTCTCAGATTGGCTTTAATTGTCATGCTTTCTCTACCTCTTTTTCCTTTCCCTTGGCTGGTCAAGCCCTGTTGTGTTAGAAGATAATAAAAACTATAGTAGGTTAAAAGAGAGTGACTGCAGTGATAGCTATCAGAGAAACGTGGCTGCATTCCAGCCACATATTTGTACAAAACAAGTTTTATAAATGGTTTTAATACTCTGCTACAGCTATAGCCTTTCGGTTCTAGGCTTGAAATGGTGTTTCTTGCTTGTACTGTTAATATTCTCCTGTTTGGGGTTCTTGCAAAGATGGAGCGTGAAGGAGGCACTCCGTAATTAGTCCTCTGCATTGCCAGGGCAGCACTGTTAGGTAATGATGAGTTGATAGGGAAGTATGTGTAATAGCCCTTGTACAAACATGGCCATTCTTACGGCAGTTGCCGTGTGCGTGGTTTTACTGCATAAGCGTGACTTGCAGACTTCTGCTTGTAAAAGCAGTCATGCTACTCCTGCTTTTTCCTGATTTCCCCCCACCCCCACTTCTCCTCCCCAGTGTAGAAGGAAGTTTTTGCAGAAATGGAGGGGAGCCAGTTCTGGTTCTGATAACGATTTGTTAATCCTACTGCAGGGAAGATCCAGAATCTTGTGAAAACATTACTCGTTCATCTTTTTTTTTGGTTGGGTTTTTTTTGGCTGGTGGTTTCTGTTTTTTTATGGGGGAGTTTGTAATTCGCTACTCACTTAAAAGGTGGAAGAAAAGTTCAATATGAAGACTATAATAAACTTGATTGCTTTCCTTCTATTAGACTCTGGAAGGGCAGCTTTATTTTTTTTTTTCCATTTAACAATACCGTCTTCAGTTGCAAATAAGTACAACTTAAACCAGCATGATTAGGAATTGACTGAGCCAGATCAAGAGATTGTCATTCAGGCTTTCTCTTTAGGTGCTGAAGATACTGCTTTGTCCTGGCAAATGACATTTGGTAACCTGCTTAGTGATGTTATGAAACTTTCTTACGGGCTTCTGAATGCTAGTGTTATGGGCCTACTAGATTTGTAAAACTTACTTCCTCTTATAAGTAAACTTGCTGACTTATTCCTGATTTTAATTGCTCTTATTTTGCATGTGTGTATTTCAAAGCACATCTAGTTAATGTGAGTTGGCACTTACGCAACAGCTTTTTATCTTCAAAGCATGATAACAATAATTAGTGAAGTCTTCAGCCTTGCCTGTCCCCGGACTGCAATGCAACACTGTCTTTTATAGATAAGAAGAGATTTTAAACTAAATTCTTAAAACTAAGAGCTGGTGAAAGTTCCTGAGGATAAATTTTCATGTGGATGACTTGTGGTTTGTTTTGTTTTTTTCTTTATCATTTGAAAGCTGTATCAGTCAATATTTACCCGATGGTTATGCTGACTGGCAGTTTGGTCCCTCAGTAATGCTGTTGAAATAATTCATTTGTGCACCTCTCTTCCCATGTGACTGTTTCACTATGTATGTGGTTCATCATTCAGTGGCGCTCTCACTGCGTGCTTGAGGACAAGTGTCTCAGACCTTAACAGCAATGCCAAACTTTCTAATTATCTCCCCTTTCCTACCATACTTAAAGGTGAAGCTGTGTTTGCACGGTGCCTCTCTTCCCTCAAGGATGAGAGAGTACAGGCCAGTAAGCTGCTGGATGGGCCTAAAATGACTCAATTCACTGGGAACAAGAAAGCCTTTCTGGAGGATATACGCAAGGTGAGTCATTGTGCTTGCCAGAGTGCTGTATTAAAGCTGCATATCAAAGCAGATTTTGGATGCTGTAAACCCTGGTGAGGAGTTCTTGCATTTCCATTTCATGACAATTGGTTCCTGCTTTCATTTGTCCCACTGTGCATTGTCTAGTGGTGTCCACAAAGCATAGCGTGACCAGTTTCTTTCCTGACCAAAGAATACTCCTGAAGGAATTCAAGTCTAAGCCACAGTGGGCACTGGCAACTAGCTGGGGTGCAGAAGTCATAATTCATGCACAGGAGCTTGCTTTTTTGCCCCTCAACACTCTGGTCTTTGTAATGGAGACAGTAGCTCTTGATCTCCCTCTGCTGAGACCAAACTTTCCAACAATTGGAAAGGATATTTTGGTTTTCAGGTAGCTGGAATGTGGCTACTGTACTCATCCCTCATGAGATATGGACTAAACAGAGCATGTAGACTGCGAAGTTACTTGTTCAACTTTGTGGGACTTCACTTGGAATGTGAATTTGGTTTTTTTAGGCCCTGTATGCTTCCAAGATTATCTCGTATGCTCAAGGCTTCATGCTGCTGAGACAAGCAGCCAAAGAATTTGGCTGGACACTGAATTACGGTGGCATTGCACTGATGTGGAGGGGAGGCTGCATCATCAGAAGGTAATTAAGATGAGGTAACTTAGTTGCTGAGGGGAGAAGAGCAGGCAATTTAGTTTATGTGGTGCTAGACTGACAAGCCTAGAGGTTTTCTTGGGAAATCCATGGAGTTAATCTGCTGATAAGATACTGAGAGGCTGTTTCTGTAGACGGCACTAAAGGTTACCAGATGAAGCCAATTCTCTGGTGGTTTGGCTACTGCAGATATTCTTCGGTCTTTGTTTTGTTTGCATCTTTGTCAGTGTTTGGAATCTGAATGTGGCTGAGTCAGGTTTTGGCACTGTAAGTTCTGGATTCTGGGCCTTTGTTGGAAGCTGTGAAGTTTTATTCCTGGCTTACATGTGTTCTGCCTAGTGTGTTCCTGGGAAAAATCAAAGATGCTTTTGATCGAAACCCTGAGCTCCAGAATTTGCTGTTGGATGGTTTCTTTAAGACAGCTGTTGAAAACTGTCAGGTGAGTTTCCAAGGAGGGAAGAGCATAAAAACAATAGTTTACGGTCTGGACTTCTTCAGCTTCTTTCCCAGGAGTTACATTCACAAGTCTATTTGAACTGAAAAATTAAAAGGTAGAGAATACAGCATCCTTAATCCCAAAGATCTCTAAACAATCCTTAAGCTCTTAGGGACTGTGCGTGTGTATCTGTATGTGCATAATGTATGGGTGTAGGAATTGATCTCATGATGGCTTCAAGGTACCTTTCTTTAGTCTTGCAGGATCAGGACAGGAAAAAAACTACATAGTTGGAGCTGGTTGAAATTGAACAAAAAAGTTACTGTGATGAGGTAGGCTATACTGAGGTCCAAATTAGAATTTTGCCAGACACCTGCGTTAGCAACCTGTCCTTGAAAAAATGCCTATAAATGCCTCTTGCCTCTGTTTCATCAGAAAGTTGGAGAATGTTAGTTCTAAATGAAGGAAAAAAAGGGGGTTGCATCACTGAAGCACTACTTTATAAATCAGCATCCAGATATATCAAGCAATGAATCGAGGTCTCATGTAATGTTGCAAGGTATATTTGTACTGTCAACCTGAAGATAATACAGGAGCAATGAACATATAGTCCTTCTTGTGTCGTGGTTCTTCTCTTTGATAATAGCCAAGCTACTATTAGAAACTTACGGTTTCCGTTTTACTATTACAGAAGAGCCTTAGGCAGAAATCAGAACAACCACAACGTGAGGAAAAAACGTCTAGCCTGTGTGAACATTCTCATCACTACCCTGCATCTTGTGCCTACTGTGCACTCGGATTTCAGTTGTACAGAGTATAAAACTCTGTTCTATTACCACTGTTTGCAGTAGCACCAAAGTAACAGTGTTCCAGACCTGCCGTTCATTAGACCTAGGTCTGTCCAAACAGTGTCCTGATTTGGATGGAGTTGACAGGCAGAACTAAAACCAGATTATCTGACCAACAAAGAAGTCATATATTATCATTAATAACTCTTTTAACTGAAGCTGAATATTCCATGCAGGTTACTAAATCAGATATACAGTTGAAATGAGGATTATCCACATGTCTGTCTGAAGTATTGTGCTGACTTTTTATGCCCTTGAGCAGGCTTTGTACTGTGCTTGATTAGAGGTCCTGGAAGAAGTGCCCCAGTGTTTGCTCAGTGTGTTCCCCGCTGTGTCCATGCTTTTGGGATGCACTGATTATGTTTATGTGAAAGAACAGCATCCTTCTTGTGGTTGTGGTTTGATTGCATGTGAAGTATATGTCTGCACTTTTATTGTCCTGTTTGTTAACTCTTATCTTACCTGCCATTATTTTGATTCAACCTTTTTAAAGTAAAATCAGGTATCCTACTGCTGCATTTGCTCAGACTTGGTCATTAGATTTCATGTGATGTGAAATAGCACATGCTATTGTACTAGAATAGTTCATATGCCTGCACATGCCTCTGAGCAAGCACTGCTTAGTTTCTCTTATTTTCTTCCCCCACCCCCCCCCCCCCGCCCCGGGCCTCTTTTCCTCTCTCC
>JAVKLA010000001.1:5485194-5496119 GCA_034782735.1 Sagittarius serpentarius
CCCCCCCCCCCCCCCCGCCCCGTCGCCTGCGTGCCGCTGGCCGGCCTGGCGCGGGAGGAACGGCGAGGGGCTGCTGCCCGGGTGAAACCGTGGTGCCTCCTCACGGCCCGAGGTGACATGCTCTGCTGGGGACGGCCAGGACGCCCCGCGCAGCGGCTGGCCATTGCTTTCAGCCCTTGTGCCCGGTAGCACCAGCAGAGCTTCGCACCTCTGGGGAATCGGTTTTGCAGTTTGGCGTCCTGCCCTGCGTGGTAGCAGGGGGCACGCTTCGCCAAACAGCCAAATGCAGTTCTGATTGGAAGAACTGTTCAGGCCAGGCCCCTAGGCATGTTTTCATGTTAGGGTCTGTATGTGAAACTCAATAAAGCACTTGAAGGGGGCGGGGAGCACAGCCAGAGAGAAAGGAGGTGAGTTACCTGTCACCTGCCTTTTGAAATGAGGTGGAGTACCAGTCAGATAAAATGTTGTTTCTGCCTTGCAACTGAGAGGGAGAAAGATCCTTGAACCAACAGCGTAAAAGGGGAAAGCAATGATAGATGTAGTATAAGCATCGTCAAAAACTGAATGGGAAGGGTAAAGGAGAAATACAAGTTTGCTAGCTCAAGAAACATACAAAAAGCTTAAGGTATTTTTAAACTGGGACCTGAAATGAATGGGGTAGCCAGACGGGAAAAATGGAAGTATGATGTACTTGGGTATAGCATAGGTTTCCAGTCACTTGCACTGGCTTGCTCATGATCCAGGGTAACACGTATTTTTTTGCGAACTCTGCCTACCTCAGATGACCTCCTGGCAGTGCTCTCATCTCACCAGGATCTTGGAAAAACGCCCGAGTATGTGATACCAATGGAATTTTGTAAAATCCTTTAGGTGGCCGCAGAGGGCCCTCCTGCAGCAGGCAGATGAAAGGTCTGGCTGTTGCAGCAACAGGGAAGAAAACAGAGCAAAGTCTGCCACCAACATGCTTTTATGTGCAGTTGTTCAAATCTGTCCAGATTTGACTAAATCACTGTGAACCTCACTGTTGATCCTTTTATTTTGGACTGAGGAGGCTGAGTTCCTAGGGAACGTTGTTGAACTAAACTGAAATAGAAATAAATTACATAAAATTCATATTCTGACTAACCAGCACAGATCTCCTCCTGGGTTGTGAAAGGCCAAGTTACCAAACTCACAGTAGGCTTGCTGGGCGGTTTTGCATCGGCCGTGTGCTTTCATCAGTCATAGTCTGAGGTGCAGGCTTTACAGTCCATTCCTCATGCTTCAAGTGAATGCTTTCAGAATGAGGAAACCTGAAACAACCTGCAGCTGGTCCATAAGCCACTTGGGCAGTCTACAAGGCAGTTGACCAGAGGTTTCTGAGAAAGAAATCTGGTTAATTGGCAACTGTGGTTGCCCGAGAAACATTCCCGTTCTCTTGCATTTGGATATAGTATCCTCCCATTGCACCCTTTTTTTTTTTAAAAACATTTATTTAGTGTTGCTTTACCTCAAAAGAAGGCCTGATGTTTGGAAATGGAAAAGTCTTGCTGTTTAATGGGCTTCATAAAGGTAGCCAGAAAACCCTCTGGGTTTTAAAATCAAGGACATGAAGAAAGTCGCTCTGTCACAGTCTCCATAGTGAAAAATGGGAATGGTAAGTCTTACCTTACTTGTAACGTGGAGAGTTTTTCAGGCATTGCCTGTAAAGAGCACAGTGGAGTTAATGCTTGTGCTGCTTTCTAAATCAGGAAGAAGTTGAGGTAAGGCAGAATACACGGACTGTAAGGTTAAACTTTTTACCACAGAGAGAGTATTTTGTGTTGACTCCTCTGAGGAGGGAGGTGGTCTGAAGCTACTGTGGGTGAAAATGGCCAAGTAACTGCTCCCCTGCTGGATTCTATGACATTGTATACAAAAATGCTGGATTCTCAGGCAATAGCAAATTAGTTGCACCCCTGTTGGCTCCTGGCCTATCGTGACATCCTTAGTGGCAGAGTTTGTTTAAAGGGCAGCTCTGGTGGTCTGCCTTGCTTCAGGTACGTGAAGTAAGGCTCAAGTTCAGCTAGAGGGTAGCCACACTAATATTTACCCACTCCACGCACACACCAGGATCAGTCCTGTTTGTATATCAACTTTCCTTCTTCCCCACATTGTGTGCTTGTGTGGAGACAAAAGGGTTGTTCTGTCTGTCCAAGGCTGTTGGTGCCTGTTGATGGACGATTTCCCCATCTTCACCATCTAGTATGTGTCTTACACTGGCTGCACATTCCTCATCCAGAACTTTAGCTGAGCAGTGTTCAGTGCTCTCAAATTCTGTTGGCTTAGATAGGATTTGAGAGAGTCTTGCCACTTTGGCCAGAAAAAGGGGGTGTAATTGAAGAATATATAGCACAGTAGGTGAATTCTTAAGGGGACGATTTTGGAATAAAACAAAAGAATAAAAATATCTTTATTAGTCTAGCAGAATGTAAATGCCACTCCTCTTATGCAACCATTGCAGTTTTGACAGTCACCAATGCGTGTAAAAAGTTGTCCCCATTGCACACTAAAGATTTAGAGAAGTTAAAAAAATACTTACTTTCTACCACTGATGAGGTTTATTTATTGCCAAAGCATTCAACATAAGGCTATGAGTAGCGCTGCCTTGCTTAACGTGTTTATGTTTGGGTCCTGTCATGTTTCCTATTACCAGTCAGTTTAGATGCTGAAAAGGGAGTGTCAGATATCTTTTGGCTTATTATCTGGTTTTCTTAGTTTAATTTTCTCATTCTCATGAATTAATATATTGCCTCAAGCACTGTGGGGAGGGGGGAGTGTTGCAGCTCAAATGAAATAATTTGCATACAGAATTATATTCTAAAGGCAATAAACATTTCTGCCAGAGATTTTAAAATATAGGGTGTTTTTTAGAAATCATGTTCCTTGGGCCTTTAGCAATGTCTTTACTAAAAAATAAACAGAAGAAAAGATCCCTTCTCTCTGTTACTATTCCTTATAGTAAAAGAAAGGGAAGAGCAAGATGATGGTATAGCCTGTGAGCAGAATAACTGACTTCTGATTTTTCTTGGCTATCGGTATTTATTTGAGGCTGAATACTTCGGCAGTATATTTGGTGAGTCTTCTTGGCTCAGCCAGCCAGCAACCCAGTCCTCCAGCATTCCATTTAACTGTAAATCCCAATGGTGTGAGAGAAATTGAAATTCTTTAACATTAATTGGCAGTAGTGGTGTTGGTTTAGATAAATGTCTAAATTTTTCCAGGCTGCTTAGTTCAGGACACAAAATGGTACCTAATTATCTGTACAATTATGTGCAGAGGCTGAGAATCCTGTAGCCTGGAAGTCGGTATGTAGCTGTTCTGTATGAGTCATAAAAGGCTTGAAATTGTTAAAAGTCGATGGCTGAATTTGACTTGGTACCAAAATGGTAGTTCAGCCATTGAGGCAGGATAGGCAAAGTGGGTTCTGTATGTGGGATTCTTTTGTTTGTTCTGTAACACTGGAAGGCTCACTCTGCTAAAAACAGACTACATGTACATTTAATGTAAGAGACTGAGAAAGGAGAGATGATAATGTGAACAGAATGCATTGGTGTTCCAACATCTTTTATACTTGGTGAAGTTCTTGCGTGTGGTTTAGTGGGGAAGCAGGCAGAGTACAAAGGCCCAAATCTTACTTCTTTTCTTTCTAAAGCTTCATTATACCCACTTTGGATTGTGTCTGCCATCTGGCTGTGTTTTTTCTTTATGTAAGGAAGTAGTTAAAGCAAATTTCAAAGATGTTGAAAGAGGCCTGATTTGTTGCTCCAGAGACTTAATTCCCTATTTGCATTGTTAAGTCAATACATAGGTAGATTTTCCTCCCCACTTGCCTGTAGCTCTTGACTGTTAAGCCCCTGGATTCTCTGCCTTAAAAGATGGTTTATGGTGAAGATAAATGGTCTCTGGACTGTGATGACCATTGTTTTCATTAAATACAGGCTATTGAACATCCATCCCGTGAAAAGGAAGGAATCTTTCTTGACTTGTCTCAGCGCTAACATGTTCTGGAGGGTTACTGCCCCCTACCTTACAAGACTAGTTCCTTGCTGTTACACTGTGTCTTGTACTTGGAAATCTTGCTGGAAGGAAAACACAGATCTCATTTAAAATGTTGATAGCTGTGGACAATGCAGTCAAAGTACCATAAATTATCCAACCAATCATATATATGTCATCAGGTTATGTACAATCACGTCAGAATTTTTGAGTACTTGTCTTCAGGATCAAGACTCTTACCAGACAATATAATACATGTTTTCTCACAGTAACCTAGGCTTCATTTCAAATCCTTCTTTGGGCAGTTTTGCAGGTTGGCCAAGTTTTGCGTGGAGTGACAGCCCATAAATGCTAGTGCAGCTCCTTAGGGCAGAACATACAAGCTCTAGCACTTAGGTTGCTCTGGGAATTTTCTGAGGATATGAATTCTGTGGTGGTTTCTTTCCTCCTTTGTGCCTTTGTGACTTTACCGTTTGCATCACACATCTGTAGTTTTTCTCTTTGCCAAGTCAGCTTAAGTAGTTAAAATGCTTTGAATTTTCCTTGAAACATGCTACAGAAGAGCAAAATGTGTATATTCTTAGAAAACTCAACACTTAACGCAAGTGGCTTGATGGAACAATTCCAGGGAAATAGTAGTTAACAGCTATAGGTACTTTTTTGAAGTGTTCAACAGGAATTTTATCTGTGCTGCTCTTTGTCTGCCTCTTCTAAGCAGTTCTCACCCTACGCTAACTGAATTTGAGGAGAATTTTTTCTTTGACTTCAGTCTTCTATGAATCAGGCCCCAGTATTTCTGAGTATTAGCCATAGTAAGATACCTGTGTTAGTCCTGGGGTTTGACTGAAGAAATAAAATAGAGCATATGCATCAAGTAAGTTTATCCACAACCTGAACAGGTTTAGTTAATTTATTAATAAACCATGCAAGACATATTCTTCTGTTGATTCTCATGTGTTTTCCATATTTTTGGACGAGTGGATGGATCTTGAGACTGTTCATTATTTTTCTTTCATCCAGCTATAAATAATTTGAAAGCAGATACACTATGCATATGAAAATGAGAAGCCAGTGACAAAGAGAGAAGTGCCTGCCCTTTTCTTGGTATAACATAGTATTGTCTCCACTACAGACAGACCGGGCAGTGTGGTTTCCAGTACGGTGTTCAAGCTGATACTTGCAGTGGTTATGTCAAGTGCATTCCTAGCGGCTGAAATTTTTGCAGCTATATAGTGGAGTAACAAAAATGATGATGACTGCACATGAAGAGCCTAAGGGCCTCTCTAGAGAATCACTGCCTAGCTGTGAGATCTGGCTGGGCCCTGGTGATGATGCTTAGGTCTGGAAGCAGCTGAGTTGCAGTATGTTTGAGTTTCTGGCACCCTCTTGTGGTAAATACTTATTTTTATCTATATTTTTTGCGTATTTTGTAGATGGGAAAAAAATCTTCAGATACTTTGGAAGTGTGGTATATTGCATAAAAGTGAAGAATACAATTGGAGGACAAAATGTCACTTAAGGACCTTTATGCTATCACTTGAAAGTTTTATCTTTCCCTATACTCAATGAATAGGATCTCTTTTCTTCTAACTGAGCCTCAAAACTTGTCTTCATTACCAATAAAACTGCATTTTTTTACCATTGAGGTAACCAGTATGTGTCACCTCTCCTAAGATAAAAAACCCACAGTGAAGGCAATACTGTTTAGACCATCTTAACATCATGTGAATCCCATTTGAAAGTAGATGGTTGACCAATACAAGTTTATTTTATGGTAAAACTTAGGTGTCTCTACCTTGGGAGAGCTGGTATATGCTAGTTATACAGAGATAAACTGCTGCTTTTTTGGCAGTGAAGAAAAGCCCAGAGAGTAATTCTGTAAAACGTGGGACTACGCTAAAATGTTTTGACTGTTCTTGATGCATGACTCTTTCTGTGAGGTTTAGTTAAATCATAGTTGTTTTGAAATCTTTAGAAGAATAGTACAGGAAGAAAAAAGGGTGCATTACTGGATCACGGAAATGGGAGAAGCTCAGTGTCAAATTAAGTTTAGTCCTTCTGGAGAGGAGAAAGTGAACCATGGAATCAGAGTGAGGTACTTTTGCCATCCCCTTCAATAGCAGTACTTTGAGCTTCTGCAGCATTTCTTTGCGGATGTCAAGTACTCATCAGGTCCTTTTGAGACAGGCAGGTTATTATCCTTATTTCATATATGATGAAAATGTCCTATCTTATACCATGCAATGTGACAAGTGTTGCAACCAAGGGCTCAGCAGAGGGAGTCCCAGTTTCATGCTGTGTTTGTTCACTGCACCATGTATTTCAGAACTTGAGTTAGGGTGAACATTTCTTTCATGACATCTCTCAGTCATCTCTCTGGCTCTTAACTGCAGGCTCCCTATAGCAAGTTCTGCAGATTCTGTGAATTCTGTTGCTTTAAATGGGGACTGCTGGAACTAATTTTTTTCTGTGATTCTGACCTTTTTGTCTTCAGTCCATCACAGAACTGCTACTGATAGCAGAAACAAGTGTGTCTGCCTAAACCCTGCTCATAGGAAGAGCGGTCTTAACAGACAAGTATATCTACTTGTGTCCATCAGGTGGCAATGTAACCTCACTCTTCTTTTTTCTTTACAGGCTGGCTCCTGCCCTGCAACTGAAAATGGAGTATCTCGGGAGCCGCTGGTAAGTTCTTCAAGAAGCAGCACATTTTTTCTTGCTGATAATACAATATACGTGAGTTGTTCTCTTTGCTGCATCATTTTGCATCCATTGTTTTTCTTTTCTAAGGGGCTGGTGCTTTGTGAAAAAGGTGTAAAGTGCCTTATGTTGCCCTGCTGTTGACCTCTGAATTCTGACCTGTAACCATAGCCTCCTGTCTTTCTGGGGTTAGGCATGGGTCACCTAGGCCACTGAGTTGTCCTTGAGCACGGACTGCCTGTCCTGAGTGTGTGCAATGTATGCTCTTGGTCAGTGCTTATTTAGTAAAGAGTCTGAAGAAGGACCTGTGCAGCATAATTTAAACTCAGATTCCTAGTGCTGTTTTCTAGTAAAAAAACCCTCTGCTGCTCAGAGACCTTATTCAAGCTGTCTTTATATTCAGATACACTCAGAGTGAGCTTAGATGTGTCTGGCAGCTGGCAATGCATGTGATCCAATGTTTTCACTCTAGAAACGTTTTGGAAAGAGCTCTAGGATTTTTTGTGTATGAGGATAACTGAGAGAACCCTGTTTTCTTTTTTATGGCGATGCAGAGTGGGAAGTGAGCCACCACTTTCTGGAGCTGCAGTATATATATTTTTTTTACAACCTTCTTTTTCTTTTTTTCCTTCCTCTCTAGCCATCTATAACTCAGTCAAAACCTTGCCAAAATTCTTAGCCCATGTTATTGTCCTAAACATATAAATCTCTAATTGAGTTTCTTTTCTGGCTTTCATTTGGTGATCATAGTGAATACAAGCTGTTTGCAGTGAGAAGACTCAAGTACTTTCCATAATGGTGTGGCACTGGCCACATCAAAGTATTTTTGCCTTGTAAATCTTCTCTGGAGAACCCAGGAGATGATTTTTAAAGGAGGGAGATGTGAGTAAAGACTGTGAACTGGGAAGGGTCAGTAAAATGCATCTAATGAAAGGGCTGTTCGTGAATTCTGTTAAGCTCTGCAGTGAAAAATCTCTCTAGTCTAGTAACACTGTGACATCCCTCAGTTCCTCAATTGCATAGACATCTGTATGTGAGATTGCCTGAAGTTGTTACAGACACCATGTGCTTTGTGGTGGATTTGGTGGTTTGGGTTTTTGGGTTTTGCTCCCCCCGCGCTCCCCCCCCAATTTAGGAAGGTCATTGCAGGCAGCAGATCATCGCAGCCTATGCTGTCGACCGTTCTCTTTCACAAGGCAGATTCGGCAGATTCTAACGTTACCTTTGATTTAATTAATTTCTTACTGTATATGCAACTGAAGAATGGCTCAGAGGAAGCACATAGCAATTGTGTATCTTTCTGTATAGGTGTATATTCCTACCACATAAAAATACTTATACATTTAAAGAACTCCCAACGTAAACTTTACTCTCACAATGGTGAGTCTTGCATGTGGGCTAATTAGAAACCTTTGAAATGTGGAGGTTTTCTCCTTATTTTTTCATTAATTGTTTTTTTTTAAATCTTAAACTCTCACAGTCTTTGTCACGTTTGCTTAGGAGTCATTATTGCTTCCAGCTGAGTATCTGTAGAAACCTTATTAAATGAGCAGTTCAGTTCTGTGAGCCAGATGACCTAACTTCCACCATACTACTGTGGCTTCTCTGTAGCCAGGATCATGCATGCTGCCTTCTAATGCATGCAGTAGATCTCGGTCCATAAAGCAGACTTGTAGGCACATGGCGCCATGTCATAAAAATGTTTACGGAAACACCAGAACAAACTGTGGCGTGAATCCAACAAATGGCTCTCTGTGGGAAAGCCATGTTCTCAGGCATATGCTTGCTGACTTCAAATCTGATGTTAAGCAGTTGAAGAAGACTCGCAGAGTCCAGAGGAGGGAGAAAACAGTCTCATGACCAAATTCTGCTCTGTACCCCCTCACCTTTCTTGACTTAATTGGTGACTGAAAGTACTGAGTGCTTCATAGGACTGAGACCTATTTAGAGCATATCAGTGGTGTTATGCACAAGTACAAGAAAGTAATAGAATTAAAACATCTTGCATTGCACCAGCAGATATCATTATAGACTCAAACTGGTTTTGTATTGTATTTGTGATTCTAATGGACACTGTATCCTGCAAGGTGCTAAATACCTTCTGCTCTGAGCTCAGTGGCACTGTCTTCTGTGTACTCCGTATGCCTACAGCCTGCTGCTTTCAACAGGAATCCAGGAGAAGCAATGATTTCTAGCTGTTTGCAAGAGGACTTCAGCATCGTGCAAGATCATGTAGCAGATGCAGTCTGACACATCGTATTGTGTCCTGCATTTTGGGTCTTCAGAGCATACCTTGCTAAGGTTTATGGCCTTACTGAGGCCTCCAGAATGAAGCCCTACAAACTCATCTCACACTCCTAATTGCTCTTTCTTCAACCCACTTTTGATGTTTTGAACTACCAAACTGGAGATAAGGGACTCCACGTCCATGCCATTAATCCCTTGAGTTATCCAGTGTCCTTACAATAAACTGTCCCAACTGAAAAATACTCCCTAATAAGAGGTCGTTGTGTTATAATACTGACAGTGGAGAATGAGTTGGAGGGGGATGGGAAAAGCTATAATTTTTGCAGCAGAGAGCGGACACTCATTTCCCTAGCTGTCGGTCTTGGCCCATTAAAATTTGCCGTGTAGCTCCATAGTGGGAAGTGTAACCTTGTGTTAGCAGAGTGTCAGCATCTCGCTCTGCTGCTGTTTACAGCCACGTTTGTCATCGTCAGTGCGGGATCAGCTTCTCCTTGAGTCCAGCTTATCAGTGAACGCTGCTGCATCCCTTTCTGCTTGTACGTGCAGCCACCTCTGATAATCCTCTGAACAGTTGTGGAATTGGAATAGGTTTGTCTTTTTGCAGCCACGCAAAGCAAAGCCCTGGGATGTGCAAAAGATGTAACTACATAGGACAGAACCCTTTTCTGTGAGGTTAAAGCATTAGAAAATCCCCTTTTCTTGTCGAATCCTTGTTTCTTTGGTCTGATTTCTCTCTTTAGTGTAATTACGCCGCCTTTTTTGCTTCTCTTTTTAGCTTGTTTTGTCTCTCCCTAGCAGCGTCTTGTAGCTTTTTACCATACTGTGCTCTTCTTGAGATGTTTTCAAGAGCTTGAATATGTTTGCTGTTGGCCTTTGCTTTCTGCCAAATCTGCTGCAGTCTAATTTACAGTTACGAAGGTTATATGTATGAGAGCCTCTAACATGAGCCTGGGTTGTAGGAAGAAGCTAAGGAAGCAGAGCTTAAAAGTGAGACCTTTCTACATGCTTGTTTGTTGTTTGGTTTGTTTTTTTTCCTGCCACAAAACATACTCATGCCCTTGCTGGTGCTTGATAGCTGGAAGAAGTACTAGTTGTAAATATAAAAGTACTGGTTGTAAATGTAAAACAGTCCCTTGGTTTCTCACTAAGTTACAAAATCCCTGGATCATGGTATGAGGAACAGGGTATTTTCTTTTGCAGGATTATTTAACTTCTTTTATTTTTAGCATGTGCTGTTTCTTGCTGTTTCTTGCTGCAGATGATAGCAGTTAGCACTGAAATACGGACATTTTGTTCCCTTTTTATAGGCTGTTGAAAGGTACAAGGTAACAAGAATTACTGCTGCCTCTGTAGCAATTAGTGTAGAGTTTGTTGGGATGTGCTGGAGCCCCACCCTTTTTTAAACTGATTTTCAAATTTTTAAGGGTCATGATAATGGCCAGAATACTTTTAACACCCCTTTTTGTGCAAACATCATAGGCTACACTGCTGTGTTTAGGGAATATGTCTGTGTTATCTCCGTTTTCTAGAAAAGCTAATTGAGATATACAGGTTAACTGTTTAGCCAGGTTCATCCAGCAAGTTGATGGCATAGATGTGAGTCTGTTGGCCTGGTAAATGAGGTAATTTCTGTTTCAGGAGCTTCATTCTGCCTTTTATATCTTCGGAAAAGACTGGCCTTGCATGTTGTTCTGGTTTCGGCTGGGATAAAGTTAATTGTCTTCCTAGGAGCTGGTACAGCGCTGTGTCTTGAGTTTAGTATGAGAAGAACATTGATAACACCCTGATGTTTTCAGTTGTTGCTCAGTCGTGTTTAGACTAACTCAAGGACAAGGACTTTTCAGGTTCTCCGGCGCAGCCAGCAAGAAGGCTGGAGGGGCACACGGAAGTTGGGAGGGGAGACAGCCAGGACAGCTGACCCAAACTGGCCAAAGGGGTATTCCATACCATGGGACATCATG
>JAVKLA010000001.1:5496219-5516896 GCA_034782735.1 Sagittarius serpentarius
TTTGTTATTAGTGTCATTGTTAGTTTCTTCCTTTCTGTTCTATTAAACTGTTCCTGTCTCAACCCATGAGTTTTACCTTTCCTTTCCGATTCTCTCCCCCATCCCACTGGGTGGTGGGGAAGTGAGTGAGCGGCTGCATGGTGCTTAGTTGCTGGCTGGGATTAAACCACGACACATGTGTAGTACTTTTTTTAAAAGTGATTGTAGTATACTGCTGCTTCTTTAGTTTGTCCTTTTTCTGGTTTTGACTACTTTTCTGGTGATTGAGGAATAATGAAAAAAATGGAGAGCAGAAAAGAAACTTCACATTTCTATGTCCATCGTGTGTCCACGGGCACAGTCACATCAGTTCGTATGTTCATGCTGAACACATTTGGTGTTTGTATCTATCTTTGCTTTTCTGAACCATCAGTTGAGATCTCAAATTGAAGCCACGATTAGGACTTCGTTAAGGGCATATTTAGTTCCTCTGCATTTTTTGTGTTCAGTTGCTAAGTTTCCTTGGAAGTAAACTGGTAAAATTTGTGATACGTGTTTATAATGGATAAAACTTTTGAAACTGAAACTGGACAGTTACCCTTTTCTCAGCTGCCTGGATTTGGGTGCTTAGCATTCAGTGACAGACAACAGAATTATTAGAGCTTCTTTGTTTCGTTACCTCCTTTTAAACCTTATTTATTCTGTTAAGCTTCCTCTTAAGTAGACTGTGGTTAAAGAGAATTTCATTTAGATTTCTGAGGAAGGAGCTTTGCAATCGAGATTTTAAGTTTGACTACTTTTAATTCTAACTGGTGTAATTAGAAGCTGTCAGAGCCTAACACTAACAATACCATTGTCTTTAACCATGTGAACAAAACCATGAGTGGGAATGAGGAAAGGTTACAGAACTGTCATAAGATTTGAGAGAGTATGTTGGGGCTAATGTTAGTTAAGAGTACTCAGAATCCACTTCTTATGAACAAATCTTTGAGCACATTGAGAATCCATGTCCCTCTTCTTCTGAAGTAGATGCTCTTTCTGCCTGATCAAACCCTACAGAAAACGAGATACATGGGAATTTTTTGAAGATTCTCCTTTGCCTGAAATTGTTGTTTGAAATGAAGACAAGAATGGTATTTTCACTGAAAAACTCATACTTTGTTTTCTGGAACACATTCTTACACAAGGGATACCATATAGTATCCTTATTCTTTTTTTCAAAGTTCTAAGGTTCTAGTCTAGTTTTGTAGACAAATGTGATTTTTTTTCAGGAGGACTTTTGTTTCCAGAAATGATGTGAGGTACTGGAGTGTACTGGAGGGACATTTTTGCTTTTGCAAAATGCCATTTGCTTTTGCTTGCCATTTTCCCACCCTTTATTGTTTGAGACAAGATTAATACCTGTTTACTGCACAAGTTTTCTGTCTGCCACAGTGGGTTTGTTCGGAGTGGTGGCCTACAGTGAATGATCCTTTAAAAGTAAATCTATCCAGATGGGATTTCCAGACAGCCAGAGTCAGTAGGCAACTAACTTGACGCCCCCAGTGAAACATTAGTGAGGATAATTTACCACTGTCAGCAGGAGAGAAAGAGTGACTATCAGCTTTGTGACCTCCTGTACAGGCAGTAACCCTAGTGGTGTGATAATGCTTCAGTTTGTTTGGGGAGGTCCTGAATGTGTTGCTGTGGGTTCCCAGTGCTGGACAATAATTCCATTAGGTTGTGGAGGGTAATTGCTGTGCAGATTTTGGTTTTATTGGGCCAGGAGCAGGGAGCCAGAGGTGTGTGACTGCCTTACACAATATCCTTTGGTTTGCTACAAAGAGAATTCCGATTTACTAAGCAGTCCTCTCTTGTGTTTGACCCTCTGATAAGTTCGAGATTATTGGGGTTTTGCCTGTTTTTGTTTCTTACTTCTGCATGTTCATTGACTTCTTTTCTTGTTCATGCAAAATGTAATCGCTTAATCTGTCAATTCCTTTTACTCTGTTGATTTAGACAAATATATTAATATGTGCAAAGCACACAGATGCAAATTGACTTACTGAGCATAGTTAAAGGAGCACTGTCACGTCAAGTTAAATTGCCCATCTGAGGTCAATGGGAGAGTTTTCTTGGAATTCCAATTTTAAGAGAGGGTGGACTGTAACAGTTTGGGATATAACTTCTATTGTAGCATTATATATTAATGTATGAAAGCTGGAAACTTGTAGTAGTTACAGGCCAAAGCAGGTTAAGACGCTGTCAGACTGTACAAAATGTATCATGGCTTTGCCTGTCCCTAAGAGCTTACAGGTTAAACGACACTAGAGCCGGTGGGTGAGGCAGCATAGCAACTAGGATGGGTACAGTCATTGGTCTGTAGTGAGTTAGCAGCTTACAGTCTTTTCTGTGTACTTGTGCGGAAGAGAGCACTGAAAGCAATTCCTACTTGGTTTTCAGACAAACCAACATGACTGGTCAGAAGATTTTTAAGATGGTTTTAAAATGGTTGTAATGCTCTGAGTTGCCCTTTACAAAACATGCAAGGAAATTGAAGTACTAGGAGTTAGGTTAGAATATTTTTTTAACATTAGGTATGATTTGACTTCCAGAGATCCCAGATCTCTCACTAAAAGTAAAATGGAATCTACAGTGCTTTGTGGCATTGGAAAAAAACACTGGCACACAGTTAGGAAATACTTAACATTACTTGATATTTTCCCTTTGAGAAAAATTAATTTAATTTTTTTGTTTATGTTCATGTGACATTTTGGGGGTCTAAACCTACACCTACAAACAATTTTTTACAGATCATGGCCTGCTTTGCTATCAGCTGGCTGTTTTGTGTTGGTTGGCAGCCCAGCTCTGCCTGCTCAGAAAGATTGGGAGCACTTTGCTATGTGCATCCCAGCTGTTGGAAAGGGTACCTATTAATTTCGAACAGGTGATGGCACACAGCAAAGAGGTGCCTGTGGAGTGTGCACTTTGGTAATGATGGGTTATGGGATCAAGGTGAGATAATAGTATCATTTCAGCTATGTGTGTGTGGAAAATATGCTATGTGCAGAACAACTTGTAGAGGGCAGCAATTGCCCACAGTTTTCTGCTTAGGGAGAGGGACCAGCTTAAGAACTTCACAGGAGTGTCTGCCTTGTTAGCTTTCTTGAAATAACTTTATGCAGGAGACTTGTTCTTTGGAGTGCCTCTTGAGCCCACATTATTAAATTCCTAATCTGGAAAGTGTTGCTAGAGATTCTTAACTCCTGTCCTACCTCTGATACCACTAAGCAGTTGGACTTCTTTTGCCCGTATCCAAATGCTGCCTCTGTCATTGTTACTGCAATCAAAAAGAGTCTAGTGACAGCTAGTGATTCTTGCAAGGTTATAACTGCCTACATGTGATACCTTTCTTCACTTCTTGGCTTCCTCCTACTTTTTTACCTGGGAGATCAAGCCGTAAGAAAAAATTTGCCGTGTCTGTGGCATCTTTCTTGGGCCTCAGATTAACGGGTATGTGGCATCTTCATCATGTTAAGAAGTAAGGTAGCTGGAGCACAAAAGGCAGAATGGCTTATTCAAGAACTTGAAAGACCTTTCCCCAACTTGAATGCACAGGAATGCACCCTCCAGGTACTTCTGATGCCAGCACCTTCAGAACCAAGATTTGCCAAACTTGGAAGTCGAGAGTTGGCATAATTCTTGCATTTGGAGTTCCTAACCAACTTACTGGAGAAGAGACTTTCCCTGCTTTTCATGTATTTCTGTGTATGTCACTTACATTGCAAATCCTTCCAAACATCTTAATAGTTTGTTTTGGTGGGTTTTTTTTGTTTTGATTTTGTATGTGTGTTTATATAGCTCTTCTCCTTGTTACAATTGTGCAGACCATGTCCTCTTCCCAGCTGGGATCCAGTGACACGCCACTGCTACTTTGACAATTGCCTTTCTGGAAAAGTAACAATGAAAATATGCATAGTTTTTTAGTAAAATAATTTTACAGCTGGAGAGAAGCAGGAGAGTGAGCTTTCTATCATCAGCCACACTCACAATATGCCCGACTTTTTTACATTATTTGTTTTATCTTTTGGTCAGGGCAGGATTTTCCTCTGCTGTCAACTTCCTAGTGTTTTGTCAAGCATCTGAATGGCCTGTATGATGGTATTCCTTGGGATACAATTCTACAGCAGAGTACAGCTTGCTGGAATGGAGTTTCCCTGGTAGACAGTGAGAATTTCCTGTGTCTTCCTTCCAGCTTGCTTCTCCTGTTTGTTTTGTGTGCCACCCTAAGTGATTCCTTTCCTCCTTAAGCATCTGCACCCTTCATATGTTTGCAGACAGTTATCACATAATTTCTCCTTTCCCCCACCCCCATCCTGGTCTCTTAGCCAAGCTCTACATATTTAGCTCATTTAATCTTTCCTCATAAGTCAAGCCCGTAATTGACAGCTCTGACACGAAGAGTCGCATTGGTTACACATGCTGCCAACAGGATATAAATACTTTCTGTGCAGTGATTGAGAATTACAGTCAAGACTGAGATGAGCTTGCGGCCCCTCCTCCCCCCGACATTATATTTTTGACAGTCCCTTTCTCAACATCGGGTTGCCACAATCCCGTAAAGATGGACTTAGTTCTTGTGCTGATGGTCAGCTACCAAGCACCCAATATGCTCAAAGTAGTGGTATCAGGTCACTTGGGAAATTCAGCACTAAAGCCCCATGGCATTCCAGTCTGACCCTAAATTCTTACAGAGGTGGTGTTCTTCTGTATACTTCTCTTGCCAGGCGTGCAGGAGCCTCAGGCTGCTGATGGTCATTCCTTCTGGGAAGGCAGAGCTGAGCTCCGTGCAGCCTAGTGTGTTACCTGAAGTGAATGGGTCTTGCTATGCACACGCAAAATGAAAGAGGTGTTGCATCCAGTACCCCATGCGCATGTGTTTATGCGCTGCCATCAGGAAGCTCACAGCTCTGGTGCTGGCAGGGATCTGTTGTGCAGATACTCTTGGCACTGACATTCTTCACTGTCTCTGCCAAGAGGAAGCTCAGGATGCTATCGATCCGATTGGCATAGCTGTGAACAAGTTCGGGGATCTTGCTTATACATGTAGGATCTGGGAAAAGGCTTTTAGTCTTACCCAGAAAGGTGTTGTATTGGAGTAGGAGGTAACTCCATGCTGCACGTCCATGTGTTGGTAGATACGGATCTGTTTCCAGCTAAACATATTTGGAGGTTGCTTTAGATTACTTGTCTCCTCATGTTTGTTGCATTCTCTTGAAGAGGATAGGTGCAGCTAACAAAAGTTGAGGAACTGGTAAATGAATTGTCTAGCTTCTAATGTTGTATTCTGTGAAGCTTCATATGATACGGCTTCCCCAGTGGGGCTAGTTCACAAACATTACATGTATTATTGCAAAGCATGCAACATAAAGAGAGCATTTATGAAAGGGAATATCAGAGGAAACATTATAGCAGGGACCTTTATAGCCTTTCCATTATTATGGTTTAAATCTTGACATGGTCTTTATTTGCAATGACACTGGGACCAGTAAAGAAGTGTTTTTTCTCTTCCCCGCCCCTCTCCTTTCTCCCATCTCCTTTTCATTCTTTTCTTCCACATCCTGTTCTGAAGCTGTGGTATAGAGATACAAATCGTTAAACATGCAAGTAGTCAGAGAGCCAGGTTTCAGTTTGTGTGGAATCAGCCCCTTTTGACTCAGAAGTTGGAAACCAGATGACTCACTGTAATGCATGTTTGTTGTTTTTAATAACTGTCATTTTGCAAAATATGGTCAAAGCTTCAAACCATGACTTCTGGAGTAGGGGTGGTGTGTATTTATTTTTAATTTGGGAGGCTATAAACTGGAATGTGTTTGTAGCTGCAGTCTTCCCTTAAAATCTGAGATAAAATAAATCAAAGCATTGACAATGTGAAAGATTTTAGAGATCATTTTTTCCTGTTACCTGAAAAAAATATTTATTTTCTTGATCAATTACTTGAAAAGGCTCCAGGTGCCAAACATCTGGTGGGATTGTAGGCCCCTGGTTTATGTTTATGTTTTTTAATATATACCCAAAGGGACAGGTTTCTTAAAAAGAAAGCAGGCAGATGTTTTTCATTTGTGGAGTTTTAAAAGAATAAATGCCATTCCTGCTTTATCATTCCAATTTCTAACAAAATTGTCATCTATCTTCTTTCTTGTATAAGAAGCTAGCAAATGTAGCATTTTAGTGGCAGAATTCCCTGTCAATAAAATCCCTTAGCAGTATGGAAAATATGAAAATATCTACACATTTAATTTTCTAGAGATTTATTACTGCTTGTGCAACAGTTTGTAAACTATAAGCTCAGTATTAAGTGCTTTATGAGTTTTTTGTGGTTTACTTTCTAATTTGCGTGAAGAAGTGTTGCTTTAATTTGTCGAAGTCCTACAGGTTTGTTTTGCAGGTCAGTTAATTTGCAGTGTAAATCTACAGCCACTCCATCACAGAAGAATGGAGGTATACCAGTATAAAATCTATATATGTGAGAACAGAACCCTAGATATAAAAACTGTATGTAGTGGCCTTATGACAGAATTCATTGTGGTCATGGATTTTCCTCCAGTCCAGTTTTCAGATTTGGATGCTCTGTGACCATTTCTATCATGATTTATATTATGGTCTTTTGCAATTGCTATTGCAAAATGAAGTGCTGTGGTGTAGTCCAAGGGAGGTAGACTCATAGCCTACCTCAGCCTGTTGCTTCTTGTTAGAGAGTAAAAAAGCAGCTACTGATGTAAAACAGAGAGTTCAAGTTCAGGTTCTTCTTTTAATCTGAGATGGGGCATCTCTGTAATGGTAAAAATGCTAGAAGAGGCATATTGCCTTTACTCTGAGGAAGTATGGATATATGTGCTGGCTACTCCTGGACAGCTCTGGTCTACCTGATTTTGTTACTCTGATCAGGAAAGAAACAAGTTTTGGTCTTTGTTTTTTAAAGTGAATGTAATTGCTTGTGAAAGATAGTGAAGGGATGGCTTTGGAGGCTTAAATCATCTTCTCACAAAACTGAAACTGTAAGCTGTGATAGCAGCATTGCAGGATTCCCCACCAGCATGATATGGAAGGGACCCCCCTCATCCCCCAAGAGATGAGAGGAGAATTCACCCTGTAGCCCATTTGATGCTTGACTTCCCTCTGAAGCTGCCAAGAAGGATGCCAATTTTTCCATTTAGCTGACTATTGTATAGACCTTAAAAGGGAAGGTTTTAATGCAGTTGGCTGCGATATAGACTGTTAAAGGGAAGTTATTTATTTTAACTGGCTGCTGTATGGATTATTACAAGGGCATTCTTTTAGATGTAGCTGCTATATTGACTAGTGAATGTGCTGGGCTGTATTGCTAGTAGCTGTCATATTGACTGTTACAGAAAAGATCTGTATTTAAGCCATAACACTGCACTGGGATCTCCCAGGCAGGATATTAATGCTAATTCATCTGCTCACCCCCTGCTGTGAGTGTTATTTGTTTAAATCTGTAGAATCCCACAGCGCATTTATATCCTCGCTAGAGTGAGCTCCGCTCCCTGTAATTATTTAACATTATATGCTGATATAAATTGTAACAGTTAAAGAATGGTAATGAGTAGCAAAAAAACACAAACTTAACCTTAGAAATGGCAGAGTCAGCTCTTAAAACAACAGCCAGCAACTTTCACTGTTCTCTGTCTTTTCCCAAGTCCATATGCACAATATTGTGCATACATTATGTGTGTGCGTGTGTGTTCATGCTCGCACTGGCAACTGTGCCAGGCAAGGCTGTAATTATGCAGAATGTACTGTGAAACTTATGCACACACTCATAATTACATACAGTGCCTACGTACAGCAAGTTTTATCTCTGCAGTTCAGCTTCTTGATGAGCTGTTCTGATAGGTGATTTGAGTTGAGGCTACCATACTGACAGAGGAAATGGAGCCCCTGGGTTCCTCTCGCAGGGAACGTGTGTCCAAAGGTTAAGCTGAAAGCCATCGGGTGTCACTGTTGCTCTGCGTAGGCTCAGCTGGCAGTGGATTTGTCTGGCAGTAAAAACTGGACTTTGAAAGTAGTATTTTTGGCTATAAACATCTAAGGCATTTACACATAATTTATATATAAAGTGCATGTCCATACAACACCATTTATGTGTGGGTGGAGTGAGTGGAGGTAGCTCTATTGTGTGTTAGCTGAATTTTTTTGCAGTTTCTGTTGCCTATTATAGCATTCTTGTCCCAAGCTGGCATGCAAGATGGCCAGCTACTGCTGAATAGCTGTTGCATTCTGCTGTAGAAGTGACTGTGGTTCAACAGTGGAGGTGACCTGATTCTTGTATATAATTTGCCCATGGACATTAAGCTGTGGGGAAATTTTTGGTTTTATGATGTGCACACCTGTGGTGTAGAAACAACAAAATTATATTCAGTTTAGATTTTTTAAGAGCTTTGGAACTACTGGGCTTAAAAGGTACTGTAGAAATTTTTAAACTGTAGTATGTGTGTCAGAGCTCATTGAAAAAACAGTTTTGCATTAAAACAGTTCATCAATCGCATAAGAAAACCTTCACTGACTTAAAATGGAGATGACAGAGAAAAGGCATGTAAATAGCAAAGAAAATGTATTTTAAAAAGACTTCTTTGTAGTCTCTGTCCCTTCTGATTTCAGGTAGGGAGTAAAAGCTGGTGTAAGAGGAGCTCAGCTTGTACTTGATTTGCAGAGTAGTGTGATGGTCGGTTGGGCTGCGTTGGCAGCATGGACCTGTGCCAGACTTCACCACAATTCATACTGTGTCAGTTTAATAAATGCACTACTTAAATTATGAAATTACAAAAGAAAAAAGAGAATGCACTTATTCAGACTCTTAATACATTAAAAATAAGGCATTAAAACACTGCCTTTTTTTTTTTTCCCTTCCAGAATCAATAATGAACAGGAAGGGTTGTAGACATTAACAGTCATGGACATTCAAACTCTTATACATAAATTATCTTAGAAAAATGCACATAAGACTTGAATAATGTAAATACATTAATGCATTTAATAATTTAAACATTAAAGCACATTCAGGAATTCGTGGCAGAAGCTGTTCTGAGATAAGGAACGGTCCTGGAAGTTGTGTGTCCCAAGATCGATGGCTGGTTTCTCCTTGAGAAAACTCTCTGGGGAAGTCAAGCTGTGCAACTAAGAGTGACCGCCTGTCCTAAGAAATCCCAGGACGTTAGCCAGCTCTTTTGCTTTTCACCTCCCATTCTCTCTCCACCACATGCATGAACGCATACATACAGAATACCTCATGGTCCAGAAAAGGGCCAGTGTGCATTTTGCCATTTCTGTTTTGCATGTGTGCTGCAGTTTGTCTAGAAATTTGGTGAAACATCTTCAGAGAATGGAAGTGTCTTGGCTAAAGGTAAAATACCAATAAATGCTAAAGAAACTCCCTGCAAGAGGTTCCGTGGTACTATGCAGGGTAGGAAGAACTGTTCGGACAGTATTTGGACTCTGATGTACCAGTTCTCCTGGGAGACGGGAACGTGGAGTCTTAAGTACAAACAGTGAAATGGGAATCCTCTTCTAGGGCACTGCATGGGCCTGTAATTCGTACTCCATACTAGCTGTTGGTAAGACAGTGTCCATGGGAGAGAGTGAGGGTTGGGGAAATAGTGCTCTCCAGGAATGCCTGGGTCTTTTTTGGAGTCCTGAAAATCACAAGGTTGGCTCGGGTGTTAATGACAAGTAAGGGGTTTTATTCTCTTCTTGTCTCTCTGCTCTTTGGATTGAAGCACCTTCAGTGCTGTAGCAGCACCTAACTGGCACACCAAGGTCCCCCGCATGCAAGGCATTTTCCTCAGGATTTTGAGCTATATAATTTTTGCTGATGTAATTAAGTTTGAAAGGTGGTGTATCAACCCCTCATGCTGTTTCTTCTTGGTTCACTGCCTTGCTTTCTTTGCCTCTTCTGCAGGCAGGTGCTTTGGAGGTCATTTGCACCCTACAGCCCCACTCACGAAGTGGTATAAGGTATCCTGCTTAGGCCTAGATACTGGTGGAACTGATGATGGAACTAATAAAGAGCTTAGTCTGATCCCAAAGGGAGAAGAGTTGGGTTGGTTAATTAAAGGAGCCTGGCACAGGGCACCTAGTAATTATAGGTGCAAGAAGTCTGAATTTGAAGAGGACTGTGCAGCTGGAGAAGGGTAGGGAGGCACCCAGAACTCTGCAGGCTGTGGGCAAGAATGCAGCAAAACCAGATCTGGAAATCAGACTCTGGCAGAATTCCGTGGTGAATTCTTATTTATTCCACTTTTTAATGAGGACCTGAATCTCTCCTTATACATTTATGTTTTTGCATGCACATGCGTATGTAAAATTCCAGTTACACCCTATGGCTGGGAGGGTGATTTTATTAAAGACCAGAAGATTGGGAGACAGATGTTTTAAGAGATGCAGGCCTTGCCCTATAGTAGTTTGGAATAATTAATGCTGACTGCTGCATTGGTTGTATTATCGATGCTACTGGGTCTTTATCTCAAGCATCATCTCAACACCCATGAGTCTGTATCACTGTAGGGCAGAGCTTTTGAAGGCAAAGGGGCTGAGGCCACCAGGACCTGCTGGGAAATTGCTCCTAAACCCTTATGTAGGTGTGGGGTGGGGAACAATGCTACGTCATCACATTGTCATCACCAATGCTATGTCTCTTAATAGTTAAGTTCCTTAAAGCAGTGTTTCTCAAACTTAGGTTATAACCCCCAAAGGGATGCAAAAGGCTTCAAAGGAAGTCGCAGAGTCACTAGCCAGTAAACAGCTTTCTGCTTGTAGTTGCTATTAGGAGTTCAGTTCCTCCTAGTTTGAAGAGTTAGCATTTATTGTAGTAACTCTCATTTTCCTGAAGGAACTTGCTGCCATCTCCGCTGAGGAATGTGGGATGAGGCACCACAACAGATGAGTGCAAAAGGGAGTCAAGCTTGCATACATTTTGAGAAGCAGTGCTTTAGAAAATTTTATTTTCTAGGGACAAGCTCTGCAAATGTTGCCTGAAATGGATCTGTTAAGTTTACCTGATAAAAGATAAAGGCAGTTATTTTGTCCCCAGTGGATTTCTCAGTACGCCCCATCTGGGGAAGTTAGGACTGTCCGTGCAAAAATGTATGGTTTGTTTTAGTGCTCAGGACTAAATAATGATGTGAGGAAACTGTGGCTCTTACTGTACCCTTACAGCTGACATGCTGTATCTGGTAGGTGGATCACACTAGAAAATGAAATGCTAGTTCTAAGGGATTCTAGGTCAAAGGATGAAGAGCACCAGTTTTGCCAAACTGCAGGAGAAGATGGTCCACAGAAGAAAATTGCTTTGAGAATTTGACTTGTGTACTGACTATATGTATGTGCTTCTTGGCTATAGTAGTGTAAAATAAACAAATGTTAACTTGAGACACCTTTTTTTTTTATGTTGCAACAGACTGGGGGAATGCACATGCTCATTTTTACCAGTTCAGGTGACTTTATAGCTTCTGATCACCTGTACAAAGCCAGAGCTGAATGCCCTCGATTTTCCCATCTCAAGCGGGCAGTACCTGTGTGTACATGGAATAAATTTTGAGCCTCCCACACCTGAAACGAAGAAGCATCGCTGGTGGTAGAAAAGGGGTGTGTCTGTTGCATGTGGGAAGCTCCTGCAGGGGATTTTTCATAATCCAGTGCCTGTTGAGGAGAGGACTTGAGTGTTGGGATGCTCTGGACGTGGCCTGCAGGGAAAACAAGAGGAGTGGGTGGAGATCTCCCTAGGCTCTCATGGCTTAACGGCCACATTTAGCTGGATTTAAGAGGCATAAGCATTTATAGTAAATTCTACTGCTCTATCACAGCCTGCTTTCTGCTTTTCTAGCTTTAGCTTTGTCTCCATGGGGGTATTCCGCAGCCTGAACTTTTTCCCCTACTTGGAGGATTACATGGGGCAGCGATATAAGAAGAAAGGGAATCTTGCCACTACTCCACCTCTTTTTAACTCCATGTTTATCTATCTGTCTGCTCTCACAGGGGCCAAGCTTTTTGCCTTCCAAAACCCTGCTCTGAAATTGCTGATTCAAGCAGGTAGCAACTTTAGGACTCCTTGCAGAATAAGTGCCTCCTGTGTGCTCCCTGGCACTGGGATTTCCTTTCTGATTTATCATGCTCAGGTCTCCTAATGTCCCTTGACTAAACTGGGCATGGTGTGGTGGTGTGAAGGTCGTTTTATATATGCTATATACATTTCCAGAGACATGGTGGGAGGGTAGGACATCTGAAGCAGCATATCCTGCTGGGAAAAGGAGGAAGAAAAGGTAGTCTGGCTCTTCTTTTCACAGCCTCTTGTGGTGGGATGAAGGTTTTGACAGCCTAATTCAGCATTTAGAGAAAGAACCAAGCAGAAAGATTCCCCCTCACCCACTCCTTGCAGCCCAGCTGTGACAAACTGACAGATAATTAACAAATCAAGACCTCCTATTAGCCTTGTCCCTGATGCATTAAAGCAGCTCCTGTGTTGCATGTGTCCTTTAGCAAATGCCTGTACTTTATGGCTACAGAGTGAGGTAGGTGGATCACTTTAGAAAGGCAAAGGGTTCTGTAAGACATCAATGCACAAATATTTCCAGGAATGGAAGAAGCTGTCTCTCAAAGAAAATGGTGGACAGTAGGTGGGAGAGCTGTACCATGACTGAATGGCAGCTACTGTAGTGGTACAGTGTGTGTGTGGAGTATCTTCTGGGAATATAGGACTTAAAGGGATGTATGGAATTACTATTGAGTCCCTCATGTTTTTACGGAAAATTACTGAAGTTGAAAAAGCAATTGATAGAGCAGGTTTTTTGACCGGGACTAACCAAGCCTGTAAAAATTACATGCCAGGAAATGTGGTTTGTGGTAGAAACAGATCTAGTGTTAAGACCTTCATAGTACGTTGTGGGTAGTGTATTGGTGCCCTTTCCTTTCTGTCCTCAAGTTGTTGAAACTGCATGGGTAAGCCTCAAATAAGCTGCCTTCTCTTTGCCTTAGCTCCACTTATTTGGAGAAGAATGAGGAAAAGTGTCAATATACTTCTAGTTCAAGATGTTGAATAGACACAAGCCATTGGTTCAGCTTAACACATGTTAAAGGAGAGAGAGATACCTAATTGCATCAAAACCACTCTTAAGTTCATGTATGTGGAGCCCATCAAGCTGAAAGCATCCAGACAGCATCTGCTGTTATCAAATCACTCTTGAGTCGAGCTAATTAAAATAGAGCTTCATTTTTCTGAACCATTGTTTGGCAGGAATTTGAAACAGGTCTAACCCAATTTCTGTGTGTTTATGAGCCTTTATTATATCAAAAGTACTTTTCTGTAAATGTACAGGGCAGTGTTAAATGAATTGATCCGCACTGTATCACTGTAGATGCACTATGGACTTCCTAATGATTTCTCTTCTAGCTTTTTCCAGATATACCCCAGAAAGCTTGCTTTGTCCCTTATCGTGTCATCTTCTTTCTCTCTTTTCCTTTCTGTCTCACTCTCAAGAAAGTAAATGTCCTTGTATTTCTTTCTTTCATATCCTCCTCCTCCACTCTATTGGGATTTTTATATTATTAAAACATTTACACATTTGCTGCCACATGCAAATGCAGAATAATAAACCAGGACTCTTCATACTCCAGACAGGAGGAGGAGGTCTCTCACCACTGATTCTTACCCAGTACTCATCCCTGTTGATTACTGGGAATGGAGAAGAGGGGAATCTAAACATTGCTATGTTGAATCTGTTTGATATGGGGTTTTTGTCCTTAATTTTTTATTTAAAACATTTTACATTTCTTTGTGCAAATTCTAGGTGTCACATTCCTCTTTATAATTTGCTACATACCAAACAGAAAAGTTAGAGAGACATAGAAATTGCTCCCTGAAAACAGGTTGTACTCTTTGGCATCTAAAAGCTAATTCATGAATATTCTGTGTAGAAAGAGAATACTGCACATAGGGCCAGCCGGTTCAGAACATAAGAGCGTGAGTAGCAGCCCAGTGAAACAGTAAAGTAAGGAAATAACTATTTTTCTGGTACCCAGTACAATCCAAGCTGTTCATATGATATTCTCAAGTCTTAAATTTATTTCTGAGCAGTGGATTAATATTACAAAAAAAGGAAGTTAAGGAATAACATTAGGTAAAAATCTCGACAGTGATCTGTCATGAAATCTTCTCCCTAGAAAGGTAGTAAAGACTTTTTGACTTTTAAAAATCGATGGACAAAATATAAAATCTTTCTGAAATATAAATATACTTTCTATATAGTTCAAGGAAGTTTGCTTCTTTTAACTCAGTTAATTCACCTTGGAATGGAATTTAAGTGCATTTTATTTTGCATTTAATGCAGTCTATTCTGAATGCGTATATTCAGCTCCTCTGTGTAAAGCTAAGAGCAGCATGCATAAATTGATACCGGAAGCAAGTGTAACGTTTTGCTGTAAGCAAACCAATGGGTGAGGCTCTATTAGATGTTCCCAAACTTAGGAAGTATTATTGGCTCCTGTTCTGTGGTTTTAGTGAGATGAAGAAAATTTTTACTCAGAAGTTTGGTCTTCTGTTCATTGACAGCAACTCTCTCCTGATTCCTGTTTTAATAAATTAAAGTGACTTTAATGTTGACAAAAAGCAGCAGAGTCACAGTATTCAGAAAAATAGAGCATAGACATTGTACTGCGTGTTTTTTCTGTAAGTCTTGTAAGCAAACCTAATCTGAGGGCCCTACTGCTAGGGGTTTGACTAATCTCATTATTTATTCAGTTCCTATCTTCTTTCCTGAGACCGTCAAGGTGTACAGTGGGTACTTGTCTTCCTAGCAACTGTCTCATCAATACGGTCACTTTCCCAGCCGAGGGACGTGAGACAATGGCTTTGAGAAGAATTTCTGGTAGAGCACAAAAATAGAGGTAAATCTAGATACTCTTACATGCAAAAGTAATTCAAACAATATTTCTGCTCACGTCATGGTGAGTACAGAATGAATGTGTCAGATCTAAGAATATCTTCATTGGCTTCTCAGCATTTCCTGCTTATGCAATTGTTGCTGTCGTTGCTACTGCAGAAAGAAGTTTGCCATTCTAGCAAGAAACACTTTCTTTTTTTGTTTTACAACAACAATAACAACAAAGTCAAGTGTTTGGTCTAAGGATCCAAAAGCCCAGGAAATGCATCTCTAGGGCTCCTCGTCAATTTGGGACCTAATGAAATATAGAAAATACTCAATAAAAGCACCTTTATTACTTTAAATGTTTAAATGTGGAGTTTTTAGCCATCAGGTTAATGTTTTTGTATCTTTTTTTGATTTGATTGTGAGCACTTTTCCAGGTATCTCTGCCACTTGAGCACTAATTGGATTTCCACAGATAAACGGTGCTAGCTGCAGCCCTTACATCACTGTGTTTTTACTTCATCATTATTTTATTTGTTTTTACTGTAAAGGTTAATAAATCTTGGTATGTTTAGAGTATGAAACAAGGCAGGCGGGCTAAGAACTGCAACGTGAAGGGGTGAAGTTTTATATGCTGCTTTCTCAAGTCTGAAGAGTGGAAGGAGAAACCGTGTGCCCTTTGTGGTATTTCTAATGGGCTGCTGGGTATATTAGTCAGCCAAGTAGCGATCCATAATCCTTAAGATAAAAAGCGTTGATCTCTCCACTAGTTCTCAGACAGAGCTGTAAGGCATTTGAATTGGGTTACCATTGATTTAAGGTGGGGAGAAGACTGAGTAGGATGGGTTTGCTTAAAAAGGGATATGTGGGATTTATTTAACTTTATTTAATTTTTTAAAGAAAATGGGAAGCCTTTCAGTACATGTACACCTGAGTTCCCTCTGGATTCTCAAAGAAGTTAATACAGAACTTGCCAGTATTTTAGGGAAGAACTAATTGAATGGCAGATTTTAGTCAAGGTGTAGGCTGCAAATAAATTTCAGTAAGAATTTATCAAGGTCCCAGACATTTGCTGTCTCACCTATTTGTTCAAGAAAGGGTGTATTTTTTACCATTCTCATGGTTTCCTGGGAAGCTGAGCTTGACTTCCTACCACAGTAGAGGTAACCCTTAGTTTCCAGCCACGAAGGCAGTGTGGAAGCTCTTTTTGGCCTAGCAGGATTGAAACTAGTGCATTTCAAACACTCACCCCCAATTTTGGACTTTGTGGCTTAATAGAAATTGATTGAAGAGCCTGTACTTGGGCCAAAGCAGCATTAAAGACTGAATCTAGTTTCTTTGGTTACAAAGATAGAAAAATGCCTTGTAGCTCCTATGGATCAGGTGCAGAGTCTTGAGAAAACTGCAATGTTACAGGCTCAAGCTTTCAGTTGTGCCAGCTCTCTGTAGCAACAATGGCCAATCTTACATTGGTGTTAATCCCTTGCTGTGGTATGGACCCAGATTTCAGAGAGACCGTTGATGCTTTCTGTGGCATTTGTCAAGGAAACGGCTGCTTTCTTTTTTTTCCTGAAGTGAGTAATTGTTTATTAATTTTTCAGCACGTAAAGAGTATAATTGTAATAGTCCCTGACAAGTGCTGGCTGTGCCAAGGTTTAAGGAAAACGGAAAACAGTGGAAGTGCCATTTTGAACTTTCTCTGATTTTGTAGGCCTTCCTGGTTTGGACCCACATTTCTGTGTAGGAACTAGGCAGGAGCACCCTGGCTTGAGTATTAATTCTTTGTAGAACTAATTGTCTTAGGATGATTTAACTGAGTTTAGGATGGTGGGATCTTACTCAAGTGTTTCAAGAGAGAGGAGGTGGTGATGAGTACACATGATTTTTTGGTACATACAGTGCTGTATTGGTTGAGCAGCATTCTGAATTTGTCTTGACACCTATATGCTTTGTTTCTTTTAGTAGTGAATGTAACATCCATGAAAAATGCCAAACTGACCCCAGGGGAAAATGAAGTGGACCCGTTGTTGGCAGAATATTTATGGTATGGACAGCTACAGTGGAAGTGTTCCTCATGTTTGCCCTTACATTGTGTCTTACTCCTGTTGTAGAGGAAGTATCGTAAGAGTTTACAGGGAAGCTCAGTTGCTTTTGGGGCTGCTCATGCAAGTTCTTAAGTATGACAGAGAAATTCTGTGCTGTGAGCTTCTTTCTGTTGAGAACTGGACAAAGACAAGGGACGCAGCTGCTTTCCAATCTATAAAATTATTCCACTTGCAATCCCCATAGACTAGGCAGCTCTGGCCAATCAGATTTCTTGCCCCTTACTTAGTTTTTCCCTTAATGGGGCAATTAACAGCAGGAACAAAGTGCACGGTCTGCTCAGTCTTTATTATTATTTGTGTTGTAATAAATGTCTAGGAGGCCAGTTACAGACCAGCACCAGGCACTGTGCAAATCCAGAGTAAAAGGATGATTCTTGTCCCAAAGAGCCCTAAGTAAAATACTAAATTTACATAAAGGTCTTCAGTGTTTTAAGTCCTTCTCCTTTTGCTATTGCTGCCCAAATGCTGTGGTTTGCATGATTTATTGCACACCTGTCACAATTTCCATCTGCTTTAATGTTTCCAGCATGAAACCCTTTGTTTGTGGTGATCCAAGTAGTTTTCTCCAGTATCTCCTTATTTATTCTGTCATTTGGATCTTCCACATAATAATGCCATCATAGCCCCCTGACTTCACCCCTAATTGTTTGGGGTTTTATTGCTGCAAGGAAAACACTCATTTTCTAATCTACATTTCCCATGGATTAAGAATTATATTAAATGGGGTTATTGAAATAGCAGGTTAAAGGAATAATAGCGTGCTGATTTTTCCTGTACATTTGAGTCATTGCAGTCTAAACCATCTTTATAGCATCTTCCAGAGGTTGGTTCTATTTTTGATCCTCTTGCACAAAATTAAACCACTGTATTACTAGTATTTTCCAGTCCCTTGACTGGAAGGATCCTTAGAAGGATCTAAGTAAGTCTGAACAATGATCCTGTTCTGGTGTGTCTCTTTGATTGATTTAGCCTTCTCGAATTTACCATTCAATAGCCATTTTAAGTACTCGGGCACAATTGTTACGTGTGACACGGACTTCCTGTCCTTACGTCATCTTCTAGCTCCCTAGCATGTGAACGAACCTTCAGCAGTCCTTGTCTGCACTGTAGCTAAAAGAATGAAAATGTAACAGATTACAGCTTCATTGGTTTTTACATTTTGCACGTGTGAAGATAATAGGGTAAAAGAGATTTCTTTCAAAAGCTGGTGTATTTGAACTCTTCAGTAATGGCAATATGGAGAGGGGAGTGAAAAAGGTAAGAGTTGGAGGTGCTGCCATCCACTCCTCTGAAAGCTGTATCATGCATTTTTTTTAGTCGTGGAGCCACGGAATGATCTTGGTTCTGCTGTAGTGAGCATCTTGGACACTGAGTCATTACATTCCTTTGGAATGATTCAGCTCAACAGCTTGACACTTGCATTAATTTTACAGCACAGAGCCCCAGTGATCCCTAAGCTTCCTTCTGTAAGAAGGGAGAAGCAAGATGTATAAATTGGGTGCTGTCATGAAAAGTTATAAAAATCAGATTCTCTTTAATAAGTTTTGACCTTTCACCTTCTCTCTGGCATCTTTCTTGGGTCTGTTGAATCAGTTTAACTTTATCATGGCACACTGGCTTCACCCACACTTGGAAGCTAGATACCTTACCTGCTTGCATGAGACGCTGACCACCTAGTCCATATATTATCCACTGTGACCCAGTACATTCAGCATTGAGGTTATTGCCTTTTTTATGTAAACAGAACTTCAAATAATTTGCTACCAGTTGGATTGCAGGCATTATTGCCCTGCCCCCCGCACCCCTCCTTGTTCATCTTGCTGCAATACCTTCTTTGGTGGTACTGGTGATTATGGGAAGCTTGCAACTTAAGCTTAGGCAGAAGTACAAAAAGGCGTTTTTAAAGTTTATTTTTCCTCTGAAAGTGAGATTCTATCTCTTCAATAAAAAGTTAAAATGTTTGAACTCTAGAAAAAAGGTTCATGCCACTCATTGGTTAAAATTTATTATGGCTGCATTAGCAGTTTAATACATTTGGTTTGCACTTTTGCTCATATTTCTTATAAGATGTTTTTCCGGCATTTGTCGTTTCCCCGTAACAGTTTGTATTGTGTTAAACCTGATGTTATGAAGTCTCATTTGGAGGTGTATTTCTTTCTGAAATAAAAAAAATACATAGCACATTTTCTCTGTGTATAAAAATAGTTGTTGTACATTTCTTTTAAAGCATACGTAAAAGTTCCTTGTTCTTTTTAGGTTTATGCATGTAAGTATTAGTTGAATATTATTCCTCTTAAAAAGAGAAGAATTTTGTCAAAATATTCTTGCTTTAAATCGAATCAGAAAAAACTGAAGATGGCAGAGATATTTCACTTTGAAAGGTGACTACTACACAGACGAAGTTGCTACTTTTCATAAGGGCTTTTACTCCATATATCAATGTGTTTTAAGAGAGACTTGGGTCAATAATACCATGCTTTAGAATTCCCTAAATACATATTTACACAATAGACCTTAAAATATATTAGTCTATCATGTCAGCTCCTGTACACTTCTATCAGGGATGTTTTATGTCCTTAACATATGATACAATAAAACTTTATTTTATATAGCATTTTTCATACAAATTGTATTCTAGAATGCATTGTGGGGTTAAATAAGACTTTCACAAGGTTAAAATTAAAAAAAGCTCAAGGGCACAGGAAAATTAAGGCCTTTGCATAGGAACTATTTATTTAACTGAACAATGGGAATCTGAATGGAGAGGCTGCCGAGCTGAGAGAGAGAGCCTCTAAGTCCGATTCGAGCTGCAGATCAAGATCCCTGGAAATGGTAAGGTTATGTGAGGAAAGACTGGTTCTGTGTGAATAAAGAAGGTGGAAAGGTCACGCCTTTATGAACAGCTGGAGGAAGCGTGAAGTGGCTCCTGGAACAAAGAAGTTGAGAACAGGGACTACATGGAGTCACCTCTTTGTAGTGAGAATAGTGGGAGAAATGAGGGGAACGTATGTTGAAGGGAAAGCAAGCATCTGAAAGCATGCCTGTACAGCTAAAGTGGTGGGTGAAATTGATGGGGAATAGGATAGCACTGTACCCCGAAGATTGTTCAGCTTCTTCATTTCTGCTCATTGCAGTATGTGTAGGGAGTGGCAGGGGTCCTGGCTCCGTGGAGGCTGTCCCTGGAACTAAGTAGGCACAACAAGATGACATGAAGACAGCTCAGCTTGGATTTTTTCTGGCTTTTATCAGTTTTTTTTTTTTTTTGGTCACCCTATTATTGTAAATTAAGCAAGGCTTTTTTGTATGTGATAATTATAGATAAATGTATTTAAAGTAGATCTGGATTTTGTAGTCCTCAGGAAAAAGAGGAAGAGTAATTTTTCCCCCCGTCCCTGTCATGTGTTCGTTTTAATGAGCAATTTTAAAAAATTGAAAATAAAAGAGGAAAATGAATAGGTGTTGAACCAGCCTGTGATATGTAAATGCCAACTAGTAATTACCTAAAACCTCAATTTTCTTTCTGTTTCATCTTGCAAAACATTTCATTTCCACTGAGTGAAAACACTTAATTTGGGCTCCGCCGGCGGGCGAAGCCTGCCGCTCCGCGCGGGGCCTGCCGCGGGCCTCGGCCAGGGGGCGCCCTGGCCCCGCGCTGGCGGGCGCCTCCAGCCCGCC
>JAVKLA010000001.1:5516933-5626969 GCA_034782735.1 Sagittarius serpentarius
GCTGCCCGGGCATTCACCGGCCCCGCCGCCGCGCCTGTCGCCGGTAGCCTCGTTCGTCCAAGTGCTAGTGAGCACGGGGTGATGAATGCCTGGCTGTAGTTCGTTTTCCTACCTTTCGTCCGGCTGCTGTTACGCTGACGGTTCCGAGTTGGATTTCCTTCGTAGAACTCGCAGTTGTCCGAGTTTCCGGGCACCTGGGTTTTTTTTCCTTTTTAGCTTGCGTTACCGCTTTTTGGTTACGGTTCTGTGTTCTTCTAGTTCTGGGTTCCTAATCTCAGATATGGTTTGAAGTTTGTTTCTTCCTTGCCTTTGTTCTTTTTCTCATTCTGACTCCTGTGAATCTTGCTTTAAATTGTATTATGTTTTTTTTTTCTTCTTCTGTTTTACATGAGGGGTTTTTTTTATTGTTGTTACTGCATTTTTACACTTTTCCCGATACGACTTTGAGATCTGCCAAACTTTGTAGGTTTCTAGGTTCTCTCACAACAGAAATAATTCGTGGGGTTCTGTATGGTTTCATAAAAATTTCAGTGAAATCAAAGGAGCTTTAAAGTGATTCCTCTCTCCTGACTGACCTGCAGATACTTTCTTTAGAAATAACAAGCAGTCTCTGTGAAATATGAATTTCACTGGAATTCTGGGGCCCAGAACACTGAATTGGGAAAAGGTTTGTCCCAGGAGAAGGAAGTTTGTGTTAGAGAATGTTGTGTATGTAGTGTCCCAGGACCCTGACTCTGAGAGAGCTCTGCCTGGAATCTCAAGGAACAGTGCCTCTTTAGTGAGATATATGGCTTCATAATTAGCCCCTTGCATTTTTTCATGAGTGCTAGCATCAGCGTTCTATGATGTGTTTCCCTGATTAACAGCTGCTTTGCAACTATTTCCGTGTGCCACTGATAACCATATTTGTCAAGTTAGTCCTGGCAGAGCACTGATTTCTTACTAAAATGCAGCATTTCTGTTTGAAGGGGTTTTCTTGTTCATTGCAGTGCTAGGCTTTTAAGTCAGCCCTTGTTAAAACGTAAGTTGGCTTTAGCCTGATGCTTGTTAACAGGATTCTGGGTATCTCCTTTAGAGTAGGAGTGCAGAAACCTTTCACAGACAATTTAATCTTCTGAGCCTTGCAAACATACAGCAGTACACTGAGGGGGTGTTGCTGTAGGCTAATATATTGATCAGTTCCATTTGCCCTATAGCTGTGGCCTTCTGCTCTGGCTGAAATAGGTTGAGTGTTTGTTGATACTGCCATATTATTATTTTTTAATATACTGGAAAAAAATTAATTCCAACTTCTTTTACATACGTCATGTATATTGCCAGTGTTGATTGCTTCCGCACATGTAATGTAAACTGTCTGTGCATAGTTCATGGCCTGTGCCGCCTCTGCTTAATGAAAAGAAGTGTTGCATTTAAACAGATACAGATCCACTCAGAAAGACAAAATACCATCCCTTGCAACGTATAATTCAGACCCAACCTTTACATCACAGGTCATCTCAAAGTCTCAGTCCATCAACAAATGCTGTTTAGTAATAACCTACAGAAGGTTCCCAGTATTAGGAAAACTATTAGAGCTCTTATGGGCTGTGCTCCTGGTGGCTTTTGATTCTGTTTTCCATGTGGAACTGTGTTACTGAATCCTGCGGAACTGTGGAACTTTTATTGATGAAGGTGATTTTCTTTTACATTTTTGTTAATTCATTGATTCATTGGTTGGTGGTTTGTTTTTTTTTTTTTTTTGAGATGGTAGAAAGTGGGCATTTGCCACAGTATTTTAAATTTCATGGTTTATTTTTCTAATGCTAGTAACTGATAAAGTAGCTTAGATTGCCTTATTGGAAACTGCAGCTTTGAGCATAATAAGAAACAAGGCTGGCTCTACCTTCCCCGTTAACATAAAAGGGAGGGATATTAGGAATGAGGGACCTTGGCTATAACGTCAAAGTGCTGTGCTTTGGCCCAGAATTTCACCAGCCTGCTGCACTCCCACAACATCTGCAATAAAGTTCCTGTCTCCATTTTGTATCTTTGACATTGAAGCAGAATATTTGGCCTGAATTTATGTAATTTGGCCAGACACAAAAATAATCCATGAATAGTTACATTCATCTTCTAATTAGAAAATCCAACTGTAGGACAAGACCTGCAGCAGGATTCCACCCACCACCACCCAGTCAGAACTATGTCTTTGTGTATCATATCACTGCAGGAGAAGTGGTGGTGGGATAGCAAGTTTATGGAATTGACTTGCTTTTAAAAGCTAAATACGCTGTCTTTTACTAAGAGAAATATGTACCTGATCCACTAGATAAAACTAGTTTGCTGGCCAGCGTGTGCTGGCAATCTAAGAATCAGAGTAGTGATATAATGCATATTATTTGGCGGTGTCCTAATACTATAAAAATTTGGAGAAGTGTTACAAATGATACAGAAATAGTATGGAACAATGTTACCAGCTGAGTCAGAGTGCTATTTGCTGCATGATTTTTTTTTGGCTATACACAGGACTGCAAAGTCTTCTCATCTTCCTCCTCCTTTTTCTGTTGTTTAAATTATGGACTGCAGTTGCCCTTGTTTGTGCAAAGAAAATGATCCATAGAAGGTGGGAAAGTTCTTGTGTATTTTTGTTGAAAATATTGGCATTTTGACATGGCCAAAATTGCTTCATAAGTTGCTCATGTATACGAGATGAATTATAAAAATGAAGAAGTTTCAGCTAAGCCTATAGGAGGAATGTTCAGAAGTAAATGCAAACACAAATATGAGAAACATGGGATTACTGGGAGGAGGAACACATGTCCAGGATTCTTTTTTATGAAGTTTGTTGTTGCTTGTAATTTTATTTTGTTTTAAGAATAAAAATGTTGTGAATAATGGGGGAAGTGATGCAGGGGAGAGATAAAATAGCAGTTTATTTTGGACTGAAATTTACTACTGAAATGTTTACATTTTTACAAGGCAAAATAAGTTTTCGTGAAGGCTTAGAATCAATAAAATGTTCACATGGTTGGGATTGAAATAGCACAATGAAAAATACTGCTTATTTCTCACAGGTTTTTTAATGCTTAAAACCCAATAATTAAATATGAGAGCTTGCAGAATTTCAGGTCTGCATGCCGTTTGTGTCTGTGTCTCTAGCTCACTAAATGTGGGAGGGAGTGTTGAGTTTCTGAAGAAACAAACAAGTAATTATTGTTAGCAGGAAAGTGGTTTTGATATGTTCACATATCTGTTGGTCTGCTCATTTGGGCATCTTTCTTATTCAGCGTATTATCTTAAGGTTATTAGTTTTGGCGCTTTATATTTCTGCATCTGGCGTAGCAATATCAGCACAGTTTAAATCTGTGATTTGCCTGTCACCTGCATTTCAGCTGGAGGCAGATCAAGTGCACATAAATGAAACCGAAGTGTACTTTATGTGGGGTATTTTGCTACAGTATTTTATGGTTCAAAATTACTGAATGTAAACTTAAGGGAAAAAATGAAGGAAAATAAGAAAAGGAAAAGAATTAAAAATACCCCATTCATTTTATCCTCCCAACTTTGAAGTGTGCTGGGACTTTGTCAAATTCCCGTTAAAATAAATATGTCAATTTCATCTCTCTTCCAAATTCATTTATCATGCTTTTTTAAAAGGTGTTTTCTGCTTTACCTGATGTTTAAATTGGATTCGCTCGTTTATGCTGTTCTTTGCTGTATCCCCCATGTTTTTCTTAAATGAATTAGTAATGACAGCGTACTCCATCATACCCTCTCTACAGCCACTTTAAGGGAAGCCTGGTGATCTAAACCTTTTAACCTATTAAAGATGATTTTCCCCAATTGAATCAGACCCACCACAGGTGTAATAACTAATCATTTAAACTACACCTGCTATTATGTATTTTTAAGCCATTATGCATGTTGGATAGATGATAATTCATGTTTATTGCATTGTCCGATGGATCCGTTTTGCCTACACTAGCCTGATTAATGTATTTAAAGAAATAAGAGATGCAATTTAAAAGAAAAAAAACATTGATGGAATGCACTGAGGAGTACATTGAAAGTGCCATTAAACCCATCAGAACTTTGCTCTCTGACCAGAAATGCATATTCGAAGGGTTTGATTCAAACACAAAGTAAAACTTAGTGATTTCAGTAGTGATGCTGGTATTTTTCCTCCTTTTCCTGTTGTGAAAAGTTTTGAAAACCTTTTTGGAACTGAATTCTAGAAACTATATTTTAAGATAAACTCTTCAAGACCTACCTAACACAGGTCTAGCATATACCACCATTTCAGGAGAAAGTTTATGCCACTGTTGGGGGAGAAAAACCTCTTCCATGCATATGCATGGTTATTTTTAGCTCTAGAGGAAGGAAGTAATCTCTTCCAGTAGTTCACATGGATGTGTCCATCTCCTAAGTGCTGTTAACTTTAGGCACATTATTCCCCCTGATGCCGTGATCAGAACAAACGTCTTTGTATAAAAGTAACGTGAATCACTAGTGCAGCAACATGTAATAATGCGTGTAATAGTATAGGAGAGTATGTGGAAAGTTGGCCTACCTATGAAGAAAAAAATTAAATACCTTTCATTGGCACTAAATGGAAATGTAAAAAACTAGTGCCATTGTCGTTGATGCCATTGAGTATTATCCCATACTTTACCTTATGTTTGAGTAAGTGGTTTGTTTTAACTGCTCTGTCACCTTAAAGAAGGATGTAGAAGTCAATCTTTAGACAAAAGTAATCTGTGATTTTTGCTGGTGTGGAACATAAATTTAACTACTCCTCTACCCATTTATGCCATGAAAAGTGACTTTTTTGGTATTTTTGTTATGTGAGCCAAAACATGTGAAGCTGAGGTTTATTTATTGCTTTCAGTAAATTAGAATGATGGCAGTAAAGGCCTTAATCTCTTAGCATGCATTCTTACTAGTAAGCCTACTAGTTACAGATCACATGCTTTGTCTCAAGGCTGCCCTCAACTATAGGAGCCAATTTAGGTAAGAAGATCACAATATAAGTGACAGAAACCCCTAAGAATCTTAATGGAGTTTTTTGTACAGGTTGAGCTGCTCCAAGAGTGATTCAACAAGAAACTTCTAGGTTGAAATACTGTAATTGTGCTGTCTGATTAGAGCTGAGCCACAACCTCTGATGCTCGTTGAACCATTTATGAAAGTTGAATCGGTGTCAGCTCCAGACCATCAACATGTGTTAGATGCGATGCCGTACTCTGCAGTACAGAATGCATAATGTAAAATAGGAATTTGACCATTCCTAACTTGGATCTTTTTTTGTCTTCTATTTCTCCAATCCTCCTACGCTCATCAGATTGCAACAGCAGTGAAGTTTTTACAGAATCCACGAGTCCGCCAAAGTCCTCTTGCAACCAGAAGAGCATTTCTGAAGAAGAAAGGTATGGACTCTTAAGTTTGTAGTCTCAGTGATAATGAGGGAGCTTGAGTTAGCATAAAGACAAAATGTGTTGCTATGGAAAAGTAGATGTTAAGGACAAAGCAAGTAGTCTATCTCAAAAAAAGATTTGAAGTTTGTAAGAAATACCAGTCTCTTTTGTTCCAAACTGACTAAAGCAATGTTGGCACCAGATGTGGAACTGTAGAATACAGAAGACACATTGGAAGTTTTTGGGTTAGCTATTATCAGACCTTTTCTGCAATGAGGACAGTTTAGAGCTGTGGACTAGTTGGTCAGTTCTAACCTTAGTGACATTGGCTTTAGCATGACCAGCTTCTGGGTGAAAAGGTCGAATGTTTCCGAAGAGAGCCAGAGAGAGGAATGAAGGGCAAAAGACTTAGTGAAAGCAAACAAGGTCAGGTTAAGGTCAAGCTTGGGGTCAACCTGACTTTCAGGCTGAAATGGTAAACTACTGACTGAGTTTAGCCCTCTTCTATAGCAGGGTTAGAACAGATCCTGACAAATCCTGTATCGTCTTAGACAGACAGAACATACTTTGGCCATTGCCTACTGAGAATTTATTTTACTTTCGGACTCATAGCGGAACTATCTTTTGTCTTTTTTTTCTTTCTAAAGTTTTTAGTCCACAACTTACAGCGCATTTCAGGTGAAGTTCACTCCATATTATGCTACCCTCCTGGGACCATATTGCTTAGATCCTTACTGCAAGACGTAAATAATGACAGTCTTACCTTGGAGTTAATTGCATGCACTATGGAGCACTTTAAGCAGTTGGAATGGGACGGAAAATACAAACTCCAAACTTCACAGGGGAGTGACCCACTTATACATTGAAGTCATAAGTACTTCAGGGTACATCGAATTCTATAGCTAAAGATCTTGAGTTTTGAAAAGCAGGGAAGCCTATGAGATATATATATCATTCTGTTTGGGGTTATGAACTGTTTATTGAGGCGCCTGAGACCTGATATCATGAGATGGAGAGTTCATGTAGGTGTACCACTTTGCTCATCTTGAACAGCAAAGGACCTAGAAGGGAATGACAGTCTTCTGTTTTAGCAATGATGTCATGACAAGTAGTTCACGGGTACATTATTTTGAGTGTAGTCCTCTCACTTCTTGTCCTAGTGCCAGTTAGAGAACATTCCAGTCACATAGGTATGTTGCTTGCCCTGCCCTGCCATCAGAATGGCATTAAAATTTGGAGCCTCTTGGCCGCTGTGCTCCATGAGTTTTTCCTTGAAATATGTGGACCTACAGGGAGTAATTAATCATAAAAGCTTGGGGATTTCAACTCTATCATCGAAGCAATGAAGCAAGGGAAAGCTGAGCCTAAAAGCTGTGCTGATTACCCGGGGTAACCTGATACAAAATCTATCGTTGCTGAGAGATCCTTAGCCCCCAGTATATCGTGCAATATTATAACTGCCTGATCTTCTTCTGTGCTGACAATGACCAGTTATTCCTCATTTTCTCTCTCAACACAGCTGGGTTAGAATTTCATTTGCAGAAGGTATTTAGAGCAATTTAGAGACAAATGTCTCTGGTGTTTGCTCTGCACTTCCCCACCGCAGGCTTTGCTGAACAGTTTTTAGTATCAGGAGCTCCATCTAATCTGTTTAATTTTAATAAATCCCTGACTGGGAGAAGAGGAAGGGTGGAGAGATGGAGGCACAGAGAAACTGTGGCCTGACTAATACTTCTTGTGAATTACTTGGCTAATAATTACTAAAGATCAGAAATGGTTTGGTAGAGCTGTTTGGTTGTTCCTGTTTGTTAATTAGCCCTCCTTCCCTTTGTACTAATTGTTTGTTTGAAAACTTAACAGTAGGAGATAGGAAGGAGCAGGGTCCAGTAGTGCCTGTACCCAGCAGTCACTGGAAATATGTCCATGTGGAATCTGACCACTGAGCTTACAACATGACCTCTGTTCAGTGCTCAAGAGCAGAAGGTACATACCATCATGGTACCTATGTGTTCTAGCGGATGGAGGCAGTTAATCTTAAAATATAGATGTTGTGGCAAGTTTAGTCCTGAGTAAATGAGGGATTACACAGTTTGGTAGGCTGTTCCCCCTATTCTCTGATATAGAGTCACTGATGTCCCAACGCTAATGTTTATCCCGATTTCACAGGTAGGCTGTCTGGTAGCAGAGTCCTCACTGCTGGTCAAAAAAGCATTTTCTGTAGAGAAGCCATTTCAGTTACCAGAGTCTCTTTTATCTTTATAGGAAATAACACAAAAGTACCCTTGTATTTTTTTCACAGTTACTCTGATCCAGGTTTCTTCAAGCAGAAATTGCAGTAGATCTTTTTATGGACCCCAGAAGAAGGTCGGTGGAGGGGAATTTTCATATCTATAGATAGTTGTACACCATGTATGAAGTTGTCTTTTGTAGTTACTTTTGTGGAACCATACAGGAGAGGTCTGTGACACCCCACTAAGTCTGGTTAAAAACTCCCTCAGTGGAGAGGATGGTGCTGGATCACCCTGTGTCTGTGAACGCGGAGGGAGAAGACCAGGTGCCCTACCCCAGCAGGAGCCTTCCACTACCCCAGCTATATAGCCTATGCAGGCTACAGGGATAGGATTGCAGCATGAGCTGTCGGTGAGCTTTCAGGTCCTGCAATCCCAACTTTGCCTAAGAAATTTCACTTCTGAGACTTGCAGAAATGGTTCCACCTCAAATTATATTTTTTTCTTCTTTTTTATAAGCATATCCTTCCTGAAAAAGGCCAATCAAATTTTATTTCCTTTTAATATTATTTAATATGGGAACTGGATTTTGTTTAATACATTTCAGTGCAGTGAGAAGTGAAAGTTTCTGCAGGATCATCAGCTGGACTGGGTTTGGTTTCTTGTGAAACAGTAGTTGCAGAGGCTGAAAGTAGGCTTTCCTGGTTACTTGCAGGTCAGGGGTTTGCTGAACTGCTCTCTCCGGAACACGGCATGACAGTGTTGGTGACAGTTGGGAGAGGGAGTGTGTCCTGGATTTGTAAAAGGCCTTTCAAAAGTTGGATGATATTTCTCTGTTGTCTTAAGCACTTTTAAACCCCCAAATAGAGGCATTAATGAGAAACATGAAGTTATTAGAATCATTTATCATTTTCTTTGAAGCTTACACTGGCATTTTGTGTAATTTATGACATTTCCTCCTTTTTATCATGAACTTCTTCAGATGAAGGGAAAAACAGCTGTTTCCCCTCAGAGTATCTGAAAGAAAAGAAAGGAAGAAAAGATGCTGTTTGTTTTTTGTCCAACTCGCTGATTCTGCTGATGACATGCCACAGAATCAGCGGCGCCTTGGGAGTAATTAGACAGCATGTGGGGTTTAAACCCTTGTGAAATGTGTCTGTCATCTAACTGTTGTGCCTCAGATGTCCTGTACTGCTCAGTTACCCATCCGGTAACTCATGTGGCTTGTTAATTTTGTGTACTCTGAATCTGTGACTTCTGGCAAGCTAGAGAAAGGGGGTGGAAGGGCACTATACATGTGGAGCTCTGTTTTTTGGGGTGCTAGTCTTTTGGGGCAGGGAAGGGAAAAACTGCTAGGTTACAGACTTAATTGTGTAATCTTGGATGAAGAACTTTTTTCTTAGTTGCTTGTGCTCTTCATCTGTAAAACAAGTACAGTAACGCCTTCCCAGAATGGGATTGGGGGAACAGACAAAAGCTTATGAGGAGCTCAGAAATTATAGTGATGGGAGAACAGAAGTGCATTAGGGCAAGCAGATGTGTAATTGTTAAGTTATATTGGGAGCATATCCACTCAGAGGATTGGACACTCTTCAGAAGATATGCTGCCTGGATTGGTCTTGTGTATATATATGTAACATAACGGGCTACATGCTTCCAAAAGCAGTCACACTCTCACTTGTTGAGATGGGTTGGAGGTTGTTGGAAGTGTTGCCCTTTAACATGGTGTATCTACTGATCTGTTTCATTACTTTGGCTGGTAGGAAGTGAGTTAGCACACAGAGTTTTCCTGTAGGTCTTGCACAGTTTTTTGCAGTGCATCGGAGTTCCAGAAAATTTTACTGGTGTCAATATGCCAGGCTATGGCGATTTCTGAAGAGATGAATAGATTATTTAATTGTACATGCCCCTTCCCAATCAGAGCTCAAAGACACTTGATTCCCTGGGAAAAAATGCTGTCAGACCCAGAATCTCTAGTAGAAAACTGAAGTAATTTTCTTTTTGTACTCCTGTAGTCTTTTTGTAGTCTTCATTCTCAGAAGTTGAACCCCTGTCTTTTCTCTTTTGCCAAAGAAACCCAAGTGGATCACCTTGAGGACCTGAGAGAAGGGAACACAGCCCACTGCTGGAGGGCTTTAAAGAAAGTAAATTCTTCAGCGGATTTCAATTTAACCCTGTTTTATTACTTTTCTTTTTTATAATTTAAGTCCATTTCATGAGGCAGTTTGCATGTCCTTGAATGGAATCTCGTTACCATGAAAGCTTTTTTAGCATTGATTTCATAACAGTCTTAATTTAATAGCGCCGTCATTACTGAGAAGCCCTGAGAGTGAGGCCCTAGCTTTCCAGGTCACTGACCTTTTAATTACAAACCTTGTTCTGATGGCCAGGTTATCGACTGGACAGCTCCCAACTCCTGCCCCCAGCATGAAGATGAAAATAACTGCCTTTCCTCCCCCACTTCCATAAAAGGGAGGAAAAGAGAAGTAACCTCTTGTGTTTCCAGAATTAATTTTCTCCTTCAGCTTTACTTTGTAATTAATTCTTTAACATGTCTCAGTGAAGCTCGAATAGTTTTTACAAAGCTTTTTCCTTGAGAAGAAAATACAATGCAAGCCAATAGAGTCCAGTGACAACTCATACAAAAAATATAGTTAGTAAATTGTGCCATCAAAATACCTACTTGGGCCAAACTGTTGTGGCCCTCCAAACCTTATGCTTTTCTAGCAATGACCATGTTTAATACAAGAATGTGTGATTAGGCCGTAAGTGTAGACTATTAAAGGAGTGCTAGATGACGTGTCCTTCTCTTCCGACTTGCTGACAAGATACAAATTTAAGAGATGGTGAAGAAAAGAAATGAAGGCTTAACTTCACTGCCCAACTGATTGTGAGTGAGAGCTTGTCCTGTTTTGTACTTACAGATCAAGTAACTTGTTCTCTAGCTGTATAGTAAGTGTTTTGCACCAATGCCTGCACAGACCTCATCACTTGCACTTGCAAAGCTACCAGTGAGACCTGGAATTCAGATATTGATAACAAAAATTTATTGCAAGAATATACTTAGAGAATTGAGCGTCTAGAACAAATTACACACGCAACAAACGCACAATGAAAGTTCACTAGCATAGGTAGAACCAGGGAGGGTGTGCTTTCTGATTATTAAAGAAGTTTGCAACAGGTATTCAAGTAGCATAAAGTCTAACAGCTTGTGTAGACTTACAGAAATGACTGTACCGGTTAAATGGAAGTCAGTGTATTCTACATTTTCATGATGCTTTTCATTTGAGGATCTTCGAGCACATTGTTCCCATTAAGCATTGAAACTTTGCAGCTATTTGCATGGAGCATGTTTGGTGGTGTGTATAGGGTTGTCGAGATCTCACTGTGCTTTCCACTAAAAAGCATCCACCTCTGAGGTAGAGGACAGCAGCTGCTTAACATCACTACGTGGTTTTTAGGAGAGGAAATGAAGAATACTCTATCTAAGTGATCTTGCAGAGGGAGCTTTAGGGATAGAGAATGTAATTACTGAGTAAAAAATTTACTAAGATTCTTGAAAAGCACTATGGGATATTTAATTACTAAAGATGCTTGGGCCTCTGTTTATGACTTTGAAAGACAGCTAATGTGCCTTACAGTATTTTGCTTAGGTTAAAGAAAAATATGTCCTACAGCCGTTCATGCAACCAGTTTGTTCTTTAGGTGCCTCCCATCCAAGCTTTGGGTCAATACAACCCTGCATAAATGGGGAACTCTGGTTGTCTCCCAAGGAACTTATTAGGGTTCCGAAGAATGACGAGTGAGAGAATGGATGCATTCATTGCTAACAAAACTCACAACAGTTCCTATCTGAATTAGCATTATCAGTAGTCACATCCGGTTTTGGCACTCTTATGTTTGTCCAATGCTGATAATGTTCAATATACACAGAAGGTTTCCACTGCTGGAGTCTCATAATCCAGAAGAACAGATGTGCTCATGATCCAGAAATTAGTTCCACAGTTCTGTATTTTGTATTAGTTACTTTCTTTTTTCTTTCTGAAAATGACTGAGATTCTCTATCCATCTGCTGTGAAGGAGATGTCTCCCTGTCCTGCCAATCTTCTGTCTGCGTATCTGTCACTTGCTGCTCAGTACCAGCCCATTCATTATGCTGACTCTTTTCCCCCATCAATTTTACCAGTGTTTGTGACATCTGAACTTGTCATGAACTTTACGGATTTTCTTGGCTTCTTTGGCAAGAAGAGACCTGCAGCGGTAGTGCTAACAAAATGTGATAAACTGATCAACGTTAGGACATCCTGGGGAATCAGATATGGCTATTCTTTGGAGTTGTCAGGGGTTTTGGAAGAAAATCTTTATAGTTGGTAGAAAGCCTTCACTATCATTCCTCAAGATTTGGAAGGAAGTTTGGAAAAAGTAATCTATTTAGTCCCTATCCACATGGAGAAATAAATTCATATCTCATCTTTGACTCTTGTCGCAGTCACTAGTGATTCACGAGAGGGCAGAAAAACACCTGACACTAGTTTAGGCATAACTAGCCATTTAATGCAGTGTACAAAGGAAGGCAATCCTTTCTTTTTCCTACCTTTTAGTGTTTATAATAGCCAGATGATTAAGAAAAGTGTGTGTGTGTGTGTTTGATAGAAACTATAGTTACTTACAAATGAATTTGTTATTTTAGAAGAATACTGTACTGGGTGTACATTTCATTGTTTTATAACAATTGGGTTTTATAGCTCAATGGTATCTAGAAACTAGGTTGAACAAGACATTTCTATCCCACTGGGAATTCTGAGGTTTGGAAATTTGTTTTTATATTAAATAGGGTTTAACATTTAAAATTGCAGAAATTTTTTAGAAAATGAAATATTATAGACCTGTCAGATCACTCTGTATTGATTAGACTGGATAATAAAAGATATTGATAGAATAATATAATATGTACTATAATAGTACAGTGAAATTATTTGGAAAAAATTTTTTTGAATTGTTATGAAATCATTACTTTTCTCCAGAACATTTTGGGGTTTTTTGAAGAAACACTTTCTGTATGAAAAAATTACGTCCTAGAAGTTTGTTGATGAGCTCTACTTGGAACTAAAGCTTTCATATAAGTGCTTTTGACTAGCAGGAAAATACATTGTTGTTACTGGATAGCTCCAACAAGCTTGTCATCTTGCACTGTTTTGTACTTGCACATTTGGCTTGAATACTCTAGACTGCTGGCTCTGAACACAGTATGTTGTTGAACATGAGAGAAAAAGTCCTACTTGGGCCTGTTTAAAGGGAGCAGAAGAAAAAAAGCCATGGAAAACTTAAGGCCTACTAATCTTCACAGTGTCTTGGTTTAAGCAAGATTATTTTAAAGGGCTTTGATGCAAGATCTGCTATTTAATATTAAAAACATGAAAATCTCAGTGACTTTCTCTTTGGTTTCTGTGTGAAGTGTTGAGAAGGTGCATGACAAGAGGCATGTCTTTGATGTTTAATGATGTTATGAAGAAAACATTGAGGAAGTGACTCTCACATTTTCTGTCCTCTAAATGCCTATCTATGTGTTCTATGAGAGAGGATACAAGTCACATTAGTGGTAATTTCCTTCCTCTCTCACTTCAGGCTCAACCAACAGTGATCTTGAACCATTTAGATCTATATGCCACAGAACAAGAGAGGTGATTAATTTAGAGTATATTGGGTAAACAGTCTGCTACACCTCCTGTTTCTATTGGGCCACAGAAATTCCTCACGCTTTCAGTGAAGAGTCCAGAATCACCTTTGCCATGTTTTTGTAGCTTGAAAATTATTGATAAATTGGAACAGACCAGTTTGGTGCCCAGGAAGTTGTGCATGCTACGAAATATTGGTTGTAAGCTTAATTTTAACAAATAATTGGAATGTCATGGGTTTAATGATGTCTCTCCACTTGGCTATCTGACAGTAACTATGTAATGTAAAAGAGCCGTTAAAAATGGCTTTGCAAAATTAACTCCTAGTGCTCACTGAGTGTGCTTTGAGTCATGTCTGCCTTGTTTTCTGTCAAAATAATATTTCCATTCCTGGTAGCATTGAAAAACCAATATGATTACAGCAGAATGAGTTGAAGTCTATTCTGGAAGACAGCACTAAAATAGTTATAGTCTGAGTCCTGAAATTGTTAGCCTTAGCGATGAGCAAAAAAGTCCCAGACCCTAAGTCTGACTTGTAAATTTAATAACTTACTTGTTATGTTTTCAAGTGAAAGTAAATGCAGAGTGCCAAAAGAAAGTCACTTCTGTAGTTACAATCTAAGAGCAGCTATTGGAGATCTGAGGTATGACTGCTTGCTGGCTTTGGGCAAGTTACTTTCTCTCAGCTTGCCCGTCTGTAAAATGGGGTTAATTACCACTTTTGTATTATTGACTTAGTAAGATTTATGTTAGCTATGTTTATAAACTGCTTTGATATGCTCGTTTTGGAGTTCTTGGTGCTGCAGCGTGTGATTTTTGAAGTTGCTTGCTGCAGTGAAAGCCACACTTGCAGAGAGGCTGAGAATTTACTTCTGTCAGCTGTGTATGGGAGGGGAGAGCTGCAAACTTTAGAATGTCAGAATGTCAAGGCTCAGGCAGATTGCGTGCAATCCTAATCCAGCCCTGCAGCTTTGACCTTTGAAGCAAGCTTCACCTTGAGACAGTTGAAGAGATCTATGTACGTTTGTATAAAAATATCTTTTGCGATAGAAGGAATTTGCTGTTCATGGTCATCCAGCCCAAGGTTTCCCCACAGTCTTCCTGGAGCAAGTAAAGGAATTCAGTTCCTGATCTGCTCTGTGAATGAACCTGGTATTCTAAGTCTAAAGAGACAGCCTTCTCTCTTGGGGCTAAAACAAGGAGTGTAATTAGGATAATCTGTGTTGCTCTTCTGCTGAAATCCATCTCAGACCTAATGATACTTTCCTGGTAGGAAAGATAAAGTAAGTTCCCATATGAGATAATTCTCTAGGTTCTCTTAGACGACATTTCTACTCTGTTTAAAACTATGTCTTTCTTGGGTGCCCGTGAACATGAAATCCTGCCGTTTGCTTTTCTGTTACGCACTGTTCCCTCTTAATTTTAATGTGGAGTGCAATCATTCTTTCCCTAGCTAAAAGGGGAATTTAGTTTTTGGTTCATTCTTTCCTATTCTTTCTGATGGAACCTAGTCCAAGCGAGACTCCGCTCCCCCAGGAGGAGAGCAGAGAATTCATTCTCAATGAAATCTGAGGCTCTCTGAAGTAAAAGCTGTTGACTTTGTCATACTGTGCAAATGTGCATTGCTTTTAGCAAGACAATAAAGGGTAAATGGGGTGATCTCTGCTCCTGTGGAGAGGTCGGGTGGTTACATTACACAATCTTCTAGAGCATCTTGCAGCAAATACATGGGTTATATTAAAAGTTGCAATCATATCATTTTTTAAAAGTAAATTGCTGACCTTATGCAGTGGAATCAGCTTTATTGAATTTCGCCAAAAATGCGTTTATAATCCCCCCGCCCCCGCATAAACATGATATTCATGTCCTTGCTGCCCATGTGGAAATGTCCCTTTTTATGGTGATAAAATTAAATTTGTCTTTGTCTCTGCCTTGCCTCACCTTTTAAGATTCCATCCTTAAGAGACACCAGTGGATATCTGTACCAGGGAATGAAGATGGGCAATATCCCTGCATGGCTGGCTGGCTGATTGTGAGCCAACTGCCACGGAACAAATAAATAAGCTTTTCACATTTAGAGGACAAATAAAGTTGAGGACAGCTGTAATATGGGTATTTTTCTAAGAGTGTTGTGACCTTAGCATAGGTAAGAATTTATTTTGACTTGGAAGTACTTATGCTTTGCTTCTGGATTTTTTTCTAATTGCAGTGCAATACGAAACGTAAAATCCACAAATAGTTATTGTGCTACTCATGTAATACTGTGTTACATGTCCTCCTTCAATAATGACTGACTGTAAAACCCTCTAGTCTTTGGCCACCTACAGCCCCCTTTCTGAATTCACTTGAGGAAAAAAAATTGTTTTACAGCATGCTTAAGAACGAGTATCCCATATTTCTATACCACTTCACATATTCAAAGTACTCTACAAATATTAACTGACTAAGCTTGTGACACCTTTTGTGGAATGGCAAGATTATAAGATTAATTTAATGTACTTCTGATTACATTTTCTCCTCTTTGTTAGACCGTTACATTCTCCAAACAATTTGCAAACTCCAGATTTCAGTGGGAAACAGAGGAGATAGCATCCCCATTTTAGATGGGGAAACTGAGTCAGATGTGTTAAGAACAGTTAGGTAATTCTGACTCCTAGTCATATATATAAATATAACCATACTGTGCCATACTGTCAGTGTGATGTACTGATGTTTATAGCATTTTCAGTAAAATTACTCAAAGCATTTTCATGTTTATCCTCTCCAGGCCCCAGCTGCTTTGGGGGGGTAGGAGAAGTTAAGGTAGTTTTATTCAATAAAATAAACGCAAACCATCTAGGTAAATGAAGAGGCAGATTGGCCTCAGCAGTGTTAGCATATATCCCTTCTTACAGGATCTACCCCACCCTGTCTTTCTTTCTATGTAGCATTTAAAAGGCTAGTTGCTCAGAGGTACAGAGAAGAATATCAGAGTATCATTGCTCCTGCTCTTCAAGTAACCCAGAGAATGCAGCTGTTAAACTCACAAATACAAAATACATGTTTAAAAGATGACTCTGTATGTGTTTAAAAAAGAGAGCGAGAGAGGATTCGAGGGAACCAAAAAATAGCAGGTTCCATTACTGTAATTAAATGGCAGCATTTAACCTATCAGGCCGTTGCGTGTATGTGAGAGACGAGCAGGGAGCTGCATTTGAAATGATCACTGTCTTCCTTGGGGGATAGAGTAGTTAAATAATTTGTTTGTGAGGTGTGAGTTCAGTGTCGGGTAAAGCAAGTGCTTGCGCGCGCGTGTGTATCTTAGAAGCTAGGGATGGCTGTGTGTTTACTGAGAATACCCTGGAGGTTGGTATTTACTAACACGTGCACTGTCAATAAGAACACAAGCTGCTCTTGCCCATTTGTTAGGTTATCTGCAGAGTCAGGGCCTCACCTCATCCCAGATATTGCATCATAAAAGGAGAGCTTTTTTCATGCTAGGCCGCCTGAGACAGACAGGAGTAGCACTAAAGAAAACCGTGGAGGAAACGGGGGAAGAAAAGAATCTGAGTCCTTTTGGTGAGCGTCATCTATTGCGGCGATGATAAAGGGTAAGTTGTTCTACCTGGTCATTGGACTTGGCACTCGGGAGCGTGAGGGCTGTGTCATCCCCGGGGGACCAAGGGCAAAGCTGCTGCTCAGAGGTCTGCCCCTTAAACAGCATGTCAAACAGTCACATCACCTGCAGCAGTGTCCTACCTGTGCCTGGCATGATTCCTATGCTACAAGACTGTAGTGTGCAAAATTACGAGGAGAGAGAGGGATCTGCAAAGTGCACCCTTGGCCCTTCATCATTGACCCTGACTCTGTGAAAAGCTCTTCGGGCACCCCTGTATAGTGGTGTTGATTAGCCTTTTGGCACCCTGGAAAGGAGACATGTTCTTATGTAGTACCCAGAAGGGAATATCTTCCCATTTTTATTCACTCCTTTTTTGTTTTCACTCACCTTTTTTGAGGCGATTGCTTTGTTTGGGGGGTATTTCTTAGTCCTGGAATTCCAAGAGCTATCCTCATACAGTGTGAGTTGATACTAGTAGCAAGGTTTTCAGCTGCTTCAGTTGCCTCACCTACTGATCTGCCTTGTGTTATATTGCAGGAACATGCCCATAAATGTTTCTTAATCTTCACTCCAGTTTCTGTGTGAATTCTGTGTAGCCACTCCCATTTTAACTCCTGGGCTGGAACTTTTGTGAGGCTCTAGAAGACAACAGACAGTGTTAAAAAAATAGGTATTTCGGTATGTCTAGTTTTAACATTCAACCCCAGTGACTGGATTTTGAGGGCAACACTTGGCTGAAAGGAGACCGGAGAAATGCCATGTATTTTAGCACTCAGTCAAAGCAAAGCATGAATTTGAGCCCTTGTGTAGTTTGGTGAGAGTCAGAAATCTGGAAGTATTTCCGAAGATGATCTACAAGCACCAAAAAAAAGGATAAACTTGTTACTTGAATAAACTAGTTGGTGCAAATTCCTTACCTAGCTCAAATGTATATAATTTATGTATAGATTATCAAAACTGTCATTTAGTCTTTATACATGATAATTGTGTCAGTCAGCAACGTTTTACAAAGGATATCGTGTAATATTATTCCTGTTTTACAGATGTAGAAACTGAGGCAGATGGAGGTTAAATGACCTACACAAGGTCAATAGCAAGGCTGGGAATAGAACCCAAATGTGTAGAGGCTTTTTATTATACTAATAAGGAAACTCTGGAGGTGTGTTTGGCATGGTAATCGGAACCCTAGAGAACTAGAAGCAGTTAGTATGTTCTGTGCATGTCCCGAGGGAGCAATGATGAAACTCCTTTTCTACCTTACCACTCCAGTTCTCCGTGTGTGGTCACCGTAGTTTTTCCACCACTTAACCTCATTATTTTTAGTATTGTTAGCATTAGTCGTCCTTTGGGCGTTTAATCCAGACTCCTTTAATTTTCTCCAGAACTCTGAAGAGCTGTTGAAGGCACATGGGGAGAAAAAAATAACAATAAACAAACCAAAAGATGAAAAATGATCTTTTGAAACTTCTGCTATTTTGTTGACTTGTCCCCTAGTGTTTTTTTTCTTCGCTCTTTTATCATGAAGGACCCTGCTTGAATGTGTAATCTTGGTTTCTTAAAAGTTCATTTGCTATTGTTTCTTTCTTCTCCACCCAAGATTAACATCCTGTGTGATGACATAGATGGTTGTTGTCTAAATGGACGCAATGTAACCAACAAAATTGTGAAGGGTGGGTGGAGAAATATTTATACAGTTGTGTTAAAAATTACAAAGTAGGTTTGCCTTTTAAACAGAAGGTATTTCAACACTGTTATTGGCAGCAGCAGCCTTTAATTTTACAGGTGGCTAGCTTTGTAGTAGCATTCAGCAAACAATATTTTAATGGCATGTAAAAAAATTTCTCTAAAACAAAAGAAAGAGAACGAGGGTGATTTATAATCTGTAATGAATACTTGCTGACGTGTCTTTTTATAATAGTGTATTAGTGTCTCTGTCTTTCTGGGGGAAGTGCAAACCAGATTGACCTGAAACATTTGTACCATAATAATCAAATATGTAATATTTAGATATATTTTCCTTAATTGACCTTATCTTCTCAGTGTGATGATACCTGACTCCTAGGTGTCTAACATCGATTCCGCTTTACAGAAACTGGGTTAGAGGAGCAAAAACACTCTGTAAGGTTGTGAGAAAATACTGTCAGAAAAAGGACTTAGACTCCTGTGTTCATGGCTCCTCACCCAGTGTTGGTTTCCGTATCTTTTTCCATACATACTGCCATGTATTTTTACATTTTCTTAGAAACATGCAGCTGTAGCTACTTTCTACATGTTCCTTATAGCAATTTCCGGATAGAGAGTGTGCAGTATGCGCTGTCATACTGCATATTCATTGTTCTGTTCTGTGTGTTCTTCAAACACTAAAACTTCATTTGGTATACACTTTATATGATTTTTCAGGTGATAAGTCTGACTAATGGGTTTGTTTTGTTCCTTTCTAAAGTTTAAAGTTTTGAAAGTAAAAGAGGAAATAAATAACACTGAGGCAAGTGGCTCTTTACATTGTGGTTAATCTTAGTCTGCAGAGGCTACTCTCTGACAGGTATTGTCTAATGTAGAAAATATCCAGATGCTCTTGTTTGAGGCAATCCGTAATTCCAGACTAATACAAGGAACTGGGAACGGTGCATCAGGGCAGACTTTCTTGTTCTTGCGTATAAAACTAAGTCATCCTTCAGATTTTCTGACAAATCTGGTTAAAGAATTCCTTATAATGGCTTGAAATTGCTGTTCATTTACACAATTCCTTTCTTTTGAATGCAGAGTTGAGGAGAAAGAGAGCCTGGTTATAGAGTTGCAGGCCAGCATAGTCCAGTAATAACAGATCAGCAGTGACTTCTAATCTGGAGTTATTCCACATTAGGGCCAGTCTGCCACGTCAAATCTAATATGGACCATATTCAGGCCCATACCACTGAAAGGCCTGGTTATTCTGTGCTGCAATAACAAAGGAGATGTTGGGGTTACAGATGTCTGGTTGGCTGCAGATCCTCCAGGTCAGCTCCTTCTACTTCAGTGTCGGAATTCTTCTGACGTGCTGGTTCAAGTTGTTGGAAATACAGTTTAAAATTGGAGTTCCGAAGGTAGATCAAAACCAAACCTCCTATATTGCCAGTGTTTTACCTTACCTGAATTTAAGACAACCACTAGCTTTCTCCTTAGAAGCTCCTAGAGATGGTATCACAGATCAAAGAGTAGCCAAAGGCCAATCATTTTGTTACTGTTGCTCAACAAGCTGCTTAACAAAATAGTTTTCTTTCACACAAAGTAAATGGATCTGAAGCACAAATGTTTTCCGACAGTGCTGTTTTTAAAATTTGTGGTAAGTTTTGGTAATGAAGCTTAGTTTCTAGGTTTTTGAAGTGCCATGTTCCAAACTGTTCTACTTTTGGAAATGAACTCGTAGAAGAAATTCATATCCTTTCATCTTTATAGAATGTTTTTTGTTGTAGTTCCCAATTTAATAGAAAGGACATTTCATAGACCTGGTATGTACTCTGGGTAAGTTACTTCATTTATATGTGCAGTGTTTTTCTTTCCAACCTGTCTTTCCTTCACATAGACTGTTGAACGCTTTGGGTCTGACTGCCTTATACACTGTTTCTGCACAGTACCTGGCACAGTACCTGCACAGTGAATGCCTTTTGGGGTCTCTAAGGAGTATTATAATAGAAGTAAGGAGGATCAGGAACCATCACCATGAGACTTGTTTCTCTGCAGGAATAACAGCAAGCATTTGCAGATCACAGGTTGGGTACGCTTGGAACTTAACCGTTTAGTGTATCTAATACTTGTTTTCTCTGAATGCATACTCTTATTTCTAGGGAGCTTGTCAGTTGTGGTAATGAATTATGACAGCACTATGGTTACTAGAATAGTGTCTCTTCCATTATCTGGATTTTCTCCCCTATGTGGGTTTCTTTTAAACAAATGTCAGAGCCTTGGTTATGTTCTGTTCCTGATGAACTACCTTGGAATTGGCATCCTGGCATAGAGTCTTCAAAGCCTTCAAACCTCAAGGTAGATACTAATTTGAAATAATTTCAAATATGCAGAGGTTTTTGTTCTCTGTGTAGAGTTCTCACGTCATGTGCTGGCTGAATTGGATGTCCTGTGTTCCTGTGTTACAGCATTGGTTTCCAGCTTAGTCACATGCATTGTCTCTTGTTCATCACTAGTGGTACGACAGACAGGTGGACTTACTCTGCCGTTGTCCATTCAAAGGAGGCTTTCTATCAGGTACTGTTCGTCTGCTTGTATGACAATAGAAAGGAAAACCTGAAGGCAGGAGACCTAAAAATAAAGCCCATAGATGATGATAAAATAAAATTTCTCCCTGTTTTTAGGAGTGATTTTTATTTATGTTACAGAAAGACTTTTTTCTTCTTTTTTGCTGATCATGTTATTCTTAGGGTTTGATTCTGTAATAGACAGGTCTTTGGAAGAAGGTACCCAAGACTGAAGTTTCACTGCGTTTTTGCATATGCTTGGTGCACAGGAATTTAACTGGGCTTTGTAACAAAACTTCTGGTTCTGTAATTCAGGTTACTGAGGACTTCTGGACATGTCTTGTTTGATTTAGAGTCATGTTGCTGTCTGCCTTTTTTCTAATTTGAACTTTTTGTGAAGAAAAAATTGTGCCTGTTGAATTATGCTATCTGCTACCCGAAGATTTGTTGCAGATTAATTAAAAAACGAGGCATCCAAATCCTGTGAAGGCTGTGATAGCACTGCATCTAATAGGACTTTTGCATTTCAGAATCCCAAGTCTGAGTCCCATTATCCAGCCACTTCATCCTGCATGTTATTCCTCATATTCTCCTCTTAGAGCTTTGGCCCCTGAAATATATAGCTTAGTATTGGAAGCTTTTACTTAAGGTATCCCTTCCTTTTTTTCTATGTGGAACAGAGATAACATACTTCATATAAGCAAGGAGCTTACTTTACGTTAGAAGAGGAAGACCTGACCTCTCCTACTACAAGTGAAACTGTATTTTCCCTGCCTTGAAACTACCAGTGAAATAAATACGTTTTGCACTGACTTATAATGCTGTGATTTATGCTGTGATATGCTTTGTGATGTTACAATGTCCTTTTGCCTTTGTGTTTGATTTTCTCCCCTCTAATAAATTTTAGTGGGTATGTTGTCAGTGAATTGGGGTATTTACCCAAAATGCCTATAGGAGAATCAGGCATTTTCCCTGCTGTCTGCTGCATCAGAGAAGGAATCCTATGCATTTTTTTCCCCCTCCCATTAATCTTACTGCATTTTTTTTCTACATCTTTCCTCCTTGTTTTGAAATAGTATTAACAAGGGATGTATTTTTAATAGAAAACAACTGGAAGAAAACATATTTCTCTTTCTCTCTCTCATGTGCATACACATACGTGTTACACACAAACATGACTGACCAGAAGCAACTTTTTCATTTTACATTTTGAACTTCTCATATATAGAAAACGGAGAAGAAAAGTTGTAGTACTTGCTCCTGGTTTTTTTCCATTCCAAGATATGCTAAGCAAGTTGCTTGCCCTTTCTTATTCACAGTGAAAATACTTTGATCCAGTTTTCTGAAGACTACTCATTTCATAAGAATATTTAATCAGTAGAAAATAGGGAGGATTTAGTTTGTTTGTTTAGTATTTAACCAAGTGAATAAGGCAGATTAGGGGAAGGGGGGGGAGACTGGACCCATAAACAAGGTGATATATAATATTTTTTTTCGTTCTCCTTTTAAATAAATACCGATCAGCTTTATGTTCAGAGACAATAGGAGCCGTTGGCTTAAATTTGCAGTTTACTGTATTTATGGCTGTAATATCAAGGTGCTGCCGTCGTAATTTCATGCCCCAATGAGAAGAGCAAGGTCGAAGCAAATGCTTCCATCGGCATCTGCTAACACACTAACTCATAAACAAGGCCCGGCTGGATCAGGTGGCACGGAATAATACAGGCTAATGAAATACAGCACAGCTTTCCATTACTGTTAGTTTTTACAGTGTCGTCATTACGTGTAATTTATGTTTAAAAAATTCAATTTTATACAAGGCTCTGGGAAATAGGGGTCTGCAGGTCACCCGACGACTTTTAACGGCTCTGAGAGTCCTTATTGCACTCTACTGTTCCAACAAAATGTTAATAATAAATAAAAAAAAAAATCCTCTTTTACTTTTTCTCTGGTTTGCATATCTTGCTCTGTCTTTTTAATTACAAGTGGCTAAGGAGAGTTTGGGGCTCTAGATGATGTCAGGAGTTACCCCTTTACTGATGCTCCCAGAGGGGGGTTACTGTCTGCTTGCTTTTTTTTTGTCTGTCTATCAATCACCTGGGGTCCTGTAAATGGAGTAAACACAGCTGAGGAGAGGGAGATACTTAACAGCCTCTCTCCCAAACCCTCACCCTCTGACATTGCCCTCCTCTCCTCCATTACACTTCATTTTATTGTAGACTCCAAAAAGCTTGGCCAGGAAGAGAAACTGCTGCCAGATTTATATATTTATTTATCTTTGTTATGCCAAAATACTTTTTATTTTAACCTTTTCCTTCCTGGTTGGCTCACTGTAATCCTTAGCATTGTACTGTCAGTCAGGTTTTCCTTCTTATTTTAGTGCTGTGCAACTGACGTTAGAGCAACTTTATCAGTTTTGATTGCTGCTTAGTCACCCTGATGGGTTAAAGTATATGTTTCTTAAAGATTGCAATTGTACAATTAACAGTCTTGTAGATGAATAAAGCTGTAAGAATTCAAAGCCCTTTCAGTAACTTTTCAAATTGCTTTTATTTCTGCATTTTTTTGGCCTGACAGTTGAGACCAGTCATTTTCCCTTTGATGTTCGGATCCCTTTACACAAAGTTTGAGCTGGAAGTGCAGCAGCAGGATGTTTACATTCAAATACAGTGTCTTAATGTAAATGAAGGGTAAAAAAATCAGAGTGATGTTTCTGAGACCTTAGGTTTTGTTAAAATGTTGAGTTGGGCTTAGCCTCATGAATGCCCCATGAAGCAAGATGTGTGAAAGAAAATGGATCCGGAGACTATGCTTTTTTGACCCTTTTGAAATGTGTTCAGCTAAGCACAGGGTAGGATATAGGACAAACATTTGATAAAAGAATCAACCAGCACTGCATGTAACTGACTGAACAGGTGGAATCATTAGTCTGGATCAGATCCCAGAAGGTTTTTATGATGATCCTTTTAAAATGCGGCCATGTTCTTTCTGAGCAGAGTTGACTCAGTGGCTTCCAGGAACAGGAGTGTAATGCCATCTCAGGGTCTGTACTAGTAGATCTTCCTTTTAGTCATGTGATACCGTGCGCTAACTTTGGGTAGTCATTTAGGTGGTTGTAGCTAAACAAGTTGTCCAGTTCTATTTTGTTTTCTTCTTAATAGAAAGTATGTGCATGTGTGAGGAAAACAGCAACAGATACCACCCCCTGCCCCACACCCCTCCCCTGCCCCGCACCCCTCCCCTGCCTTTTGTCCCTGCAAAAGGGTAGGTGTGTGATGAGTGCTCCAGGGTGGTCTGTCAGAGTGGTAATAAAGCTGTCTTTGGAAACCCACAAAAGGCACTTAGTTCTTTCCACCACTTTTCCCTATTACGGCAGAATTCTTAATTTCTTCCTAACCAGAAATTTTCTCCCTAAAACTAATGTTGCCTTCAGGTTGTGAAAATCTTGCATGAATTACCAGATGGAGCAATGCAAGGAGGAGTATAATGAAGAAAAAGATAGGCTCAGTGGATGGGATGAGGAAAAGGGTTGTCACTGAAATGTCAGAGCTTGTGTCAGAGAAGAAGAAAAAACTTAGTGGCTCATCTAGTTAAGCTCACGCAAGGGTTTTGCATTGCAATTATTGCTACTGTATTTCATCCAGAAAATAGAGAAGAATGGATTTATGGTAAAACAGCGGATTGGGACTCGCATCTCGTGAGTTTTATTTTCTGACTGTTAGAGATTCGGTTCTCACCTTGGGGTACTTCTCATATCTGTACGTCTTACTTCTTCCTCATCTGTAAAATATGGATAACAGTGCTCCTCTAAGCGCTCCTCTACTTCAGGGGTCATAAGAGGAACAGTATTTTGATGTACATGAGGTCCTTATATTAAATAGTAGTAGATAATATAAAAGGGCCTAAACAGACAGTCAAGTCTTAAAAGTTCATGGGCAAGGGAGCTTTTTATACAATACCCAAAGTGCAGGCACCAAGAGGTGTTTGTGACAACCTATTTTATTCTCTGACTTGCTCTGATTCTGTATTTGACTATAGTTTAGAGAGGCTGAGTGATCCCTGAAAATCGAGTGGCAGCAGTGACAATGACAAAAGGGGGTCAGCAAGAACGTTTGAGTGAAAACAGTCATGGGTGCTGGATTATTCAAATCAACACCCTGAAGCCTGAAGAGGAAATTTTAAGGCTTTGTGAAAATTATGACTAATTCTTTGCAATGGCTGTGGTGCTGTAGAGGAATGAATTGGGTGGTTGGGGGAAGGGAATAGGTTTGCATTCTGTAGGGCTATGAAGACAATTTTGTTGCATCCTTCTCCTCAGCTCAGTCCTTGCTCAGTACCCTCTGCGGTTAGATTATTCCTTGCAGATAGCAATCAAGTGGAAGGAAGTGTGTGTCTAATTTGCATGAGATTATTTAAAACAAAAAAAAAAGGTCTGCATTAGTCAGGGTGATGGTAAACAACGCAAAGAGATGCCTTTTATAATATAGCCGTGGCTCAGCTTTCAAAGCCAAATATACTTACAATTGGCAGTTTCCTTTATTGTTCCTTTTAACCTTTTGCATTCTGCATGGTCTTGATCTTGCTGCAACTCCAGAAGAACTAAAATGCTTGTTTTCCAAAGTGTTGAGAAAGTGGATTTAGAGCAATTCTTCTGTTAAACTGAGGTGATTTTCTTGACATACCTATTTGAGAGTTATATTGGACACAAAGTTCCAGTTTTCATGTCACTGCTTTTGCATCCAAGGGAAGTGGTATTGTTTTTGGGTTACCACCTTCCTGCTAGATTAGAACAATGAATGGACCATGTATACTTTTTTATATAATGAAGTGATAGAAAGACTGTGATAAAATAAAGCAAGGTGAGATATTGGAACAGATGACACTTTGGTCTGGTTTAGAAGTTTCCACTTTTCTATGTAATTAATATATTGAGGTTGAATCATTTGGGGCATGGAATACTCATACTGTGTGCATACCTGTGTGTACGTGGTGAATCAGAAAAAAATTCAGTCCAAAGGGAATTTTGATGAATTAGCTATAATTGCCTGAGGACAGTCTTAGAATGTCTTGTACATTTTTGTTGGTCTGTGTGAGAATTGACAGCCATGAAGGCAGGTGTATTTCTGAATCCACAGATGACTAGTTGTAGTGCAGACTTACTCCATATATATATATATATATATATATATGCTTAAGGAATCAGCTCCGGGAGATAATTCCCTTGATGCTTGGAGGCCAAAATGACAGGGCCTTAAAAACATCTTGTTCAGATGAATAAAAAGGAGGTGTTCCAAGGTGATGGCACTCCCAGTCATCTCCTCTGATAATGAAGAAGGGATGTAGTTTTGATGTTCTTTTGTATAATACACTAGTACCATGAACAAGACCACTTCACAAAGTAGCAGAGTAGTCCAGGAAAGTAATAACAATTTTAATTTGCACTGCTTTGCACAGGATTTAAACCAGGAACTCAAATGTGAAAAGTTTCCCATCATTCTCTAATTCACATCAGCTTTTTCTTCACAGTACAGCAGGGTTTTAATGGAAACAGTGATACTTGAGTGTCCCTAGTTGGCAAGGCCAGAATAATCCTAGAAGTGCATTTTATCTGCAAAAGATTTTAGTTTTTTTTCTCAAACAGGGTAAGAATAGAAGGGGCAGTATGGTTAGGAAACAATAAGCATTGTTTCCTGCTCTTTTTGCAGAATCAAGTAAGGATCCTCCATAACTTCTGTACATTTCTAAGTGTTAAATATTATCAGATTTGCTATCTTTGCATGGAAATATGACAAAATGCCCTGCTCTAGTGGGAGCCACGTTTGCAGCCAGCAGCTAATGTTGTCTCCATCTTTATGAAATTCCATAGTTGCTACTGATCTGCAGTGTTGGTATCTGTTTATGCTTTCTCCTACATTGGATAATTAGGAGCTGGTTAAAACACTTTTTTTCTGATTAGGACTTTGCTTTTTAACATGGATTAGACACCATAAATATTGCTTTTGTGACTAGAACAGTAGGCTGAGTTGTGTTCAGGTGCCTTTTATTACTCTCACTGCAAGTCTTGTGCCATACTGTTATGTGTGGTTTTGGTTCCTTACTATTTAAGGTGTGCATCAAATACAAGTAAAAGGGTGATTTTGTCAGATTGCAGGACCAGGGATCAGGAACTTCAGATTTCTGATACTGTTTCTGACACTGACAGTATTCTGTTACGTTAGAGAAATCACCTAACTTCTCTGTGCATCAGTATCTGCACTGTAGAGTAGATAGAATAGTATCTCACAGGAACTCACAGTATCTCACGTACTCACAGGAATAGGAAAAAGATCTGTTAATGGTTATAAAGCCTTCTGAATACCAGAAGCAGTGTGTTAGTGCTTTATGATATTAAATAACAGTTCTGAGACAGACTTGCGTATTCATTTCTGGCAATATTGTTTGTGCTTCAGATTATTCTGTCTAGGCCCCCAGTGTGCAGTGAAGTTTAAGATCCTGAAAAAATTTCTCGAAACTTAGGTAATATGCCCAGAAGCCTGGCCATTTTCTGTATTGTATCTCCCTGTAATGTTAAAAAGCAAAGTGTTTTAAAGGATTAGGTTCAGGAATTTCATCTACCAGCAATACTTCATGGATCTTGAGTGGAGGTGATGGAGAGAAAGTTTTCTCCCACTGCTGTCATACCATTTTCCTCACTGTGCTCAGTCTCTACAATAACTGTGTGAGAATCAAGTTGTCTATCTCTTCCCTTCTAAATCTTTCCTTACATCTGTATTCTCTCTTCCAACCTTCTGAATGTTTTTCCATACATGCCGCATGTATAGTAAAAGGTCTTGAATTACTTCACATGTTCTTCATAGCAGGGACACTGGCTTTCTATCTGCTTCTGTGCAGGAGAATAACATAACAAGTAATACGCAGTTGCCCAGGCCCCACATCATGGTTGCCATCTGAGTACTAAATTCTTTTTCTAGAGGATGTTTTCTCCTGTTGGAAAAAATAATCCAGCTGTGCTTCTTTCTTCACAGATGCTGGTCATTGTGAATCCTTTAGCTGCTTTTCTTTTCCCCCTTGTTGGCCAAATCCTTTCCGTATGTTGTGGCCAATTACAGATGGTCATCCTGGCATTTCCTGATGGCAGGAGTGACTGCACCAACATGTACCATGTGTGCAGTATTACTACAGCTCTGCGTGAAATAAAAACCAGGCTGCCCTAGGGCAATCTAATCATGCAGCAATAGGCCGGGGCAATGCTAAGCTGAAAGTTTGGGCTTGGCCTTGTTTTGATCTGTTTTGTTATAGTTTTATTTCCTCCTTACATTCTGTGTCCCATTCATACTAATCACAGTCAGTCCTGATTTTTTCTTTTTATTTCTGCATTTGTCATAAAATAAAGCAAATTATTCCCGTCTTCGGAAACGATCTAGACTAATTAGTCGTCTAACCCAATAATTAGTTTTTTGTTTCCCTGTCTGTTTTCATGCATTATTGTTAGTTTTTTCCCCTCTTTTTTTTTTTTACACCATTACAGATTAAAATGAGCCACATTTGCAGTTGATGGTATCTTTTTTTCGGGGGAAGAATGGAGAATTGCAATAGAAAGCTACTTCAAAAGCAGCAATAAACTCAAGGATAAATTAAGGAAATTGAATGAGCCACATTTGGAAGCAGCGTTGAGGCTAATATTCTGTCGCTTAAGGTTAAATTGCAACAGAGGAAGAGAGAGGGAGACATTCCAGTGAATCCAAAATTGGGGAGGCATTACTGCTCAAGTCAGTGCCAAAATTCTTTGCAGCTTGAAAGGGTTCTGCCTGGCTTGAGAATTTAATTATGCGTGCATCAAGTGGGTAAAGGTGCTAAACTGATTTCCTTTCCTCTGCTCCCCCAGGCCTGACAGATGAAGAAATTGACCTGGCTTTCCAGCAGTCGGGCACAAGCACGGATGAGCCACAGTCCCCAGGTCCTTCAACACAGCTGGTGCCAGCTCAGCCCTCTCACCCTGTGGTGTATAGTAAGTAATACTTTGAAAAACATCTGGTCCTGTTGCTTTCTGCAGTGATTTCTGCAGCAATTTCCCAGATTTCTGCGCCAGATCCTAGATTTCGACTCAACTAATGCCATACTTTTTGTCAGAATCAGACACCGAATGTTACTTTGAATGCACTTCATAGTTGTTGATGCCTGTGACAAGATCATATTACACAAGGAGAATGAGATACAAATGATCATCATCTACAAACAAACATCATACATACTAGCCTATGACACCTTTGGACCTGAAGGTGTACAGTCAATACAAATTAGATTCTGACCTGCTATAGGAACTTGAAAAAAGCATTTAGTCAATGTAGGACTCGGTCTTCCTTTCTAAAACTTGAGGGTATGCTTCCATTCATCGGTAGGATTTTCTAATATTTAGGTCATTAATATATGATAGAGCTGGCAGATTCTTGGATAGAAGGTGCTGTAAAAGTGCAACACTACTACATCTTTAGTTATGGGCTTTCTTCAATAAACTGTTGGACATCATCGCAAAGTTCTGTATTTTAGTTAGAGGACTTACTTTCTTAACTAGTCAGGCAACCAGTCAGTTCATAGAATCATAGAATATCTTGAGTTGGAAGGGACCCTTAAGGATCATGGAGTCCAACTCCCTGCTCCTTGCAGGACTACCTAAAACTAAACCATATGACTAAGAGCACCATCCAGATGCTCCTTGAACTCCAACAGTTAATGCCTTGAACAGTTACTTGAAAGAGGTGTATTTTCAGTATGAACAGCAAGCTAGAATATAAGGTCTTCGGGACTTAGTCTGTGACTTCCTGTGTGTGAGTTTAAGGTCTGGCACAATGGACCCCCAGTATGAATGAGTTTTAAGAGTGCTGTCAGGTTACAAATAATAATAATAAACAGTTAATATGGATCCTTAATTTTAACAAGCTTTCTCTCTTCAATCTTAAATAATTTGAGGAGCGACAGCAGAAATTCTGTGTAGACTGTGTGGGTGTGATGGTACGATTTTGTGTACAAAATACACTCTCAAAGAATTTTTAAAATCCCAACATAATCTGTGTAGACTAAAAATTTACATATATATTTGCATTTTAAAACAAACCTCGCAAAAAAGTATCTAAGCTCCAAACAATAAAAACCAAAGTACACACCATTAAAAATCCATCAAAAGAAGCTGTTCAGCTCACATGTGTGTCTGGCAGTTTGAAAATTACTTCACTTACCTGCCAAGTATTAAGAATAGAATTTTGATACTGCTCCTAAACAGCTCTAGGTCAGATACTGACCGGTGTAACAGTCCACTTAGGGCTGTGTTTATTAGTTTATGGCATAGTTTTGCTATTGCTAGAGACAATACTAGACTTGCTTTCTGAGTTTTTAAATACTCTGGTTTGGCACAGTTTGGGAAGAAAAACATTTGTGATGGTGTTGGGCTCAGAGCTGGGATATTTCTGACTGTTGTATTACATGTGCTGGTGAACTGCAGGACTGAATTCTGCCTCCTGGGCTAACACCTGTCTGCCATAGTTCACAGAAAATGCCAGAAAAGCAAAATCTGCTCTCTTGCTGAAGAAACAGTGCCAGATCCCTCGTAGTGCTATCTGTTGTTCATTCAGCTAACTTATCACAACCCAGTATTGGAAGAGTTAATCTTCCCTTCTTTTATAGTGTTCCACTAATAGGAGTAGGGCAGGAAAGAAGTATGCAATTCAAACTGGAAACATTGTCATCACTGTAAACCCTTGCAGCTTTATCACTGTTTGGTTTTTTTCCTTTTACTATTTTGGCTTTCCTCAAAGTACCAGCTCCCAGTTTCTTCTTACTAGGTAAGAATCTTAACTAACATTTAAACATCAAAATGTTCCCAGTAACATCTCCAAAGAGAAGTCTGAAAGTACCATTCTTTAATGCTCAGAAACCGAAGGTAAATAAAAATATCACTGAAGTAAAGCTTTTGTAGGGGTTGTAATTGTAAACTGGTGCTCTGGCTTTGTGATCTGGTTGGTGCTTTTAAAATAATTTGAACCAAAAGCTTTTGCCTGTGAGTCAGTCCTTTTTAGCAACCCCCAAAATAGGGGAAATGGTGACAATAGGTTCATTAGGTATCGTTCCTCCCCTCTCTAGCTGTTCTTTGTAGACCTATTTAAGCTTAACCTCTAAATGGGTGTATAAAAGAATAAATAGCTAAATATACAGGGTATTCATGTGACCAAAATATTTCTTTTGACTAGGTGTTATCTGTGCCCTATTCTAGTCTTTGACTGGTGTAGTACTGGTGTTGTTAATGATGGATCCATCTTTGTGTCTTCCTGTTAAGTGCTTTCCATGGTATCAGAACTGCAGAAAGAGTATGTGAATTTCTCTAGAGCTGATGGATGAGACTGTGCAGTGGCTCAGTGCTCTTTCAAGGTGCCTTGTTTGCTGTAGGTTATTTCATCAGTTGGATGCTAATCCTGTAATGAATATTTCTGAATTTATCCAAATCTGCTCCAGGACAGTTGTTTTTGTGACAGTTTACTAAGTCAATTTATCTTTCACAGATTTGTCAGGAGTTGTCATGTACAGAGAAAGATAGATACTGTTTTTTCTGTCTATCTGTAATGCTTATCTTCTTAAAGAGTATTCATGACACTAGTGTTGGAATGCCTCAAGGTCTGGAGTTCTAAAGTGTATCTAAAGGACTAATAAGATAGGTAGACTGCTGAATCTATAAGTTGACTTGTTGATGGGAACAACTCATACTGGAAGAGCTTGTATTAAAAAGAGTATGAGCTATATTTGCCTTCCCCAAAGAAGACATCTGCATCTCTTGTGAAGCAGCATCTGATCTGCTGGAGTATAGGTCTTGAAGACTGTGAACCACTTTGTGTTTGATATTTTTGGATCTTTTTAAGGTTTTTTTGAGTACTTTTGAGACCTCTACACAAAATCACAAAACTAGAGAGAAAAAATTAACCCCCACAGAGCAAAAAGGAGAAACAGTTGAGGAGGGTACTGTGCTGTGTGTTAAGAAACCTAATTTCTCTCTGTCCCCCATCCCCACAAGGTGTTGCTACTTTATGTTTAAAAATTCTGTTAAAACTGAGGGTTACAAGTACAGAAGTTCAGGACAGCTTCACAACCATCTCAAGAGTTTATTCAGCAGGAATAGAGCAAACTGATGAGTTGGTGATCTTGCCAGCAACTCCAGTGTAAGATGTCGGTTTATGCGAGTTAGCGCAATAAATCCTATGCACAACTTTTGATTTTACTTGCTTGATCTCCTGCTGTTGTCAACTCAGTCTGTTCTAATTTTTAAAGTTGCAGGAAATCATTCATACCACTTAAATACTTCCTTTTCTACAAACTGAACTGCTAGTATAGGTATTACTTAACGTTCTAATGTTTTGTTGGAAATAGCTGTTACCTATGTAAGTACTTTCTTATTCTTAAGGAGTTAACGAGAAAGAAGCGTATTTGTAAGCCTTCAGAGTAGCATAGTTCTTTTATGCTGAAGTCCTCCTGGGTTTAGTTTAAGAGAAACAATAATAACTTTCGGGAGGAAGAGGCAAGAATTAAGTTAAGTTTCTAGACACTGTATTTGAGCTCAGTACCATCTCTACTATCTCTTCTGTTCTGGAGGAGTAATTCCTTCCCTCCAGTTTGTACTTTTGCCAAGAGGTGTCAAAACTGCTTTAAAAAAAAAGCTTAAAAAAAGCTTGAATTTGATTAATATAGAGAAACAAGACTTTGCCTGACTGATAATAAAACTGATAAATGACATTTGAATTACTTGTAGCAGTAATTTATTACATAAAATATCTTTTATTTGACATGCGATTAGTTGCTGGAAGCATCACTCAATCTGACTAGTTTAAACATGCTCTAAAATGAACCCCCAGTAAAAAAGCAGGGCTGTCTGCTGTTGGCGTTATGAAATATACTAATCCAGCAGTGAGGACAAAAATCTGACTTTAAATATTTAAGTGATTAATTGGGTTTATACTTTTTTTTACCTTTCTAACCCCTATAATTACAAGCAAACTCAGGGGAGTTTCTAAGCAAGGTGTGCAAATCTGCATGCTTATCATCCAGGTATTGTCTGTGTTCTTCCCATGGTATTTATGGTCTCCATTTACGGGGTTTTGTGCAGATTTTACACCTGCTTAAAAATCAGCTCTAGTGACTGTTTTTCTTGCCAATTGGATCTTCTTCTCCCACCCCTGTGTCTTCATTATGTGGGAGGCTGTAGAATACAGAATGTTTTCTCTTACAATTAAAAATGGTAACTAGAATCCCAACTCTTTTTTTCCCCCAGCTCCTTTGCATGGGTTCACTGTTTTCTCATGGAAGAATCACCTCTTCCAGCCTTGGTTTCTACAGCTTTAAATGTGGATACTAGTGAGGCTGACCTTACTTGGATGCACAAGGCCTAGTTAATTGATGTCAGGAAAGTTAATTCTGAGATGAATGGGGATCTTAAAAATAGTGTTTACTCTGGAAGTGCAACTTACAGTTGCTGCTGTGAAAGTTAAATATACTTACAGAAAACACAGACTTACAGCTGGAAGAAATGTCTGTGTCCCTTCCATTTGCCTTTTGAGGGTCTCTTATGTAGACTGGTTTGTTAATTCCCTGGTGCGTAAACTGAAGAGTAACTGGGCTATCAGTGCTTTTTCACTTTGTCTGAATTTCATTCCCGTTTTACAAGTGGGGAGATCAAGGATATGCAAAGAAGTCGGTGTGAGCACTGAGGTTACAACTGGGAAACTTCTAACCCTCTCTCCAGCCCGCGTTTTAGATTAGAGTATTGCAGAGAAAAAGAAAGCTTGAATGTGGACTTTAGGCAGAGCTGTGACATTCTTCATAACATTGTAAAGTTGATGTGGTCAATGCAGAGCCTTTACTGCGTCCCTCCCTGCCTCACTTTTTCTCTCCGCTCCCCTCACTTTTTTTTTGCCACAAGACAGAATTATTTCACACATCTCTAAAACGAGTAAAATGGCATTTCAGCTTCTTGTCTTTATAGACTCTCTGAACTTTAGGAAAGATCATTCTGGTCCCTTTTCATTAATAATGAAAACCAGGGGGCAATAAAATGTTCTTAGCTCAAGCATTACAGGAACAGAGGGAGAGATGAGTGAGGTGAAAGGGCAAAGCAGACAGGGTCCTACAGGTGTGTCTCCTTTCTACACAGTGGTCACCGCCGCTGGGAGGTAGTTGGGGACAGCCAGTCAAGGACTGCTCTGGACAGGGCGCAGTTGGACCCACAGACCCTCTGAGATTAATTAACTCTTTACAATAGGCAGTTCAGCCTGGAACGAGTTGCGTCGTCATAGAAGGATATTTTTAGTCACAAGTTCAGGGCAGAGAACTGGACAACCAAGAGACTTAAGATGCCAGAAATGACAGTGGGAGCAGAGAAAGGCAGGGAAAGTGGTATGGATGACTGGGGTTTGCAGGAAGATTAGCCAGAAATCATTTTAAATCCTGACATGTACACAGCCAGTTACTGCAGCTTAGCTGACGTGTGTTAACTCATTAAGTTAAAAAGTTATGATAATTTGATCATGTGCCTAAGCTCCAAAACTGCCACTGCAGCAACCCAAAATACTGTTGGTGACACTATTCACCAATTCTGACAGAGCTGCTTCAATTTGTTCAGATTTCTAGCCAGTGGGTAATTTGAGGAGCTGTCCTAAAATGTAGCAAGAATCTACGAGTGCTACTTTTTGAGAGTCAGTGCTTGTCTGTAGAGCCTGAGGGCTGGGATTAGGAGTAGCTCTTGCAATGAAATGCCTGTAGAAGATCTCAGCAACAGGAAAAATGGCAGTAGGTGAGCAAAGCAGAAAGGAGACAAGTTTCCAGCCATTTCAGCCTCCCTTTGAAAGCCTAAAATGAAACTTTGGAGAACAAAATGCATTTCTGAGACATTGTAGATTTGGATCTGTCTGTTTGGAGACTGTACACCGGCCTCCACCTCATCAGTTCTGCCCACATCCTGCCACTGAACTTTAGGAAAGATCACTCTGCATCCTCTTTATTATTAAAGAAAACCGGGGGCAGTACAAGATTCGTTAAGGGAACTGCGAGGGAGGTAAAAGGATAAAGCTGGTGGAAAACTACAGGTATCTTCTGATTCTGCTTGAAGGAGCAGAACATACCATATCTTTGCTTTGCTCTGTGGAATCTCTAAGCTTCTGTGCAGAATTGTGTGTTAAATGTCTACTACTTTACCTAGCTCTGTAGATATTTAATTGCATATTTTCTCTCTGCTGTTTATGTGCGCTTTGGTCCCTATTTGTAATTCAGGCTTGAAAGACACTAGATCCTTCCTTATTGAAATGATCTGTAATTGCTGACACAGTGTTCATAAACCCATTTATTGCCCTGATAGATTTCTCTTCTTTCTCAAAACACTTCCTTCTTTCTTTTTTTCTGCACTCTTCTGGGTCTCTGGCTCTGTCCCCGCTTTCAAAAATTATGGTAGTGGATAACAACTGGTATTCAAGGAATGAGTTAACCTTAGCTAGTACTAACACCACAGACTGTTATCTGGGGAAAGTGCAGTAGGGTTCAGCGTGCCTTCTGCAAGGAAAGAGTAAGGCAAACCAGCTTGGTGGAACTTTTTTAATTGCTGCTGTGATTTGTCTCCCTTTGACACTTTAGCATTGTACTGGCCTTGCACAGAGGTCTGGACAGATGTTTTAATGTCCTAGGGCCAGAAGCCTGCACACTGTACCTGAGGGACTACCAGCATCTTAATGTCCCCTGCTCAGTAAATCTATGCCTGCTAAGAAACAGCAGAACTGGTATTATTCATTGCTCTTTTCTCTGATAAAATGGGTGTATGAAAATGTTGTCACCTGTAGTTCTGACTATGATTATTTCTTGATTTTGACCTTTAGATCCACCTGGCTCCAGATGGCGAGATTATGGGGCTTTGGCTATCATAATGGCAGGAATTGCCTTTGGATTCCACCAGCTCTACAAGGTAATGTCTCACTACTCTTACACTGTTCTCTGAGAGAACCATGTTATGCTGCTTGTGTCCAAATGATCATGTTGGTTCCAAGTTGGTGAAGCATCTCTGTTCTTACTGGCACTGCCTTTGGTATATTTGAGAAATGTAGACGCTTAACATGAAAATGCAGAGTCAAAAAGTGGCAAGCAAACAAAACTAGTTTTTAGCAGGGGATCTCAAACTGCTAGATTTTAGCACTGGATCTCAAACTGCTGGAAACAAGGTCATTTTCATCGTGTATATGTATTTTGGAATTTTTAAAGTTGGGGAAACTGCGCACAGTTCAGTAAAGGGATTCTCCCAGCATTGGCCAGCTGCTATTACTGTCATAGCCCCAGTCTAATGATTTGTCCACTGGTGATCCTGCACCACGGGTAGGAAAGAATCTTCTTTGACTGATCAGAATTTTGAAAAGAAGGTGCTAATTTCCAGGTCTGCCATACATCCTGTAGTTCTACTCCAGTGTGCTTAGAACAAGGTAGAGGAAGGTTGTGTCTGCTTGTGTATTGTAGAAACAGCAGCCCCTTCTTATTTCTTGTGCCGTGCTTCTCCAATTGAATATATTCTTTCACTCTGGATTTGCTTTCCAGCAATGTCATGAATGACATTAGATAATGTCTTTGGTAAACAATCATAGTCTGTGGCTACACAGAAAGACATAAGTGGTTCAGGTCAACACAGGAGAGTGTAAAGAGCTTTGGTGCAGTAGAAGTTGTGCTTTATTTTTGCAAAAGGGACAGAGATGAAGATTTAACAAGAGGTTGATGGTTTTCATGTTTGTTCTTTTACTAACAATTACTGCTTTGTTTAGTGAAATCTATTTTACAAATAAAAGTGTTGGCCTTCTAGTTTAAAACTACCTTTCTTATCCTGTCCTATCATTCATCTTCTGGGTCTCGGGCTAAGAGAGAGAGGCCAGATGAAGGAACATGTTCCATCTCCAACATGTTCCAGTAAAGTTACGTGACTTAAGAGAATGGCTTTTTTTATTGAGAAGTGTTGTCCCTCTGTTTTTATATGAAAGTAGTGATGGCAGCCTTAACTGATCTTTTCATTCTTGCAAAGAATGGCGGAGCTCTAAGTGTCCAGAGAGATGTTAAGACAACAGCTGCTGGCCCTTGCAGAGCTGAACATATTGCTGTTACTAAATGACACATATCTAACATATATTGATGATTTACAGAAATTTTTTGGCATAATGTCACTGATGCTGTTAATATATCCTACTGCTGTATTCTTTGTTTACAGGTCTTGCTCTGCTGTCTATCCAAACCTTGTAAGGCATATTGTATGCCTAGCAGAGACCCATATTCTTTTATAGGAGTAAAACATCTCTGGAAACGGTTGATAAATTCCCTCTGCCCTTCATGGGATTTTGAGGGAGCTTGCAAATAGTGATTTTTATATGCAAGGTAGGATGCTAGGATACAACATAGTTGTCCATGTGTTTTCTGTGAAGATTAAGAGAGAACTGTTCTTGAAAGTCATCAAAAGCTATTTGCTTTTTAGAATGTCTGAGTGTAAACGTGTATGTGTACATGTGCATTGTGAGGGTAAGGGCTGTGTACAGTGACACTGAAATCTTAAACCAGTGCTATTAAGTGTAAAAGATATATGTCAGTTTGGATAATCAGCTGTGTCTCAGAAACCATCTTGTATGTATGCCCCTACAGTGGGTGTACATGCATCAAAAGCCAGGATGAAAAAGAACTGATAGGCACTATCAGGACTATTTCCTCATCCTAGACCATCCTTCTCTTGCATTTTTTTCACCTGCCATGTTGTGCTTGGATATGCCCTTGTTAATGTGCATATTCAGTTTGTAGCAGCAGTGCTGCAGAAGGATCCATGGTAGTTAGAGTTGTAACCTATTAGATGCAGTCCATCCTCTGCAAGGGCAGAATGAGGTAGATTTCATGGCTGTGTACAGTGTCACTCAACTGCCTCCCATCCTGTACTAGCTTGGTTCTCACTTTCTTTAGCCCTGGCTCCTTAGTTCTGTCCTACTGTTAACTGCTCCATTTCCTTTCTCTTCGCCATGCTCCAGATCTCTGCTTTTCCCTCCACGACTTGTAACCCTTCCCCTACCAAGTTTCAAAAGATTTTATAATACCTCTTGTTCCCTGGCTGGTGCTTCCTCCGGCCTTTCCTGGGCCTTTCTTCTCTTCTTCCCACTTCTGCATTTCTTGCCTTGTGGATGTAGCTCAGATGTTGCGACACATCAGTGTGTTCATATTCGAGAGGGTAAAGATCTGAATTTGTACTCTGTATGTGGTGGATGTTTCTCTGGACTGAGAGCTGTCCCAGGAAGCCTTAAATGGAGTTAGGAGCTGGTTTTTAGCACCCCCAAAAATTTAATCACAGAACTCATATCTTCTCTTCTGCAACTTCAACACCTGCTGTAGAGGGAATTTCTTTTCTCAGCCAGGTGTGTGTATAAATGATCACTGGCTCTGTGATAAAGGCTGAGGTTTCGGTGGTGGGCTTTGAGGATGTTTCAGGTGGATTAGGAAGACCATTTTGCATATCCCTGTTTCCTAAAAAAGTTTCTCTACTCCATGCAGAAATACCTGCTTCCTCTCATCATGGGAGGCAAAGAGGACAGGAAACAACTTCAGAGGATTGAGTCAAACATTTCTGAGATGAGTGGCAGTGTGACACAGACAGGTAAAGATTAATGACTCCATCAATTCACCCCTCAAAGCCTTTCTCCCTATATCCTCCATTCTGCCAAGACTCCCACCCTTTTCTTTCCCTCCATCTCCACTTTATGTGGTGACTTCATTTATCTGCTCTGAGAATCTGTTCACATTTGCAAATGAAGCCGCCGTCATTTCGGTTTAATTTGAAATTGCTTGTTTACTGTCGGCGCGGCCTCAATTAATTATGTTTTTACGGAAAGGCTCCCAACCTCAGAATATTAATAAGGGGAATAAAATGACAGCCTTTCGGAGGGCTGTAAAGTTCATTTTTAATTTCTGCTTCTCTGATGTTTTCAGGGGCGCTTTTTTTGGTGTTTTCTCCCCACCTTCCATCTGAAAATCCGAGGAAGGGTCAGGAGAGTCTGTAATTACTGTGCCTCCCTGACCTTAGCCACCTTCTCTGTTATTGACTCTATAGGGTGTCTGTTCATTACCCAGTGCCCTAATGATGGTCTGGATTAGTGGTTACCTGTCACACCAATAGAGTTTTTAATTTTATTTTATTTTATTTTATCAGCTTGTTTACTGCCTGGAAGCTTTGGATAAAGTACCAAAGTAGAAAAAGTTCTCCTACAGCTGGAGTTGGAGTCCAGCAGAAGTTCTTCAGTGTTTGCTGGGGTGTAGGAGGGAAATACAGGGTGTTCTCTTGAAATGCACGGGGAAAAGTGCAAAGTATATTCAGTTGGCGGGATGGAAAAAAGTATGAGTTTCAGCAGTAAGTTTGTTAAAGATGTTGGGGTTGAAGGAGCTGGTGGGTTGAGAGTGGGAGGATGCTAATTGCACTTTTTAGTGGAGGATGAGAAGAAAAGCATCTTTCATTTCTCATGATAGCCTAAGGTCAATCCTGAGACCAGCCTCTTCGCAGACTGGAGCTAGCCCCAGTATTTGCCTGCATGAGGCCCAAGATAGATAAATGATACAAACATTGTGTAAGTTCAGGGAGATGTACAAATCATAAACCAATATAATTAGAAGGGAGAGGTTTTGGACGGATATACTGTGGGCTATAGACATCTATACAATGGAAAGATAAACTAGAAATACTGGAGGTTAGATGCAGTGCAGGTAGATTACCCATAGTGCAGATAAATCATACGGATTAAAGTGAGCAGGCGGGCATAGATAAATTAAATATAGTAGGAATAGAGGCATCTTTGTAGCTAGACAGCAGGAAGGACGTGTGTGAGTGCATATATGTGCATGTATCTCAGTTTAATGCTCTCCTGCTTTTTCCCTCACAGTGACTCAGCTACAGACAACTTTAGCAGCTGTCCAGGAACTGCTAATCCAGCAACAACAGAAAATCCAGGAGCTCACCCAAGAACTGGCTGCTTCTAAGGTATCCACTTCCAACTCTTCACCTTTAGAACATCACCGTCTTCTTTTGTGGGCACATGGAAAGCACCTTACTAGATTCACAATCCAGCCTTCAGCTCTGTCATACCCCCAGCCAGTTTCTCTGCATCTGACTTCTTCATAGGTGGTCTGTTTAAAGCACTGGATATTAATTAAGTACTCAATGAAATATATCTAACTTCTGAGAGGGCTTTGCTATATAGCTTTGTATGCAGCCTGTGTGTCTGAGGCCTCAGACCTGTATCTTCTGCATTGCATTTGAGGTGAAATAATTGTGCTGTTAGTCCACTGACCAAAAGAGGTAAAGGCCACTTGTGCAGAGGTTTTATTTGTGTGTAATGTGTAATTTTACATGTTTATATTTCTCCTGTACCCTGGTACATTGTCAAAACAATGACTTAATCCTGTTCAGCCAAGCATACACTTGAAGTACTGTATTTAAGTCACTTTTTCAAATCCAGGCCAGGTAGTGGCCGAACATTCTTTGTGTTTGGTTTCTTGTTTCAATGATTTTGGTCATCTCAGTGTAACAGGTGGCCCCACATTAGTGACACACAGTGGGCCATTCTCCTTGACTCCTGACTTGACCCTGGCAATAAAACCATCAGTTCTGACTAGTTTGTGTTGTTACAAGTGTAACTACAAGTAACTACTTTTAACCAAAATTTATTTTCTTTCTGCCAATGAGAATTAGTGCTCTTCATCTCCAAAGTACTTTGCAGCCATTGGCCTAAGCATTCTATTAGCCAGTAAGTGTTGGTTACATGTGAGGTGGGATGGATTTGAACCAGTCACACAGAGATGAAGTCTTCCTCTCACTCACAAGCTTGTCATTATTCAGGGCCCAGTCATCTTGCAATATTCTCTGTACAGGGAGAGATTTTTCTTTTTACTGTGAAATCCCTTAGACAATGCTTACAGTCTTTTGCCTATAGCATGAACAGTTGTCTTCTCCCCTTACCTATACTTCAGTCTCATACAAACCCTTTGATGGTGTGTAACTGGTGGGCCACAGCTGACTATGTGGTGTGCACACTGTACAGTAGGAATCCCTCAGTGGCACAGCTGTAAACCCAACCATGAAAGCCAGTTTATGGTCACAACACTCTACTCCAATTTTCCTTGGGAACTGTGGCCTGTCAGTGGCCTGGAGCCAGTCCGGAAATTGGAAAACTGTTTTCAGGTCTTAAGTGTTAAGATTAAGACCACATGTTGAGCTTTAAGAAGGAAAAAGGGCATAACAGTCTTGGTGGTTTAGAGAGTCTTGAAGAAGTTTTTCCTCCCCCCTCTCTACCCCCTGCACTGAAATGGTAGCACACATTGTTATGATATCTAAACCTCATGTGTACAAAGAAAAACTTGGGCAACCCCACAAACCAAAGAATAAAAGCTGTGTTTTCTCAGCTGTAATGTAAGTTTTTATATCTGCTTTTCAAACTCCTACTGGCATGCTGTAAAAAATTAAAAAGAGGGACTTTAAGTAATTAAAAAACGTACATAAAAATTCAAGGCTTGAATTTTCTACAACTGTTTTTTAAAGAGACTGGCTAAAAAGCCCCAGATGTCAGATTTTATTTCTAAATCCTAGGCATCTGGCACCATATGTGTTTTGGAAATTTGAGTCCTTTGCAGGCCAGTGAGTGGAAATCACTCCCTTGTTAATGTGCTGCTGTAGCTTTCAAGGTCTTGGAAAGCCAGAACGGTGGCTCCTGGATTCTTGCTGTCTGAGGGCTGGGAGTGTGAATCCCAAGGGAACGCATCTGTGTATATCACAGCTACTACAGACTGAGCCTCTCCCAGCTCACTGGATTCACAGCCCAGAAGTTACTGTGAGGAGTGCTGGCTGTGAAGGTGTTCAGGGTTACTCAGCAGTAGCTGAAGTCTGTTTAAAGAATAAGTAGGAACAACCAGTTCTGGCTACATCTTGTAGGATTCCTACATCAGTAGGAATTGCTGAGGAGGAGGTTTGTGTTATTCCAGTCCTGGATTGCTTTGTCAGGGGATTTATTAGGAGTATCTCTGGAGTGATGCTCACAAATGGGTTCGTTCCTAGTGGCTTTTAGCAGAAATTACTATGGGAAGTGCTAGACATGAGTGTTCTTTGGTCCCATACTCAGGGAGTATGCTACAGGAGTTGCTAGAGTGATAGAATGCGGTAATCATAGGCCATGATCTGTCTTTCAGAATGTTCCTCCTATTTCTCAAGTTCCCAAAAGGGTTAAAAGAAAGATTGCCAAAAGTATTATCTGCAGCATGTCCTTCTCAGTTGTTACCTTAATATCCCATAGCAATTCTGATGTGGTGCTGACGGCAGCTGTACCAGACTTCCATGAGTTACTTATCATCTTTCCCCACCAAATTGCATTCATTGCCTTGAAATATCCAAGAGACGGTGCCTAGTCCAGCTGCTTCCTGGAGATACAATTTGGTAACGCAAGCATAGCTCTAATTCTTCAGACCTAGTAGGGTAAATTTTTGCAACTTTCAAGCATCGATTTATCAGCCCACCTCTAAACACCTCAGAGTGCAGATAATCAATTCTTTATTTCATGATTTAGGAGAAATGAACAAATGGTTTTAAGATAGTTGTTAATATATAATATTTGAATCTGTTGCCTCAGCTAAGTGCAGTCACAGGAAAGAGTAAAGGACCCGATTCAGTGCAACTCCCACTGCCTTTCAGGGTCCTAGTTCTAGTTCTCTACAAATCACTCATTAGGTCAGTGTCAAATGATTTAGTTTACCTCTTTATGTATTGTTCTGTGCCTGATAGTTGGTGGAAAACATCCTATGTAGACCTAGCTTTGTCTGAATTCTCACAAGTGCTGGCAGCCTGCTAATCGAAAAAGAAAGGTCCCCTTGAGATGCTTCAAGCAATGGTTGTGCATGGTATGTTGGAGACAAGATTAATTAGTCTCCCAAAACAGAAAGCAGATACTTGAATAGCCTTAATACCTTGAGACAACTATTATTTCCAGTCATCTTGGGGATCCATTCAGGTCCTTCTTTACTGTGCAAGTTGTTTTGCTCAGATCTGAGAGATTTTAAATGATAGAGCTTATGTATGTTTTCCCCAGGGCTCGAGATTCCCAGATGGGAGGAGAGGGAGGATAACATAGAGAACAGTGACATTTGTGAACTATCTCCCTGTTCATACTTTAATCTTTATGTTTTCTTTTTCATGTTCTAGGCCACAACTTCCACCAACTGGATTCTGGAGTCACAGAATATTAATGAATTGAAATCTGAGATCTACTCGCTAAAAGGACTTCTCCTGAACCGGTATGGATGGAATATGTGAGCAGATTATTGTGTGGGGAAAGGGTTGCTTTCTGGGATTCTCTCAGTCATGGAGAGGAAAGGCATTTCCAACAGAAACTAACTCTGTATCCTGTTATTGCTATTTTAATAATACCACTTTGCACTCCACTGTCACTTTCTATTTGCAGGTCTCAAAATGCTTTTCAAACTTGCCTTAAATCACAGAGCGCTTTGGATAATTAATAAGATTTTTCCTTTTTGTTTATGATAGATGAATTCTCTGCCATTCACCGCAGTCAGGATGCCTCTCACCTAGTTTGAGGTATTGACTGCATCTGCACCTGCACCTGCATTCTGTTACAGAGAGTCACTTCTGGATACAGTTCAGCTGCCCTGTTTGTGGTTAGGGCATAACCAGGATGAAAAGAATTGCACTTCAGCAGAGCCTGTTTCTCTTGATTAGCTAGCTCAGGCATAGACATCTTATAATGTAGTAGATGTCTGAAATGAGGTGGTATAAATCCCAGCCTGTGGGACAGTCATAAGAACAAGGATCAGATCTCAGTTTTTGAAGAAATTCTTTTTTACAAAGTACATTACTTAAGAATTTATCTAGCTTTTCAGCTATTGATCCTTTCCCTATGGTATGACTCCCTTGCCTCCTTCTATATGTAACAAAGTCTTCTCAAGTCATCTGTTTCCTAAGAGAAGGACTTCAAAGATCAGTCTAAGATTGGACTAGACATGTTCTGGATCTCAGCAAGCAGGCTTTTCAGAAGTCTGAAAAGTGTATTGTCTTTAATATCCTTTTAAATTCTCGCTACCCCTCCCATTCCTCCCAGGAATCACAGGAGAAAGCTTTGGAGGACTGAGGACACATATTAAGTTACTGTCTGTTCAGTTGAGTCATACTAGCATCACTGCTCGGGAGAGAGCATTACTTAATGACACCTCTTCGGCAATGGGAAAGTTGCAGCTGGGGGATAAGTGCTTTTTGGAAAAAAGAAAACTTTTTGGGGCGTTGTTTTTTAACAAAAAGGCAAATGTTTCTGCAGCGAGGCGGCAGCAACAACACTGGAGCCAGGAAAGTCTCCAGACTGAATTTGTTGATTGCATTTATGAGACTGGTTGAATAATGCAGACATTAGCTTATTGCACTCACAGGAGATGGAGGTTAGATCAGTAGAGTTCTTCAATGGCTGCAATGGTGGTGGCAGCAGGAGGAGGTTGGTGAGAGCAACTACTGCTCCTAGTTCAGTCTAAGAAAATGTAATCTGCTGTGTTTGAGTGCTCACTGTAGGAAGGCAGCCAGCTTTCATCTGGTCTGGTCTTGTCCGTGGCACTAGCCAGCTCACCTGAGGGGCAATGAGGTCTCCCAGCCACACAGCATCCTTTTCAGAGCTTGATCTGCTACCTCTTCATACTCCTACTCTTCACATGCGCAAGCAAGGATGCATGGGGAGTACTAGATCAGACATGCTGTTTTGCTTTGCTGTTCGTGATCGATGACTTTCTGAGAGCACCAGTGCTCCCTACTGCACTTACATTTGTCCTTTTGGTAGTTGGATTCTCCTGTTAGGGCTGGGCATTAGCCTGCCACTGTGAAATCCTTAAAGCTCACCTGGAAAGGACTCGAGGACAGAGCAGCCAGCTTTCTCAGCTGGTGCAAGCTAGTATGTCCATTCAAGTCAGAGAAGGTGAACCAGTTTGTGGCAGCCAGGACCTGGCCCAAACATGTGAAGTGCATGCTGGGACTAGGAGATAGGCTCTGGTTTGTAATGAGCCAGAATGCAATAGCTGTGTATCACAGTGGAGGCAAGAGCCAGGTGGTGAAATTCCTTGGCTCAGGCACAAGGACCTGGTATGTCTGGCTTCTTACTCCAGTGGGAATTTTCTTTACCAATTAATTAGTGATTGTTTTATAAAGGGACACCCATGTCTTTCCACAGACAGCATTCCTGAGTGCTAGCTTACTGTGTGAAATTGGCCAAACCAGATCATTTTAGTCCTTCAGATTGCCCAGCTGTGATATTTTTCTTGTGTGCAGGCTTGATTACTGGGTGCTTGTAAAGCACTTTGAGATTCTGGCTGAAGAAGTGAAGTGGCCTTGGTTTTGTTCATTTATGGCAAAAGAGACTTGCAGTTTCAGTCCTGCTTTTCATGACTTCCCAGTGCAAATACCATTCTCTCTAATGATAACTCCTCAGTGTTTTTAATAAAAGCCCCTTTCTCTCCTTTTCTTCCCCTCTTCCCCTCCCCCAAGGAGGCAGTTCCCTCCCTCCCCTTCGGCACCTAAGATCCCGTCATGGCAGATCCCAGTGAAGCCAAGCTCACCCTCCAACCCGGTTGTTGCCAACCATAATAGCAGCAGTGACATCTCACCTGTCAGCAACGAGTCTACCACCTCATCACCAGTCAAGGAGAACCACAGCCCTGAGGGTTCGAAGGTCAGCTGCCATCTGCTGAGCACGGAGGAGGGCAACAAGGCAGTGATTGATGTCAAGAGCCAAGTGCGGATGGAGGTGCAGGGTGAGGAGGAAAAAAGGGAAACCAAAAGGAATGAAGAGGAGGAAGAGGACGATGAGGATGATGATGTTAGCCATGTGGATGAGGAGGAATGTCTGGGTGTCCAGACTGAGGACCGGAGAGGAGGGGATGGTCAGATTAATGAGCAAGTGGAAAAGCTACGAAGACCTGAGGGAGCCAGCAATGAGAATGAGATTGACTAAGGCACCCTGGCTTCTGCTGCTGCTGCTGTACATCTTCCCTAGCCTCCTGCACTGTCCCTGGTGCCTCTCCCATTTTGTGGAGAGAAGTGCCACCATCCCGTCCAGTGATTCTCCCATGATTGACCTTGAGCAGGGTCATGATTGCCCATTGAACAAGGTGGGCCCTGTTTTCACCACAGGGCTTTGCAGTGTTGCAGTGGCTTCTTCTCCCCTCCCAGACCCACCTTCTCCCCATAAGCTGGGGCTACTGCCTAGGCTGGAAGACCAATCGCCTTACCATGCACCACAGCTACAGAATAAGGTCTTTTACAAAAACACCATCTCTCCTGAAACGGTCAGCCTCTTTGCTGCATCCTAGGGTCCCTTCTATCCAGTTTCAGAAACCAATCTGTCCTGAGCTCTTTGATTTCACAAGCCTTTAATCCCCACGTAAGGCCCAGACCAGTTCTCTGTTTCCCAAAATAACCCTCTGTTTTATTCCTCAAACTACTTGATACATACCAACTTGCCAAAAAAAGAATGTTTTAACCCTCAATTCCTCATCAGATCTCAGTCTTGGCTCTTCCAAGCTTTATGTCAAGCCTCCAATTCCTGAAACTACCTAGCATCTAAACCCACTAAATTTCTGTGGGGTCCAAAGAACACTGTTTCCACCCCACATGCTTAAACTCATTGAAGTGGCCTCTTGCTAGGGACCAAGTCCAGGTTTCATGGCCACAGTAAAATCCATGAGAACAGGTGGCTTTGTTACTGATTGCTCCCCAGTAAAAGAAGGCTTTAAAAGAAGTTGACTCCACTCATCCCAATTATTACCCTTCCTCCTCCAAAGACAAGGAGCTCACATCAGTTTTTGACATATTACATTTTATTTATAGCTACCCTGAATGAGTGAATGAATGAGGTGATATCAGATGTTGAAATAGTTGGCTAATTCTGAATCTTTGCAATGGTTTTTAGCCTGTTTTTCTCCCTAAATGAGGAGAAAACTCATCCTAAATGATCAGCTGAGACCTGTAGCTACCCAGTGACAGGCACCTGCTTCAGCAAAGCAGTCTTTACAAAAGAGAGAACGGTTCCAGCACTGCGATTAACCACTGGCCCTTCTTGCCCAGTCCAGCCTTTTTTTGCCCTGTTGGGGCTATACACAAATTAAAAAAGCGAATTTTGAAACCTCTCATTTGCAGCATTGTGTTCTCAGCTGGTAAAATGGTGGTGTCCAATTATATTATTCACTGCATCAGAGTTTCTTAGCAGAGCAATTCTTGTAACAACTGAGTCTCACTGTCCTCACCAAGCAAGTGTGCTTGTCTGTGTGATCATGTATAGATTTCAAATATAAAATACGATTGTATATAATTGTAATAAATATGAGTTACCACTATTTAACACCAGGCTATTACTGGATTACTGTGGCTCTTATTTGGGGGAGAAATATGCATGCAGGGTGGTAAAGGGAGGGAAAAGGGACTATTACAGAAATTCAATCCTTATGTTTTCTGAAGGACGTTGATGGTTGATTTTCTGACTGCTCCAATACTAGGTTTTACCAGCAGGAGGCAGCGCAGAGAACAGTGTAAGTGCAGTGTAAAGTACGCTATAAATCGCTCCAACAACACTGTAATGCTAGGTTGCCTCCAGTGTTGCAGAGGGTGAGATGGATGCATCATCCAGTGAGTAAAATGCAGCTATTCCGGTTCCTTTCCTCCCAGCAGGAGGCTCTGCAGGGTGCAGAATGCAGCATCCTGCTCCTTTCCACCCCCAGCAGCAGGAGGTGCTGAAGGGAGCGTGTGAGATAGCCCCTTCGTCTTATCTGCCAGGAGGGAATGCTGTGCCGTATCCCATGACTGGTCTAACCCTGCCATGTCAGTACAGAAGCCATTGAAAGAAATGGCGTACAGCAAGTAATTCGTAACTACTGCAGTCCCATCTTTGTTCAACAGAAGTATTTGGCTCCCTTCTTAAAAAAGAGGGATTTACTTGATTCCTGAGTATTTGGGTGTCTGGTACACAGTGACATTTTCCTGCTCAGGGGGAGCGAAAGGGACCTTCATATTACTGTATTTAGACCTGCTGCTGAATGTGATGATTTCTCATTCCTTAAATGGACGAATATCTTCCCCAGGAGTGAGTGTGTGTGTGTGTGTTTCTCTCTCTCCCCCTCTCTCCCTTTCCCTCTCAGTCTCTCTCTCCACTGTTTAACGTTCACAGAGAACGTCACGTTTAGCTAAAACAGGGCAAATTTGAAAGTGTTTAAAAGGAAAGGCTTTTCTTAAGAGATGGCACTTTTCATTTCTCCAAGCCAAGAATCCTTGTGAAAAGAAAACACAACTAAACGCAGGGATGTGATGAAAAAGTATTGTCCTGCCTGTGTACATTTCATATACATAGAAGGTTTTGAAAATAGAAAGTGCCTGGACAACAGCAGTTGGTGAAATGTGGAAAATATGTTGCTGAGGTATGTGCCTTGCAGAGTGACTTACAAGGTTTACAGTACAAGCATCCCTGCGGGTTCGTATTTTCCCCCCTTTTCCTCCATGTTGCCAGTGTTCAGTTCATTTACCTCAAGATTTCTGGTGCAGAGTAAAAGGCAGTTTTCTTCAACTGCCCTTTTCCCTCCCTTAGTTTTTTGCTTCTAACTTCTTACAACCTTTACCAATTCAAGAGGTCACAGTTTTTCCTTTCCCCAACCTGATGAATCCCAGAAAACTCCATCATAGCCATTGTTGCTCAAAAAATCTGACTCTGGACCTCTGGCTGCTGATGGGGTGTTTGTGTACTTTGTTGAAGTGATCCAACCCACCAGCAGAGAATTTGGAAGAAGCCAGACCTTCTTACCAGCAGGTATTGTGAATCGCAGGTTTGATTCCTGTCTCATGTTCGTTGTCTTTCCAGTGTACCAGCAGTTCTAGGGCGAGTATTTTGGTCCTTACGAACTGTGTAGCCTGACTGCTAACTTATAATTTTTTTCTTTTACTTTTTTTTTTTTTTGCTAGAAACAAACTTCTTATATCAGCTTCCCTGCAAAATGTTTAGCCCACTGGCCGCTAGGCACTGAGAATGGCATCACATTAGCCGAAAGATGACCAGGTAGCGAACCTTTTCTCTGCAGAACAAGACAGACAGCAGGAGCAGTTACCCACCATCTGGCTTACTCAAGTACTCTGTTTTACTGTGTAATCAGCCTTTGTTTTGACACAGGAAGAAGAATAACAACACCCTTGTTGGTGAGTTCAGTGGGTTCGTAACGTGGTTTCTGTAGGTCCTTGATAGGATATAGAAAGCAGGTGAAGGGATCTTCCTCTGAACAGTGTCATTTGAGCACATTTCAGTGAAACCCTATGAGCCTGTGCTCTGTCTCCTACAGGAAACAGTATCACGCTGGTGCTTTCCAGTAATTTGAGGACATAAAAGCTCCCTTTTGAATAGGTGCAAGAGAAATGTGGGGAACTCACCAAATGTGACATGGGAAAGGGTTAAGAGAGATGTCTCTTGATCATCTTTGTCCAACCTTCCTCATGCCCACATGTGACAAATAAGTACTGCATGCATCTTTGTCAGAAGCAGGAGGATTTTTTTTTTTTATTGCCTTTTGTGTGTTGGGAGTGTAACCTAACAGTGTTTGGGATCAGAAGGAAGAGGATGGACTGTAGGATCCCTTGTGATCTTGCTGCTTTGCCGCATGATGCCTTGCAAAGTATTTTACTTGTAAGTGTGCCTCAGTTCCCACATGTGATGGTAAAAAGTACTGGCTGGTAACTACAGAGATGTGACAGAGACAAGTTGTAGAGAAAGCCAGCTTTGGGAACTAGGTTTTATGCTCGGTCCTGCAGCTTGCACAAAAACCCCAACCCCCATGAACTGTGCCCTGGAGTGAGAGCCCCAGCCCCCATTGCTGGCTGTGCTTTGGACTGAGAGCAGTGCAAGGCTGCAGCACGCCAGCCAGCTGTAGCCACTGTCCCCTAATAGCCTGGACTGCACAGCTGTGTGGGACGAGCTGCCTTATGGTCCAGCAGCAGCCTGCCTTGGTCAGTTAGCCAGCTTGCTCTGGCTTGGAGGCAGACATTTTGGATCTGGTCTTTGCTTACTGCAACTAAGGTTCTTCTGGCAAAGTAAGTGCTTTTTAATAATGATGTTCTCTTGATTTTGTCTTCAACAGAGTGGGGGAACTGGCTGCGTTTCCAGTGGCTACCTCACCCTGGTCTGGGGTTTGTTAGAAGGGTTGCCGCAAGGTCTATCCTGATGTGTACTGGTGGAAGGAAGCACGGTATATGCTGGGCTGCTGCCTGGGGCAGGGAGGAGGCTGTGGAAAAACCCAATCTGTGTCTACTCCATTGCTTTAATTTGCAGTGCCTGCTACAGAAATGGAGGCTGCCTTTGCTTTTCCTTTGGTGGGGCAGTATGATGCTTGGGCTAGACAGTAGATCCAGAGTAGCTTTTTGTTGCAAACCTGCTGTGTTAAGGTCAAGGTCTCCTTGCTTGACTAGACCCTCCACACCCAGCAGGTTGTGGAGCATGTAAGTGTTTCCCAAGGGCTTTGTCCACAGGAGGCTTTGGAAGGTCCCTTCTGTGTAGTGGTGCTTTATGTCAAGCACAAATTGTATGTGGTGGTGACCCAGCACACCAAAAACTGATGTTCAGCTTAGGCTAAGAGTCTTCCAGGCTGGACTTGACCTCTCATACCATTGGGTTGTATGCAAGTGCAAAGCAAGAGAGGTGCTTGGCCTCCAGGGATTGAAAACATAAATAAAGGGATGCTGGGAGGTGAAACATAGGAAGTGATTTACCTAAGGGTACAGGAGAGAGCTTCCACCTTTCTTCATTTTCCTTTTTATCATCTTATCCCCAGACTATGCTGCTTCCTCAAGAGTCAGCCTCTGCAGTCACCTCTAGAGCTGTGTCCACCTATTGTGCTGATGAAAGGCTGGCTCTTACTACTATGTACACTCTCAAAAAATGAAATAAAATAATGGAAGTTGTACCTAAGATGAATTTTGGGGTATTGGGGAAGAGGGAAGATGGAGGGCAGGGCCCAACTCCTCCACTTGCTGTGCTTTAGAAGCTCTGAACTGCGCACTTGTAGATTGAGGGGCTGGCATGGTCTCTTCCAGCTCAGGGAAAAAAACAATCCCATCCCCAAAAGGGAGCAAGCACTAACCTAATAAAGGCACCAGCTGGACGAAGGGAAAACCAGCTCTTTGGAAAAAAAAAAAAAACAAACCTCCTTTCATTAGAAAAATAATATATTTCATCCAAATAAGGTAAAAATATTTGAAATGGGGCAGAAGTGAGCACTAGGCAGCATCTGTCAGGGCCTTTCTGAAAAGGGGAAGATTGTTAAACTGAATTACAATTTATTTTTGTAAAGTGTCTTTCAGACTAAAAATCTCCCCAAATGCTTTGCAAGGACTGCTCAGGGGTTACTTTCAATATGGAGCATCTTAGAAGAACACCCCTGTGTTCCCACCAAGCCCTTTTCTGCATTTGCTGAAGAATTTAACCCTTCAGGATTTTTTTTCTTCTATGTTTGCACAAATAATGAGAGATGTTTTACGATGCTGGCTGCAAGAACATGCCTGAAGAAGGGTGTGGGGGGGATTTGACTTTTTTTTTTTCTGTTTTAGGTAAAATACTTGCTTTTCTTTAGGACTGTATCTCCTGAGTGAGAAGGTGATTGGCTGGATAGGGCTGATTCAGAGGACCTAGAAGTACAACTGGCTTATTTGTTGCCTATTTTTCTTTTTGTGTCTGTCGCTTTGCCAGCCTGCTTGTCTGTCTCTCAGTCACTTTGTCTGCTTGGCATGTCTGTTTTGTACAGCATCCCTGTTGCTGGTTTTTCAGTCTTCCGTCATGCCTGCCTAATGTCTAATGCTTTCCTTTTTCTAACACTTCGGAAACAGACTGCTTCCAACTTTATCCCTCTGCTTCTGTAAGCTAGTACTGAGGCTTTATCTGTGTGGAGCTAGAGTGACACCTCTTTAAAATTAATTTATTTAACTGATTTAATTAAACCAGAGCAAATTCTTGGATGGACATTCTTCCATCTCTTTGAACAGATTTTCCTTACTTAAGCAGTTTCAACTGATACATGCATGCACAAAAGACTGTGTGCTAAATTGCTGCAGCTTTCCTGTGTAGATGAGCTATTCTTTGCTTCCTGCCCTCTTACAGTATCAACAGTAGATTTCATCCCTGCATGCCTATTTGCCTGCTTACTTGTATGTTTTTGTGTCTGCATTGCTGTACAGTAATATCAACACTTCCACTGTAGCAGCCAGCAAGTTTGGGGTGTGAGATGGAGGTTGAGGGTCTCTCTTGCTTCACAGTCTCTTCTGTTCCCCAGAATGAGCTGGGTGCAGCCTGATGTTTTGACTGAAACTGGAACATCACACTATTGCATCTGTTTCTTACCTTTTTTTCCCCAACTCTAATTAATCACAGGCAGAGTCTGCTAGTTTGTGTAAAACAGAGAAGCATAGAGAAGCGTAGTGAATGCCCCTGGCAGTGGGTGTCCCCTCCGTAGTTCTGCAGAGGGGATGTGGAGGGGCTGCAGCTGTGTCAACTGCAGGGAACCGCCTCTGCGCAGGTGGCTGTGTTACCGGCCTTGGTGCAGGGCGCAGGCAGGTAGATGCGGTGCCGCCTCCAGCCACAGGCCAGAGCTGGTTCCCTTCCGTCTTGTTGGTGCAAACATCTCTAGCCGAGGTGTGACTTGCAGGGTTAGTGCCTGGTAGCTGAATGAACGAGCTTGCTTCCCCGTGAGGGGCTCTCTAACTTGCTTTGGCCACAGATCATATGGCTTTGTTTTATCTTCTTTAATGTCTCGGGAGTGTAGAGCTCTGACATTTAGACAGAGCTTGGCTGTGGCCTGGGATCACAGGAGGGTCCTAGGGGGCTGCTGGTGACAGCAAAGGCTTGGGGCAAATGCTGTTGGTAGCTGGCTTCGCAGCAAGAGCACAAGGCAGCACCCTGCCCTGTGGGAAGGGAAGGGGGCAGGGAAACGCTCAGTCTGCCTGTCAGATAAATCTTTGTCTGTTTACTTAAATCCTCAGTGTTTCTTCATTTGTTTGTTTAAGAGTTTCCCTGCCAAAAAAGACCAAAAGGAAGGAGGGAAACTGCCTCTGTTGGCCACCCCTCCTCAGCCAGGATGGGTCTGGGGCACTTCAGGGGCAAGAGCAGGACTAAGGGCCAGAGCACCCTGCCTCCCCCGGCTAACATGAAGGTATCTGCCTCTCGAGGGGCCATGTTCCTGTCTTCTGAGTAAATGCTTGGCCCTTGTAAGGGAAAATGCATGTTAGCTCCAGTGAGTGCACTTTTTACCCCAGAGCTGACATGAAGAACTCATCATCCCTTCTAACACCTACTGTAACTACAAATGCTGTTCAGTGCCCTTCTCCTCTCATTGCCCTCACCCCTTTGGGTAGAGATTTTTGCTTCCAGAATTAGGTGTTGTCAGCTTTCAGGTACTGGTGAAGTTTGTTCAAGACAGCAGAGACCCCAAAAGTGGGGACTTCTGCCTGAATGTTGGATTTCCACGTAGCAGTGTCTGCAGCAGAGGGACTCAAAAGCATCTTGCCTATCCTTACGTTTTATAGGTACCCATAAAATATACCAGGTATAGTAAATGTCACACATGCAATTCCTTCAGATGCTGGTGTGTGCTTTCACCGAAACTGGGATACTTTCCTTGTCCCCACAAAAGAATTAGGCAAACCTGTATGTTTTGCTGTAGCTATGCATGTGCAAGTTTTGGTGTACAGATATATTCATGCCTGCTCTCACTCTTTCCAAGTTTGGTGACATTAAGCTAAGTTCTGCCTTGATTTGTAGAGAAAGACAGAAATTATTCATTTATTCGTGTGTGTGTGTATGCACGCATGCGCGTGTGTGAAACTGCAAAAACATTCCCAACAATCTACATGGGGTTTTTTGTCTGGAATAGGTACAAGCTGCTCATTGACTTTCAGAGAATTTAAAGTTCACGTTCCCCTTGCAGATGATGTGAGATTTTTATTGTCCTGTTTGAAAGCTTCAGTCTTCTATGCAGATTGCATGCAGATTGAGGGGGGGGAGAGGATATTTGGTTATAGCTCCTCTCCTTCCCTTTCCCCAAGAGCTTTTTCTTTAAAAGGACTTAGTGATAGGACGAGGAGGAATGGTTTTAAACTAAAAGAGGGGAGATTTAGGTCAGACGTTAGGAGGAAATTCTTTACTCAGAGAGTGGTGAGGCACTGGAACATGTTGCCCAGAGAGGTTGTGGATGCCCCGTCCCTGGAGGTGTTCAAGGCCAGGCTGGATGAGGCCCTGGGCATCCTGACCTAGTGGGTGGCCCACGGCGGGGGAGTTGGAGTAGATGATCTTTAAGGTCCCTTCCAACCCGAGCCATTCTATGAATCTGTGACTTCCCATGGTCTTCAAAAAAGGCACCTGCAGGTTTGTGAACACAATTTCGTGCCTGTGTGCAACAGCCTGGAAGTGCAAATGCAAAACTCAGCTGTGACACAAGCAGTTGATGCAGTCTGTATGCACCATGTAGCAGGATTGTTGGTTCAGAACCGTACTTCTTGGAAATGGCTTCTGTAGAACTGTGATTTAGAGGTCAAGTGAAGGTCTTAGCTTTAAACATTTGGTCCACACTCTCTTGATCACTTCTGTGTCATCATACTTCTCTCTTGTGTTATTAGACCTAATGCCCAGTGAAAATATTTTTTTCCAGGAAGTCTCAAGGCATTTATTATCTATTAGCTAGTTGTTATCTGTTAACGGTGGGTTTCTATCTTAGCTCCCATACCTGAGCAACATGGACAGTACCAAAAGCTGACTCAATTAATTTTTTTCTCCATTGTGTGAATGTTTTTTCCCCTTTTGTGTCTGTGTTCTGTCAAAATTTCTACTTCTGGCCTCTTGTCCTGTTACAGGGAGGAGGATGTGTTAGAATAACTCTTGCTAGTCTTCTAAGAGAGCTAGGAGTCTCCAGCCACCCGATCAGAGGCATGCCCCATTTTCTCAACAGTAAGTTTCTCTAAAGCTGCAGCAGCACTTGTGTAGTTCCCCTTTCCTGCCCTATGGATTCCCCTGAAACTGGGCTCCTGTGGGCACCTCAGCCACACTAATACCCAGGGACTTGACCGCTGCTCTTCTATGCTAAAATCCCACTCCGTTCCAGATTTGATTCTCTAATCTGGAGGTATAAATACGGGCTTACTTAACAGACCTATTTCCCTAGCAAGTCTCCAAGTCTTTGTTAATGTCAATATGCCTTAGGAAACCAGTGTTGAGCATTGGTCCTTGCAAGCTGTAAGTTATGCCCAGTATGTGTTTTGCGTCGTAACAGCTGCCTTTCCTCTGTACCAGTAGGCATCGGAATTCTGAATTTCCTTCTGTCTGGGTGTAGGAGGCATTGTGCTACTAGAATAAATATCCTCCCGGAGTCAGACATGCTTTACTGCGTTCTGTACTCAGCTGAGCAAGCTATGAGGAGTATTTCGCTGGGCACGTGCACCAGCTCTGCACACCTGATGGGATGACCGCTGGCTGCCCTACACCGACGACTCTGCATTCTGGTCTTTACAGCTCCCTGTGAGATGGCTGCTTCACTAAAGAGGAGTTAAGTTTGGAGCTGATAAAAGTTTGTAAGAAAGATTCCTGCAAATTAAATTAATGCCTACCACAGTATAAAAACTGTTCCTTGTAGGTCTGGGACATAAGGAGAGGTGTAACCCAAAGTATTATTTTCCTAGTAATCTCTAAAAATACTCTTGCTAGACTGTCTGTGAGAAGCACTTGGATGAATAGTGATGATCGTCTTTCTGAGCCATCGTGATGGCTATTACCTTCATTTTCGGCCAACACTGATAATCTTCTCATTATTTCTGTCCTTGTTGGCCCTTATGGGTCCGGCAAGGACAGGTCTCCATGTGCTAAGGCTGGACTAGGCATGTTTGGTTAATGACATCCAAAAACCAGGGTGATTGGAAGCAGCAGCAGAACCATCTGGTCTCCCATTCTGTGTCCTAGAATACCTTGAATGCTGCTTGTTTATGTTTGAGGCAGTTGAAGTTTTGCTGCCTCTATTGGTTTGAAGTCTTGAATTGCTTGGAGAGGAGAGAGCAGTGTTCCTCTGTTTGAGTTTTATGTTTGGGCTGGTGCCAAGGGATATTCCCACTGTGGGTGCCTATGTTGGTGGGTGCTGTAGAAGACTTGGGTAGTGTGCTGGAAAGTGGATATCCAGTGTCTTATGTAAAACAGGCAGTGTAGTTCTGTGGCTATGTGTGTCACAGTAGGGTCCTGCATGCACAAAAAAATGCTGTTACAGTTGATGTAATCAAAGTATAATAGCAGCAACGGTCCAGTTTTTGTCCTGACCTTAGAAGAAACAGCCTCTCTAGGTGTCTGCTGCTTTCCATGGTTCACCAACTGCAGGGGCTGGATGCAGAGCTGCAGATGCAGAGCTGCATTGTCACCAGTTGCAAGGGCTGGGAATGAATGCAATAGGGGGGGCTTCAATTTGTTCAACTTGCACCTTCTCCCATGACTTCGTCATTCTTTTATGAAGTGCAGAGTTCTGCAGAAAGCAGGCAAGTTCCAGCAAGAGCTTTCAAGCAGTGAGTCTGTTGTTCATGTCCTCTGTCGTGTCCCCCCCTCCCCGGAAAGAGAGTCATGTAAATAGCCCATGTGCTGTGGGCAGCGCTCCAGCGAGAACAAACCTCTGTGCTCCAAGGTCGGATTAGGAGCATGTTCAGATAATGACATCTGAAAACAGGATGGCTGGGAGCTGCAGCAGAGCAATGAGGGGGCTTTGAAAGAGAGAGGAGTCTAATCCTCTCTGTTAATAAGGAGGCAGCTGCTGCCAATGCATCAGGCTTGGCAAGCACTGCTTTGCTGCTCCTGGGTTCTCTGGTGGGTGGCAGAGAGGCACAGAGACCCAGCTGCTTCGAGATGGTAGGGGAAGAGCCACACAGGAGGGGTTTGCTTTGCTTTCTTCGGGTAAAATAAAAACTTTGATATTGCCCCCCCCCCCCCGCCCCCATCCCCAACAGCACTTTGGCAAGGCAAGCATCAGAGCAGTGTTTCATGCCAGGCCGGTGTCTAGGAGCAGTTCATCTGGCACTGCAGAGGCCGTGACGGAGGCCGAGAGGGAAACAGATACACAGACACCCACATACCTGCTGTGGGTGCAGAACCAGTCCAGGGCACTCAAGCCCGGCCTTATCAGGAAGGCAGCTGGAGGTGTGCTGGTCTGTGTGCAGTCCTTGTGCCTCAGTGGTGAAAGAACAACTTTGGGCGTGGGGGGATCAACACAGAGGCAGCTTTTGTCTTGATAGGTGTACAAATTTCCACAAGGACTGCTAGATTGTGTGCTTGCAAGGGTCTTCCCCTGAGGGGGACGTACTCAAGGGCATGTCGGTACCTAGCAGATACCATGAGGGCAATTGCTTTAGAGCACATGAAACGCTCTGAATGCAGGCTTTCCCCCCCCCGCCCCAGTAACTTGCTTGCTTCCTTGTAAAAATGGCATCTACTGCCTGTCCCCATCTGTCTCATTCAGAGCAGGGATGCTGGTGATGAAAGACTGTTCTAGACCCACCTCTGGTGTGGAAGTGCCCAGGTCTGGGATGAGTCTTGGCCAGGAGAATGGTGGGGACAAGCTGTATTGAGCATGCAGTGGTTTTTATCTATCTATTGTTCCTTTACAGTCAGCACTCATGACTGCTGGATCAGTTGTACCAAGGCAGTGTTGTGTCGCACTGTGGCTGCCAGGATGCCCTCTTGCCTGGAAGACTCTCTCATCCCAGATAGCAGTCGCATGGCGTATACAAGTTTCTATAGCAGGAAAAAGCTATGGAGTGGCCAGGTAAGGAATGCTGGCTTTGAGATCTTTGATGTGATGTGTGGCATAGTTTTATGTGTTCTTGGTAAGTTCTGTCAAAGTATATAGCTTCAACATTGCATTTTAGTGGAGATTAGTAGATTTATTAGCCCCCACCCCTTCTATGCAGACAGGATGTTTCATTCATGCTCTGTCTCTTTTGTTAGGGTGATAGCCAAACATCTATTGATTTAGTGGGCTTTGAATGTCATTGTGAGGTTTCAAGTGGGTTACAGCAAGCACTGCTCCACCATGGATCCCAATCCACCACCCTGAGTTTGCAGGCCAAGGTAGGAAGGGAAAAGTCTTCCAGGTCCCAGTTTAGCAAATCGGGGAGATGCAAGCATCACCTCTATCAGGGGCACCGATGAGCGCTTCCAATAAAACTACCAGGCTGCTTAAAAAGCTTGAGGCCAGAGTCCATATAGAGAACTCGGTTCCTGTGGCACGCACTTACCACCTTAATACTAGTGCTAAAACAGTGGCTGTTAAAGTGGGTGCAGGGCCAGTACTAGGACTGCAGCACTTTAGAAGACCCAAACTCCTCCAAGACTTGTTAGCTCTTAAAAAATAAAACACCTCCTCAATCAAGAAGACAACTTGACCACTTAAAACTTTGGGGTTTTTTTTCCAGTTTTTATTGAGTGAAAATGTCAAACCTTGCATCAGTCATGCAAAAAAAAAATCAAATAAATAAAACACATATATTAAATTTCTAGTAGCACTAAATTCAAGTGGAAAAATATTCAGTTCTTAATAACGCAGGTGCTGAAGAGACCAGATTCAAGTAAATCAGAGCACACCATCCTGTTTAGGGTGTTTTTTTTTCACTTTCTGCATTTTTGTCTCAAAACCTATATATATATCTATATATCTATATATATGTATATACATATAGATATATACACACACACATATATATGTGCATACATATTATTTTTATATTTATATATATACACATACATATTTATAAAACATTAAAAAGAGCATTGGTGGTTCAAGCATTTATTTCCCCCCCTCCCCCACGGAAAGAAAAAAAAAACAACAACAAAACAAAAAAATTACACATTTAAAATTCAAAATGAGCTAGCAATGGCTTATAGTCCTAGTGTGCAATATGGATATTACAAAAGGCTAGAATCCTCCCTCTTTGTCTTTTTTTTTTATTTTTGTTTTTTAAAGTTGGTTTTTTTTTTTTTGCTACATTGGAAAATTTTTTTAAATTTTTTTTTTTTCTTTACAAAATTCCTTCCACGCAGACTTTAATCCAGTTGAGTTTGTGGCTAGAATGAACAATCTAGTCAATAGTTTTTATTTAATTTTTTTTGCTCTTCAGCAGTGAATGGTAGCAGAATCAGGAGGGTCCATCTCAAGGTTTATTTTGTTTGGTTTTTATCTTGGTTTGGACAGAACAGTTCCATTTCCTCTCTCCTCTTTCCCCCTCCTCATACAGTTAGCTGAATCTCCCTCTCTTTCTCTGGTCATTCTTTTAAGCACATACTTCAATAGTATTGTCTTAACAGTCCTACTGATATGATAGCTTGAAGTGAAAAAAACACCTCGCTGTAATAGGGATCTTTGTGCTGTTGAGGCCTTTGTTCAGAAAAGTACTTAAGCACGGGCTTAAACCTGTGCCCGTTCAGAAAGCATCTGCTTAAGAGTTTTGCTGAATTAAAGCCCTAACATGGCAGAATAAAAAGGTGGGTTTAACTTTCTTGACTTTTTGTTGTTGTTGTTGCAAATAGAGACATAGTAAGAGATGTACAGAAACAAGACTTGGAGAAGGTTGAGTAAGACGTGCTCTGGGGTAGGGCCAGCCTGCTGGGTGGCCCAGTCTGGAAGGGCAGAGTGGCCACTGTCCTGTGAGGGTATCTGACCTTCTGTGGGGGTCAGGCCCTGCTTGGGTGTCGCATTTAGCAGTAGCATGTTGGGAAAGAAATCTCATTCCCTGTGCCAGCTCCCGGAGAAGAGGTGATAAAAGTTTGGGAGAAAGGCTGAGACGTTAGGGAGAAGTAGGGTGCCTTGGGGGAGAAAATGGTGTGCATAGATAAAACACAGGCCCTTCTGGCACGCTTAGCCACACAGAAGGGCATGTGAAACAGGGCCCTGTTCCAGCGCGGATCCTGGTGCAGTTGCACTGGCCGCACCTGCCTAAAGCTGCCTCCTGGGATGATGTATTACGTCCAGCGCCAACCCAAGTGGGCCAGCATTAGCAGAACTACTGGTAGATCTTTTACCCCTTTTCTCCACACACTTCTGCTTTCTCCCACTGTTGTGCAGCGATTCAGTCAGTGGAGTCTGGTGAGATATGAGAGGTAAACACACTATGTCATGGTGCGGGTTCCCAGCTCCTAACAGCAGGGAAACAGCCTGTCTATCCTGAACGGAAACAAGTGGCCCAAATGAGCCCCGTGCCTTGCCACTGAAACCAGACTCCCCCCTCGCCTTCAGTGTTAACAACGCTCACAGGCAGGTTTCATGTAAAGCTTGCAGGATGTTGTATTGAAGGCAGTAGGCTCAATCCTGCTCCCACAAAGTCACCGATATACATCATGTTGATTTCAGTGGTACAAAATAAACACATCTGTTTTGCAAGATGCGGCTTGTGTTACATCCAAGGATTCCTCCTGGAGCCCATCACCATACTATCTAAGTAGTTGAATATGGGAAAAATGTACACGTACAGAACCTGCCCCAAATGCCATTAAAGTAAAATTTTTTTGCCCCATCCCATTTCTAGAAACTCCAGGGCCTCATCCCCTCACTCTGCCCCAGGAACATGAGCTTCATTATATTCAAGAATCGGGTTGTGCTAGAAAACACACAGTTGAGGGCAGGGGATATACAAAACAAAAACAAACAAACAAACAAAAAACCCCTATAAAAATAAAAGCCACACAAATAGCTGATAGAGGAAAAGAACTCCAAAGAATTAAATAAACTACAAACTAGTAATAACAATATTTCATTTGTTTTGTTTTCACTTGTTTCTTCTCTACAAAATTCAAGTTAGAATTCGGAATCGTGCAGCTCCGGTCAGTGCTAGGAGTGTGAAGTCAGCCTCAAACTGTAGCATTAAGGCCCCCCTCCCCTGCCACCCCCTACAAACAAACACTACATTGAAGGAGAAAAAAAAAAAAAAGGAAAGAAAAAGAGAAAAAAAAAAAAATTGCACACAATTAACCGTATCTAAGGGCTATCCAGAAGGCAGGTGACCCCCCCCCCCCCCCATCCCCCTGGCATTGGTGGTTTCTCTTTTGTTCTATATATAGTAATAACCTTTACAGGAAAAATACTGTACAACTTCTTTTTTTTTTTGCCTTTCCTTTTGAAACATTATCTGAACATTCTGTCCCCACATTTACACAGCTGAGCTGCTTGTTTATAAATCAGACCTGATCTGCACCAGTTCCTTAGGGAAATAATTAAAAAAAAAAAAAACAAGGAACCTAAACTTCTTGAGGCCTTTATCTGTTCAGGGTGAAAACAAATTATGGGGATCCCTTGGAGCTGAAGTGCTCATGGAGTTGGGTGGGGAGGGGGCGCTTGCATGATGTTAGGAAAAAAATTAGGTCTTTTTTTTTTTTTTTTTTAAAAAGGGACAAACTTCAGACACAAGGAACCTTTTGCTAGGCTGGTATATAATTACAAAACTGGCACTGAAATAACTATTATCAGAATTAATTTATACGGCTAGTCCTTCTGGAGCCCAGGTGTATGTAGACAAGCCCTCTCTCTCAGACTTGGGTGAGGATCTGGGGGTCAAACAGCTACTGTCTCATCTGTCACAAGTCCAGGACAGTATCCTGTAGTGTGTGTTCCCAGACTGGGATAGGAAAAGAGAGCAGGGAAGAGCTTGTAACCAGGGGAAAGCCCAAGCTTCTGGAGGTGGCAGGTCTCAACACAGTATAGTTGCATTTGCTTATGCAGTGCCCAAGCTATTAGCCCTACTTGTCAAAATTTATCAGCATGGACCCAGAAATGCATTAATTCTTTGCTGGACTACATCCTGGCCTCAGCTAGCATCTCCCCCCATCTTTGAGTTCTCTGTGCTGCGCAGGTTGCAGCAGCCTCATGCTTTTTAGCTGCAAAAGCCGTGACTGGGCCAATAGCTCCACAGGTGCTGCAGAACAGTGTTGTCCTCCCTCCCCACCCCAGTGCTGAGCAGAAGAGCCCCCCCAGTCTGAGCAGGACATCCCACAGTGGGATCCTGAACGTTTCCCTGCCTTCACCCTCTCCCAGATGGCACCAGAGACCTGTATCAGTCCATGCAGAAAGACAGACTTGCCAATTCCCAGTGAAAGGCTGGGGACGAGGGCTTGGGGACTGGGGACATACCTGTCATTGTACAACTGCTTGGGTCAGAGAGCGAGTAGTATTTTCAAGGCTGCTGTAATGGCTAGGACGCTCTTCTGTGAGCACGGTGCTCCTTGTGCTGCACCGCGGGACAGAGTGTCAGCTCACAACCTCCTGAGATGGGGATACTGAAGCACCACAAAAACGCCTCACCCTCAACAGAGAGGAAGCACCTGGGGGTTGGGATGAGATGGAACTGGATGGGAGATTAACCCCAGTCCTCCAGTGTGACAGACCCTTTAACTGCCTGCTGTGCTCTTCCCAAGTTACTTCAGCTAAATCCCTACAGGCAGAACAGCAGGGATGAGGAGAGGTGTCCTACAGAGAAAGTGTAGACTGAGAAAGTTTCATAATATAAATAGCATTCAAAATTATTACCATTAATAGTAAAAAGGATCTGGAAGAAGAGAGGAGTGTCCCATTCCCACCCCTGCTCATTCATTAATGCGTCCTCATTTATGTGACAATAAATACCCACTCCCACCCTTGCTGTCTGATGCCATTCATGTAATGCTGGAGAAAGAAGGGGGGAGGGGTGGAGAGAGAGAGAGCATGTACCCCTCACCCCCTCCTTCCCACTGGCAAAAGCTGAGCTAGTTGTCTTTGTGACACCAATTCCTTGAATGTTATATATGTGTGTGTGTGTGTACATTATATATAGAGAGACACACACACAAATATATATTTCTAAAATTCATTACCTGTTGTTCCCACCCACCCCCCTCCAAGAAGTGGAGATTATTATTAATATCGTACAACTGAAAACATGGAAAAATAAAACCCAGAAAGAAAAATGGGGGGATAGAGCCCCACCCATAACAAAGGGTCCCCAGATGGGCATAGGCCCCACGCACCATGCAGGGAACAAGGAAAAGCAGCTGGTACCCTCAAGGTTCGTGTCCGTATAAAAGGGTGGTTTTTGCTGCATCCTGCCCCCATGGTCTGTGATCTGCAGAATGACATGATGCAGCACCAGTCCTGCTGCGAACCTGTCTCTCTTATGGGGCCTGTGGAGGAGCATGGGGTTCCTTCCTTCCTTTCTCTCTCTCTCTCTCTGGTGTGTGTGTGGCATGGAGTTTGTTTTTCACTTGCCATCCCAATCTTTGTTCTTGCCTCATATGGGGTCCTCTTAGTAATTCTGTGTAAGAGCAAAACCAAACCACTGCCCCTGTTGTCTCTATGATTAAGGAGAAGCTGCTGGAGCAACAGTAGAGGCTGGGGCAGCAGCTGGAGCTGGAGTGGGAGTTGGGGCTGGAGTAAGAGCTGTCTCGCCCTGTGGCCTGGAAGCATCGCCATGGTCTGTGGAAGAAGCAGCCTCCTCTGGTTCTCCATCTTCTTTAGGGGCCAGGCCCTCAGCGTCAGGCAGCGATTCTTCAGAATCTGTGTTCAAGTCTTCCTCTTCATCATCCTCCTCCTCGTCATCATCATCCTCCTCCTCTTCATCATCCTCCTCTTCTTCATTCATCTCTTCCTCATCATCCTCTTCATCCTCTTGGGAAGAGTCATCCTCATCCTCCACATCACCAGAGCCAGATGCCACCGCCCCCCTCTCCTGAGGTGCGGTCCCAGCTCTGCTCGGTGATGGACCTTCAGTGACTTCTGACTGCTTCTTGCTGAGGTCCAGGGAATCATTGAGGCCCACACCAGCCGCATTCTGCAGGAAGAAGAGGGAGCTGTTGTTGTCAGTGCTGAGGTTGAGGGAACTGTCCAGGTTGATGGAAGAGTTCTGGATGTCATACTCGAGAGTGGAGTGGGCAAGGCCCTCGGGGCCAGGAGAGATGGCAGGAAGCTCCCCTCGCTCCTGCTTCTCATGTTTGCGCTTGTGCGAGTCCATCTGTGACATGCCCACCACTGTGTGTTTGCAGCCAGGGTAGGTGCAATGGAAGTGGGAGCACTTGAGTTTGTACTTGCAGTCAGGCACCTCGCAGTCCACGCTTGAGCTGAACTGGCAGAAGCCAGCAGCACTGATGACGTCCTGCTTGCCGTGGTGCTTACGGTGGGCTGTCACCTTAGTGCTGTCAGTGCAGCGGAAGCCGCAACGCAGACAGTGGAAGTGTGTGCTATTGCCAGAGAACTGACAGTCTGGGAAGTTGCAACTCAGCGAAGACTTGAAGCGTTTGAAATCATCCAATACCAGGTTGTCAACACGATCATGATGCTGGGCGTGCTTATACATGTGGGTACGGCCACAGAACTTGTAGCCACAGTTCTCCCGTGTGCAGTGGTAGTGGGTAACCTTGAGAGAGAATTGGCAGCTGGAGTCCTTGCAGTCCTCGTAGAGGTCATAGCGCCGAAATCCCTCCAGCATCATCCCTTCATCGAGCATCTTGCGTGAGGATGCGGTCTTGCGGCGCTTGCCAAACGGGGACATGTCCTCAATAATCCAGAAACGCTTTTTGGCCCCTGAGGCAGTTGGCATAGTGATGGTATTCCCTGAGGAGAAAAACCAAAGAGTGGTGTTGCTGACAGGCAGGTCTCTCTTCATCTCCTAACCATCCTGGCAAGCTCTGTATTTGCCCAAGACACAATGCTGCAACTGTTCCCACCCAGCGGCTCATCCCTCAAGCTCTAAGTAAGCCTGAACCCTGGGATCGTGGGCTGGCTGATGCCTGCTAGACATTGCTTCCTCAATTTTCAGCATATCCTACCTTGCCTCTAATAGCTGCTCTGGTATACTTGATATTCTCCAAATGCTAGCTGTTCCTTCTCTGTTTTGCTACTCTCTCTGTTTCTCCTGCTGCTTAGTTAATCTCTATTCTCCTCAAATCAGACTTTAATACAGAGGAGCTTGCTTGTTCCAGTCCAAGGACTCTGAGGTGTATTACTGTAGTTCACTGGGGTTGAAGTGGTAAAAGAGTTTAAGCATGCTAAAAACTGGTACATGTAGACTGTTTACCCCTATTCAGGGTCTTGTAATACACTACAGTTGCCAAGGACAGGCAGGAAGTGAAGGAAGATCCCATGCACGATTAAAACTGTAAGGGGGGGAATTTATAGAAATAGGATGGACTTTGGCCAGGAGACTGCAACATCCCTCACTGTAATGAGCCTACATATTACGATGAGTGCACTTAGAAAGACGGATGGACAGATGTTCAATGGGGCTAATTCTCATCATCACTAGCCAGTGGACTCAGAGAAAATACCAGTTCTACAGCTTTCCCTTGGGTCTCAAAAATCACATGATGCCCCTAGTAAATAAAGAGCCCTCATCTATCTTCCACTTTCATTCACAGGGCCAGCATAACTGGCTAGTGCTCACGTCCCCTAGGATCAAGCTGACATCAAGGACTCGACCTCATTATATCTATTAACTTTTTTTCTTTTCTGCTTGCTATTTCCAGAATCAAACTGCAATCTCCAGTATCAACATGCAACACAGACAAGGTTGGAGGCAAGAATTTCTCACCAGGTGCAGAACTGTGAGTGTAATTGGAAATTATAGCTTGCAACTAAAACATACTTTTTTTTTTTTTTTTTTTTTTTGCCTCTCTTCATGCTGAAACTGCCATCCTCTTAAAAAGAGGCATGATTTGTGACATGCACTGCCTGGGGCCTGAGAATCCAAAGCAGCTTGCATCCTTGTCTAGGAGACTGAAGAAACAGTCATCTGTTTGACTGCTGTAGAATTTTTTTTTTTTTTTCCTGGCTGATAAGCAGGTATTAAAAGTGATGAATGCTATTTTGCCATATCTGGCCCTTCCAGTGACAGCCCTTTAAGAGAAGGTGGCGATTGAAGGAAGCCTCCAAAAGTTAAAACTGGCACTGTACTGAAAGATACAAGTCAATGGAAAATGGTAGCAACAGCCTAATCTCCCGCATCGTTTGCATGGCTGGGCTATACAGATTGCAGGATAAGCAAGAACAAAGGATTTTTCCACGCCCATTCGTTACATGGCACTTTTGCTCAGACTGCAAATAAGTACGCCAGCTTGGGGCATCCATGGTGAGACCATCTTAGTGACATGTAGCTGGTGGAAACTGCATGTTAAGGCTAATTTAACCAGCTACCACTGAAAGAATAACTTTCTGTCACTGTAGATTTTAAATTAGCAAGCTCTTAGCTATAAAATCTGTGACCAATTAACTCTCTGCTCCCCCCCTAAACATCTGGTATTGTAAAATCTAGTTCTCCGCTTCCAGGCAACTAGTGTAAGTGCATCGTTGCCTGGACAAATCGCTGCTATCCAGATCAACTCCTTCTTTTAAAAAAACCTACAGCCAAACCATCAAGTCTTTTATCATTAGTGTGAATGCTCATCTCGTCTGCCTTCAGACAGGAATATGGGATAAGCCATTTTAGGGGAAAGACTCTGGATGGCAAATCTGGGAAATAAGTAGAATTTATATTTTACCTGTTTTAAACTCATTGTATCTGCCCAGCTTTTACAACAGTTCAAACAGATGTGCTTAAAACTTTGGTTAAACCAATTCTGTTTTCTCATACAGGCAAAGTTTCAGAGCAAGGGCACGAAAAAGAGAGAACCTGGTACACCCTCCTCCTTTAGCTGCTAGACAACGTTCAGTCCCTAGCACCTGACTGAAGATTACAACCCTCAACAGATGTAATCCCAAGCAAATCTCAACGGTAAGTGCATGCCATAAGCTTGTCTTCTTTTCAACTACTAATAATGCAAACATTCACAAAAGGTAAAAAGAAACTAAAACTTGAAAATATATAATGAGAGGAAAGCACAGCACAAGGTTAAGATGTTTCAGGTTGCATGCAAATCATTTAAAAAAAAAAAAAAAAAGGCAAGCAAAAATACATTTTCTTGTGAATTTTGTTCACTGGAACACATTCCTCCGGACAGGGCAAGGATCCTTCTCCTGCCAAGTCCCATGAGAAAACCTGTGAACTTCCAAGTGGAGTTGGTTCTCCAGCCATACTCCCAACCATTTACCTTGGACTTGTGCATTACTAAAACTGGCAGGAAGAATGACTGGGACACTTGCAGGCTGTCAGAATCTTCTTAAGTGTGAACTTTAAGCACAAATATGCCCTTAATTAACTAGAAAAGAGCTGGGAGTTGGGAAAAGAAGCCAAAACTGAGACACACCCTGAAAACCATTCCCAGCTGGAATGAGAATCCCCAGCCTGAGACATCTCTGATCTTAGTCACACATGGGAAACATGGCAACTTAAAACTAAAAATCTAGATGTATTTTCTGCAGCTGTTACGAGCAGATATAAATAACAGCGAGTGTGAGAAACAGCCTGAGCTGTCTGATGATGTCATCGTAGTGACACTGTCTGTACTACTCTGTTACTTGTGCTGGGGAAAGCAACCCGGAATTTTATGGCTTCATATATGAATAGGAAGGAGTGAAGCTTACAAGATCGATAAAAATATGGGAACTGGGTAAACCGTCAGACATTTACCTGCTGAGATGTGTGTAGCAGACTATGGTAGGCACTGGGCTGGGAGGCCTGGAAGATCTAAATCTAAACAAGAATTCCAAGTCCCATTAATGCTACGTGAGCAAAAGTTTGCTTTGTGGCCACCCTGCTGTTATCAAGAGGCTGAAAGTGCATTCCATCTATGGATTTTGTTAGATTATTCTCATAGTTTGGAATTGGTGGAAATTGCTCTCAGGTATCCAAATGTCTTTCAATGATTTGCTGTGGTTTTGGTTACCCTTCTTAGCTGTGCTTCCTGTGTCAGCAGACAAAAGGAGTAGGCGTGGACGGGGCCCTTGGATAAAGTTAAATAAGACACAGAGTGAAGTATGCTTTTTTACTGACCCAAAGGTGCAGAGAAAAAAATGTGGGCAGGGTAAGTAGGGAAGGAAATGGGCACAGGACACTACGAGAAAAAGCAAAGAAGTGTTACCTGCTGCATCCTGAACTAAGGGAACGTCACTTTTTACTGGAGTTGGAGTGGCAATGATGGGCGCAAACCCAGTGGTGCTGGCGGCAGGCATGACAATGCCTCTGCTGGATCCAAGAGTGGCACTGAGCAGAGAGTATGAGAGACAAGATGGAGAGAAAAGATAGGGGAGGGTGGGAAGGGGAGACCTAAGCAGGGCTTGTGAGAAAGATGGAGGCAGAGATGGTGGTTGAGGTTGTGGTGCATTGTGGGTAGCATCATCGGCAGCAGCAGTAGCAGTAGAAGGAACCAGGCAGCCTGGAGAATGTGGAAAGAAAAAAAGCAGAAAAAAAGGGAAAAAAACAAAACAAAACAACAAAACCAAAGTAAAACAAAAAAAAAAGAAAAAAAAAGAACTGAAATGAGAACCCAAGAGCAGAAGCAATATGATGAAAATGGAAAATACATTCACAAATGTATGAAACAGAACTGTAACAGAGAAGAAACAGAAGGTGAGGAACTGACAGCATCAGGAAGAGGAGGATTGTCTGTGCAGAAGGTAAGGTGGCTTTAGTGGCATGGGGGAAGAGCCACAGGCTTTCATGCAGGAATTCCTGTTTGTTCGGTCCTCATCCATCTGTATGGTGCCAGCTTGTACCAACTAATAGCTGTAAGGGTGGTCTTACACTTTGGGTGGGTGGAGTTGCTCGCTACCTGAACAGCAGTGGGGGACCACCTCCTAGGAAGTGTGACTTGGGGCCAAACAGTGTACTGACAAAGGAGAGAGTGCCAGGAACCACTGTTCCACCAGAACTCTTTGGAGAAGCTTTAATGTCGTGGGGCAACCACTGTCTTGACCCAGCAGCATTCATACAACATATGGTTAGGTGTGCTATATGATAACCTTCATCTAACTGGTGTGGGAATGAAAAGTAGGAACGTGTACAAAATTGAAGCAAATTCAGTGAGGCAGCCTCTCTAGAATGTAACACTTAACCCCGGGAAGGACAGCTAAGAGATCCCTGGATCACCACTAGATGATAACAGAATTCATAAAAGATACCCGACTACTGAAAAGATAACCCTGTAATACAGAGCAGCAGGAGATGGCTACACATTATCCTGGCAAACAGGAAACAATGTCAGAAACTTAATTCTAAAAAGAGGGGATGATGGAGGTCTCCTCTGTGCAACACTGCACAAAGTGGAACAAGAGTTTTTGCATGAGGAAGGGAGCTCAGTGAGCTGCTTTTATATGTTGCTTTCTGAAGATGTGGTAGGGTTTCTTCCCCTGTGTATACAGTATTTGCTATTGTACAGTCTGTCTGTACCTCAACAGTATAGGAAAGTGCCTGACTTCAGATGCTGCACAAGGAAATACAAAAAGGTATCAGGGGAAATGCAAAGTACAGAAGAGGCCCACAACTTTTTTTTTTAAATCAGTCATTAAAATAGGTCTAAGTCCAAGACACAGAAAAAAAACCCTCTCTCTTCAGGGGCGAAAAAAAGACACTGTTAGTTCATGGATGCTTGAGGTGCACATTTTGATGGATCTCTTCTCTCAAATGATGGAGGGAGCTGGGTTAGTACGAGGCACTATTGTGAAGCTAGTACAGTTTATATTTTAAGATGCAATTGTCCTTTGGCCTCTCTTCATGAGTTTATCTCCCAAGAGAGCAGGCAACTGATGATCCATTTCACCCCATGACCCTCCCTTCTCTCTTACCTGCTGATGTACTTTCATTGCCCACTGGAGTGCTGGAGCAGCTGCGGTCCATATTGGAAGATTCAGAGGAGATACCCCCAGGGCTACAGCCAGTGTAATCCATGTACTCATCTGTTTCAGTGTCCATCATGCTTGGGGGTCCCTGAAAGGAAGCTGGGGTTCCTGATGAGGCTGGGCTGGGTGCCATGCTGCCAACCTGGGGCAGATTTTCATTTCTTGGAGTGTGGCCAATAACCTGCAGCAAGAAAACAGGACGGGGACTTTCACACCAAAAGCAAGATGCCAAGACCAAAACCATCTGTCTGCACATTTATTTCTCCCTGTCACAGTTCATGAGGGATAGCTGGAACATGCTCGGGAGTGGAACCCATGGCACTGTGGCTAGGAGCGTGAATCTTCCTTCATTGGGAGCTCGGAGCATTAAACTTGGCACATGTATCCTGGTATGTGAATTGTGATGCGCTCAGAGGTTGGGAGTGTTAATCTTGGCACCAGCATCCTGGTGTGTGGATTCTGATGCATTCAAAAACAGGAGGTGTTAATCTTGGCATTACTACCTTACCGTGTAGGTCCTGCTGCATTCAGAGACTGGAAATACGACTACTGACATGACTGTCCTAGTGCCTGCATGCTGAGACATTGCAACAGGGGAACAGAGACTGAAACCAGTGACGTCTGTGTATGCTGTGTTCACATGCAGCTGTTGTGGCCTGGCGGGGCATGGTCTTCTCTAGGTAGTTACATGGGTAGGTACCCAGAAGCAATGTATATCCAAACATACCATGAAGGCATGGGAAAAACTGGAGGTAGTACATTTAAATGTGGAAAGGCAGTGGCAGTGCGGCACTCTGGTTAGCTTTGCCACACGCCCTGATCTGTCGTTTCATCCTTGTTTTGTTGTTTGCTGGACTGCTCCACGGGCTAAGCACAGCAACAGAGTAAGACTAGCACTGTATGCTCCCAGGATTGCTCAGGCCATCATTACTACTTCTCCACTGCTGAACTGACACAGGATTGCCAGGGAAAGGAGATGGAGGTCAAAACTAGCACTTTCTGCCCAGCATGTACTAGAATTCTTTGGGCTAGACTCAGCATGTACTAGAAGAGTAGTGAAGACAAATCTATTTGTTAAGTTTGATTCTTGTACCTAAGCTTTTCGTGTGAAGAACAAAAGGTACCACAACAGTAACACCAGTTCCTTGGCATCTGTGCACTCATTAAACCCAACACCAGTAGACTTGAACAATTAACTTATTGACAGTACTTAATAACTAATAGGGACCTCTCACTGAAAGGGGGTTCCCATCTTGCTTTTACAGATGGCCCCTTTCGTGTTTCATATACCAGAAGATGTCCTTAGGGGCAGATCAGTCACAGGCATTTAAATAAAGCTAGCTTGTTTCATCTTCCAAGTCAATGGAAGTTAAAGCAACTAAGGAATAAGAACAACAAGCAGGAGGTTGCAGGACTGCTGCCACTCCGAGCAGCAACTCAGTGCTGCAGTTGAAACTCTTCCATTTATTCATGAAACAGACAAACCTAATCTGCCAGTTGCTCTCAGTTATGTGTTAGAAAAGAAGCAACTGCATTGCTCTGCTACTTCCTGAGAGAGGACAAGGAGTGCACCAAACTAACTCCAAATCAATAAGGGAAGAGAAATTTCAAGACTGGTATTTCTCCCACCCTAGGTGGAAGCAGCAAATAATTCTTCATGTGCAACAGGAAATGTTTGCTTTAACCAGCACGTTCAATTCTTCCACATCCTAAGCACTTTAATTTGAATAAGCCAACTGGTGTATACTGAGATAGCAGGGAGGGAGTGCAAGTTGTAAATATGAGTGTTTTAGTGTTATCCTTCTCAATTTTTTTTCCTCCATAATTCACAAGGAAAAGCTGTTTGCACCAAGTAATGCTTTGATGTCTGTGCTTCATCATCTTTCCTCGTATTATAGAAGTCCAACCAGGTAAAGCTACCTTGGGTGAACTCTCATATCCCAGTTGCATCCCCCAGCGCAGACATATATCCTTAAGAGTTTGGATACAAGTGTCTTGGCACTAAAGCAGTTCTGCAGCAAGCAACCGAAGGGACCAACACTACATGCAGATCTACAACGTAAATAACCAGTGAGTCACCTGAGTAGGAACACGATCAAAGTTCTTTCCCAGCATCCTTCTCATGTGCTTTCTGGCGTGGGATGTCATTTGGTGCTTGAGCAGGAAGGAGAACTGACAGCCCTCTCGAATGCAGTGGAAGTGGCTGTTCACCTGGTTGTATTTGCAGCCTACAGACACAAAACCATTGTATGTAGTACATGAAAGGTACCAAGAGGGAAAGGATGTAAGGATGATGAGCTGGAGATGGGACAAGGCTGCTGCTACATGGATTTCTGGTGGATTGAAGATTATCAATGGTCATGGGGTCTTCAGGAACAGTCCTGAATGAAAAAAACATGATCTTTTGCCTGCTGAGCAACTGCAAGAGAGGATTACAGTGTACACAGATTTAAGAAGTCAGCCTGAGCTGCAGACTAGTCCCATCCCTCTTCATTTTGTTATAAAGAAAGGAACGTTACCATTACATCTAGTTGCCTAATGCTCTCCAGTCTTAGCTAGTGCCTTTTCCTTTACAAAGAGAACAAAACCAAGACATGTAACTGTATCATAGAAGTTAACAATCAAAAATACACACTCATACTTGGATTAGAAATGAAAAGTTATTTTTCTCTTTTTTTCCTTTAACTGTGCTCTCAGAAAAGCAGTCTCTTAAAGCTCTAGCTCTGGACAGTGTATGCTCTCTGGTCAGACAGAAATGAGCCAGAAGTGTTTACTGCCACTCCAAATTTGTTGTGTAATAGATGCAGCTACTAAACAATAAGCAATTTATATGGGTTCTGGCATACAGCACTTGACACTTTTTGCTCCTTGTGGATAGTGCCATGCATACCACGAGTTTGTGTATCTCATTAACAGACAATCCTAAACGAACAGCTATATTCTATAGCTGATAAATAATGGCTTGTTTAAATTAAAACACAACTATATCAATAATCAGGTTCTGTCTGTTCTCCATCATCCCTTGGCCATACCCTTATCTACATAGTGGTACAGACCTACAGACAGGCTCAGTTTTACTCATCTATCTACATCCATCCACCTTTACTTACATATGTACGTATTTTTCATCTCTCTCTCTCCCTCCCCACCTATACACACATGTATGTATTTATACATGCACAAACATAGATATTAAAAAAAACCCCAAACTATCATGTGTTTGCTCAGAAACATTCACAGCCCTTGAAGTAGGCCAGTGCTTTCTGCACCTGCTGTATATACATACGCAATGTAAAAAGCATACAGATGTATAGAGAGGTAGACATGCATGTACATGTTGGTATAACCATATACACCTACACAAACACATCTGGCTACACCATCCCATCACGCTGCCTGTATCTACATAGGCAAATGCAGAGTGCTAATTAAACATGTTTATTGCATGGCAAGCCCAACCTATAGGCATATGTACATACTGCTGGATGCATGTACCCCATCACTCCCAAAAATATACACTGCTGACACATGCACAGCCTGTAGATGCCTCGCTGCCAAACAGCTCCTGAATTACCCAGCCCATCTTTAGCTCACAGATAGCGCTTTATGTGCATGCCAAGTTTATGTTTGTTTAGGTATCGCACTCCCGCACAGCCCCACCTCATTTGCCCTCCCCCTCCCATTGTGCTGTTCTTTGGGATGGAGAACAAACAGTGCTGGCGGGACTGAAACAGTATCAGCAAAGGGCAGGTGAAGGCTCGCCTGTTGCTAGGGCAGCCGTGTAGGCTGGGTGTCATGTATCATTGTCCTGCTTTGTCTAGCCCCTGCTATCACCTGAAACACGTAAAGTTGAGTAAATAACAGCAACTGCTGAATCTACTGACATGTGTAAATGAGACCTAGGTAAGTACTGGCTGTGGCGTGTTGACACTCATTACCCTGGTTACCACAAACAAGCTACCATTTGGGTATAAATTCTTGATGTATTCAAAGCTGAACAGAAAAGTTTGCTTCTGGTTATCGTGGCTGTTTCCCTGCAATGTGAGGGAACAGCACCTGGCAGTGTTATTCTGAACCCCGTTTTGTTTCAGCCTTCGTTCCAACCACGAGTGACAGGAAAGACTGGGTCTGTGATGCTCTTAAGCCAAAACGCAACTAGAAGGGTTAAGTGCATCCCAAGCAGTTCAGGATAGAGCTCTGCTGGAGCTATCTTTAGGGATTCCCCCCAGTTCAGAGCCCTGGATTTCAGCTCTAGATACCTCCCTGGGAATGCATTCTACTGTCTGTTGTTGTGCCTTTGTTTTACCAGCTTTACACTAGAGGGACTTAGATTTAAGAACTACTGCAGTGCTGCCAATAGTTTTGGCAAGTGGGCAAGCCACAGTCTGAGGGTGTGCCGCATCTCAGGTGTTTCCTTAGGCCGTGCTCTGGTGGGAGGCTGGCACAAAGGCACAGCACTGTATTCCCTGCTGCTCACAAGCGGCTGTGGAGAATGGTTTTGCAGGAGAAGGGAGTAGTTTACTGAATGCTCTTCTCCATACCTCTATCTCTGGTTATTTGCCCCTTTGGCTTTCAATATGCCACACTGGCAATGGCTAAAAAAAAAAAAATATTTCATTTGAAGCTGCCTGGAATGAGGCAAAGCAGCAACTTCCTTGATACAGAAGGCTTTCCCACAAGGCACTCCTCAGAACAGGCATTTCCCCTGTGCTTTTTGTACTCCTAAGAGCACCCTTAAACTCCACCCAACACAAGCAGTAGGCCCAAAAGACTACAAAGTACAAAAAAAAAAACCACCACAAAAAAGGCCTTGACAATTAGATAAAAAGGAAAAACGCACGGGAAGCTCTATCTCCAGACAAATATATGTGTATATATAAGTATGTAGGTATATACATAATCCTCTATATTACAGTTTCTATCCAGTTAACTTGGGTTTGTTTGGGAAAACATGCTTCAACTCCGGCAGATCAGGAACTCTTTCTGTTTTGTTCCATTTCTTGTTTAGCGATTTAATGACCAAATACATCTTAACTGTAACTCGCGGGCTCTAACTCCTGGCATTCTTAGCCTGGACATGGGACAGACCACATGAGAAAGGTGACAGGGGAAAGAGAAGAAAACTCACCTAGTCTGCCACACTCTTCTCGCTTGGTAAAATACTTGAAGCCATTGGCTGCCCTCCTCTCTGCCTTCTCATGTTTTTTCACATGCCAGGGCAGCTTGGTGGTGATGTTAGTCACAAAGTAGCAGCCAGGACGAAGACAGTGGTAATGCCCTCGCATCCTGAATTCACAGTGCTAGAGAGGAGCAAACAGGCAGGTTGCTTTAAGCGTATCTAGAACAAATGCACTCTCATCTGCCTGCTACTAATGCTGTCCCTCTGAGACATGGGAGAGAGGCCTGAACTGATACTCTAGATCACATCCATTTTATCTTCCACAAGCTGCAATGCAACCTTGTTCCCTGTCGTGTATTTTGTATTGCTGTCATGGATTCTGGATTGCGCTATTCTACGCTGAAATATCCCAAACCTAACTCATGGCTTTCCCTGGTATTCTTCATAGATTTTTATCATTCTTGTGTCTCTTAGATCATTCTAGTTGCCTTGTCCACTTCACCCAAGCCAAAGAAACATAAAAGCACTGCGATTTTCAATTTGATGGAAACCAAACATTTTGCTAGACCATGTAATTAAGACCCTTCCGTGATTCTTCAGTTAGACCAGGAATGAAACACTCAGCCTCGCTTCCTCATGGGCAGCCTACTTGCTCTTTCTCATTCTTCTTCTCCTGCACACATACTCTGGCTAGAACACTGCTTTTGAATTGCTCTTACCTGGTTTGGACAGAGACACTGCAGCGAATAGTAAGCGAACTGGTCTCGCACATTCACCAAATTATTGTTGGGGTTGATGTGGTCCAGGCAATGGGATTCTGCTTTGCCAGAGGTTTTGCACACATACTTGCAGTTCCCAAAGAGACAGTGGAAGTGGAATTTGTTGGCGTACTTGCAGTCCGTTGCCAGGCAGGGATCGCTGGAATACATCCAAAACCCAATCATCACCTTCACTCATCTCACACATTTGTTTGTTTGCCAAAATTTAATTCAAGGGGACACCAGCTGAAGCCTCTGTTCCAATCATGGCCTACAGATTTCCCATAGCCACCTTCATCTTTAGTAAAATTGATGCTGGCAACGCTACTGCAATTCCACCAAGCTAGTGCACTTTCTTGATTAGGATTATTAAAATACAGCAATGCATGGTGGGTTCTGTAGTCTTTGAGGGCCACACTTCTAATTTAAAGCTCTCTCGAGATCTGGATAGATGCTGTTTCTCCCCTTCTGCCCGTATTTACCTCAATGGATTCAGATAGTTTCTCCCGTCTCAGTTTTGTGTAACTGAAATGAAACTCATGGCCATGCATACTGCAAGATGCCAGGGCTTCCCCTGATTAGACAAAATCAGCAGTGGCCTGTTTAATCAGCTAAATGGTTTTGGTACCTTACTCCCCCCACCCATTTCATGGATTTCTGGCTGCACAAACAGAGGTCAGATCAGAGGTAGCTGAACATCAATCTCTTGGATCCCCAGCACTGTACCCAATGACACCTACTTATGATATGTGAAACAGAATTAATACACTTCTTTGAAAGCAGACAAATGACTGTCAATATATGACCCAGAGACTGATAATCCACCAGCTTGAATAACTAAGCTGTAATGCCTAATCTGATCCTGGACTCCTGTGTCCTCCTGTAAACCACGTAACTTCTGTGGCTTTTTCTGTCTATGTAACAGAAATAACACAGCAACACTGTGAAACATCTTTAATGTTTTAAAAAAAGTTCAGCAAGGTATGTTACCTTCTGCCAAAGTCCCTTGTGAATTACTTTGTAAACATTACAAAACCAGAGGCACAGAATTTAAGGAGACTCATTACACTGGTACGGTTCAGCCAGGACAGCAAAACTTTGGTAAATATGAAGTGAGAGAGAATTGCTCCCTATTCCTTGAGCTGCTGACACCCATTCCTGATAAGGCAGAGTCCAAGCACTTGTGCCCCCTCCACTATCTGACCCCCAGTCTTCTTCAGTGAAAAAAAAAAAAAATGAAGCTGTATTATACTGACTTAAGAGATGGCATTCCTAGGAACAGGCCACAGAGCTTACTGGGGGCAAGTCCAGGAGAAATCCAGCAAGCTTCCTTTTCAGCAATCTCTAAACATCTACTCTTAGTTAGTTCTGTGTACTTTGCTGCATTAACACCTCACCTTTGCATGACTGAGCACTCAGTTGCCCACTGACTTTTGCTCAACTACAGAAACTCACGGTAAGTCTCAGACTTGCAGCAAGATCTGGACGTGGCCTAGTCAGACGTCGTGCTGAAAACTTTAAAGATGCTATGCTTCCTCTGTAGCCTTCAGTGTCAAAAATACTGCAAAGATGCATGTATTTTTGTATATCTCTCATGAGGTATAAAAAAGGTTTCAGTGGTATTTCAGCAAGTTTATTTCTCCTGTAAACTCATACGTAAAAGTGCTCCCAGATGTACTTGAAAATCCTGTTTTTTTTCCTAGGGTGACTGAAGGTATTTTCTAGACTTTAGAAAGTAAATTTTCTGTGAGGTAAAGCCCAGAGTACTTTCTAGACAGAAGGTCTCTCAGTGGGTGAGTATAGATGCAGTACTACAGCTCAGGAGCGGTAAACAGGGGACTGCAAGGCTGGAGAGGACATAATAAGGCAAGCATCATCTGCAACTTACTTCTCCTGGAACTGGAGAAATCCCGGTTTGACCTGAGGCTTGGCATTCTCCAGGGAAGTCGTTGCCAAGGGTGAAGTTGCCAGGTTAGGCACTGATGCTGGGATCTGAGGCATCTGGGGTATAGCTGAAGCCAGCTGCTTCCAAGCTAGCAGTGTGGGGGCAGAGGGCACAGTAGCTGGACTTGGAGTGGGCACGTCGAGGGCAGGAGCACTTGCCATGCTGACAGAAGTAGCAGATGGTGATGAAGGGGCCAGCGAACCCTTATTCTCAGCAGTAGTCGAGAACGGAGACTCAGAGTTACTTTTCACAGTTCCACCCTCAGTTCGGAAGTGAAAACTGCAAAAAGATTGTGTAATTCAGACATACATTCTTGACCATTGCATATAACTTGATTAAACATCAACAAGAATGTAGCAGGAGTCTGCAAACAAATTAGCTGAGGTTAAATCCTAAAAGGGGCTCTGCAAACTTTGTGGAAAGGTTTAGGGGCCTCGTAAACTGTGAAGAGAAGGGAATACATTAAGAGGGGTGGAAACAGAAAGGTGCAAAACCATGTTGAAATCAGAGAGGCACAAGAATCGCTGCAGTCAGCAAGATCAATATGCCTGTGAGGGCAGCTTCCCATGGCTGTTGTGAGAAGCCAGTAGTTTGTTGTAGTGAACCACAGGGAACTATGCAAAGCCAGAGACCACGTGTGCTAACAGATCTGTCTTAAAATTTGCAACATCTCCTTCCCTTTAAACCCCTTCAGAATCAGTCATGTGGCCAGCTGCTGAAGACCTTATTCATTCTTCACTCGGGCAAATCTTCCGTTGCCTTTAAAAGGAGCTTGGTGTGCTTTTGAACTGCAGACTATGCTCTACAGAAATCTGCAACAGAGAAAATTTCCAATATCCCAGCCTTCCTTTGCTAGTCCCCTCACTGTAACAGTGGGAGAGTATTTTAAATTCCTTCTTCACCCAAGAATCATCTAGAGTTCTGAGCGTGCTGTACAGCCTCTCTAATATAAGCCATATTATCTAGCCTGCAGTTCTGGCTACCAGACTCTGGGCTGTCTGCTACTTTCCGAAACGATGTGAAATGACAAAGGGTTTACAATGTAAGAACATGGCAAGGTGAGAAGGAGGTTGCTGTTGGGCTGGACAGTTTGACTGCTTCATTTCAAGATACTTATCCACATGATGTGAACCTCTTCTTAAACAAAACCATATAAACTAAGGGCTAGGGAAAACTTGTTAAAAGAGATTTGTCACGACCAGACAAAGAACAATAAAACGCTTTCTACACTGCAGTGATGAGCAGCTGTCTACTCCACAAAAAGTCTGTATCCAGTGACAATGGTTGGGTTTACAGGATCCTCTGCCTCCCATATTTTCTTATTTCTTTGTATGGTGTATTTGTGTGCTGTGAGAAATATGGGTCTCCTTGAACACTGTCAAGTAGGCTATGGAAAAACACAAATGTCCAATTCTCACCCTTGCCAACACTTTTTCACAAGTTGAGCACATTTATTGTGAAACAAAATTAAAGAGCACATAGTGTTCTGCAAAAATTTTAGCTGAGCCCATGTACACAGGAAGCATGTGGATACCCGAACTGCTGCCCACAGGACTGCCCACATTCCTGTTCCTGAACAGAGTTTCTCAGTAAGGTCTCTCTCGTCCTGCAGTGTGCATGTTTACAGAGTTCTCTCAAGGTTTCCCAAGACTTGTGCTCTCCTACTTACTTGGCATGCTTGATGGCTCCATCCAGGGTGCTGAAGAGGGCACCGCATTCCTCCACGACACAATGGAAATGCACCTTATGGAGAAAGTCGCACTGCGCATCGCAGAAATCCTTGGTACCAAACCTGGCCAAAGCAGACAAGCAGGCATCTTATGGAAGGCCACAGAAAAGAAGCAGTGTTGGAAGAGACATTTTCTTTCTTTTTCAACTCTGCTACCATTCTGTTTTCTAACATCACCGTCCCTTGCTGCACAAACAGCACTGCTGGCATTGTTGCTTGATTATTGCCCGTTACGTAGATATGAACATGCAGAACAAGGACCTAATTTCTCTCCAATTGAACTTGACTGAGAAACTCCCATTCACTTTTAGTGGGAGCAAAATACAGAACTACTCTGAAACAAAAGATGACAATCATGAGTGTTCTTGAGCACCTATGTACAAAAGCCAAGGCTCTGAGGAACAGTCAAAAGGTTAGTAAACTAAAGGTAATCCAGACCAAGAGGACACTGCTGAAACATTACAGGTCGTTTTTTTCTTTTTTTTTCTTTTTCAGTTTACTGGGAGTAACAAAAGGCAAGAAACAACAGTGGTTCAAGGAAATCTAGATGTAGAATCTGCCCGCCCCCCACCTTGAAACAACAGGGTATCACATAGATGGGAAAGACAAAGTATCGCCTCTACAGCAATTACAGCCTAGTATGCATAAATAAGGAAAAGCACAATCCCTAAGTACAGAAGAAACAATGCTGCAATGCAAAAACCAGAGCAAAAGCTGTCGTCTAAGATATGCCTCTTGTCATCTTGGAGGAAACGGTCAAGAGGGCAAAAACAACTAAGCATGGTTTCACTGCTCAGCCACTGCTGAGATTCTCTGGACTTAAGAGTAGCACAAATACATGTGATTTCAGGAAACTCCAGAATCACAGGGAATCGAGAAATCAAGTAAGAAATACTAGCAGGAAGGATTTGAAACTTAACAGGGGAATCTTGCATAATTAAGATACAACAAACTACAACTGCTCTGATGAGCAGGAAAGCAAGAAACAAACAGCAGGCTGTGTGGTCCCACGAGGGACCTCTTTAACAATTTGAGGGTAAAGAAAAAAGGAAAAAAAATTGTACTGGAGAAGGAAGGTCAGTGGATATAGAATACATGCAGTCAGTTAAGGCTTGCAGGGGGAAGATGAAGAAAAGTAAAGGTGTGGTAAGACAAAAGAAACCAAGTCACTGCAAGCAAAAGGGGTTGTTTTATCAGGGACAAGAGGTATTTTATTTAGAAAGAAGGTCCAATAAAAATGGGAGGTGATGAGTCAAAAATGGCTGCCTTACAAAATTTGCTTTCGATAGGAAAACTGAAGACAAAGCAGACAATTAGGGATAAAACAAAGTCCTAGAAGAGCAGATAAAAGGACTGGTTAGAAAGTATAAATATGCACAAATCAGTCAGTCTGGATGATGTATGTCCTGAAGTGCAATAGAAATAAACTCCCCAACTGATTGCATTACTGTTTGCTATTTTTTAAGCCATAGAGAAGAGGGAGGTAGTAGGAAATTGCCAAAAAAAAAAATTTAAAAATCTAGGTACTGATTCTTTCAGGGGAAAAAAAGACAAGTGATCTTTGGCAATTATCACACCTCTAGTCTTAACTTCTCCTTCCAGTAAAGTAATGGAACAAATATTAAGAGGGAGGAGAAAATCATTAAACATCTAGAGGATAAAGGAACCACGAGCAATAAACAGCATCAGGATTATAAAGAATAAATCTTGCCAGACAAATTTAATTGCTTTTTTTGATAGAATTACAAAATTAGTGGATGAAGGGATGCTATATATTTGGATTTTAGTAAAGCATTTTGATACAGTCTTGTATATGCTTACAATTAATTCAAATTGGCCTGGATGTGAATGCTACCTCATGGATTGAAAACTAGCTGAAGGACTGTAAACAAAGGCTAATGACAAACAGCAATATATTGAGCTGGGAGGAGGTATCTTGTGAATGCTGCAAGGATGACTTTGGTTAGGTCTGAGCTTATTTAACATCTTCATTAGTAATCTAGGAGAAGGAGTAAACAGCGTGTTAATGAAATTCACAGAAGATACTAAACTGGGAGGAGTTGGCAACACCAGTGCAAGAGGAGAAAAATAACAGAGAGGCCCTGCAAGACGAGGGAGAAGGTTCAGAAAATGAGAGTCGTATTTAGAAACATACAGCTAATATATCTAGGGGGTGGGGGGTGTATTCTTATACATAGGGGACTCATGAGAGCAACATTAAAAGCAATCCTGTGTAACAGTGGATGGTAAATATCATACATATACATTATGCAGTATAGATGCAAACAAGGTAGCACAATCGTGAGCTGCACGTACGGGGGCAGAAATCTTCTTGTATCTGGTGTGGCGATACAGGAATGGCAGCCCAATTCTGCACCCATTCAGGGAACAGCAAGAACGACGACAGCAACAACATGATCAGCAGGCTGAAGGGACTAATTTACCAAGTCAGATTAAAGGAAGTAAATAAGCTTGGTTAAATGGTATGCTAAAAGTCTGTGACTATCTGAAGGGGGTGAACTTCAATTGCGGAAAGGAATTATCTGCTGTGGTTCAAGGGGATATAACCAGGAGAACTGCAACAAAATTACAAAAAGGGAAATTCAGGAAGCATACCATTAAAAAAAATCGTGACAGTGAAACGTATTAGGTGGTAGAGTAACGCTCCCAGAGACAAGAAAATAGCCACGCTGCTTGGCATATTACAACTGGGCTGAACAAAATGCAAATGTACTGCAGGGAAGAATCTCACACTGGCCAGGGGCAGCTGGACTAGAAGACTTTCTAGCCTTCTCCATTAAAGTCTGTGATTTCCAAAGTGTCCACAGGCATTTGTAGGCAACTTGTCTGTGTCAGAGCACAAACCCGTATGTGTCTGCCTGGGTGTATCTGTGTATGCTCAAAGCATGTGTCTGTCTGGGCATGTATGTGCATGTGCCGGTGTGTGGGTGAGTTTTGTATCTGTTCCATTTTCCTTTCGAGCCTTCTTGTCTACAACAAAAACAGCAGAAACCATCCCAGTTCCCATACCCCTTATACACCTTATTTTGTTTCTGTGGTCTACTCCTATGATCAGATGAAATGCCACAGCAAGCATTTTAAGGCTTCTGTGATCTGTGTGTAATAGCAGTGAACTTCTGTTGGACTATGTTTAGTTAAGAGCAAACTGCAGTGGGTCCCCTGGACTTGCAGACTGAGAACATAAAGAGGAGCCTAAGATAAAGTCTAGGCTAACAGTACTGTGTGAAGATCTGTGCTCGTAGCTGGTTCTCAAGATTCCTTTGCAAAATAATTCTATGTGGACAGGCATTTCTTATAGGACATTAACACCTACTGCAGCTACCAGGGACTGAGGACTAAATGCACTCCAGAAGGTGATGAGCATATCACAGAGTTAGGCCTTTCAATTCAAGAGAACTCTGTGTTCAAGTGTGAACTAATGAGTTGGACACTTTCCAAAGGAAATAATTTTCCCTTTCCTCTATTCCCAGTGCCATGCTCTCCTTACCGGCGCAGGTACATCTTCCATGGCTCAGAGAGCTTCTCCTGGACAAGTGCCTTCACTGCCTTGCCCAAGTACTGTGTTGGCTCTCCAGCCCCAGCCTGGCTGCCATCTCCTTCTGTCTTAATGTTCAGCAGGTTGCCAAGGCTGGCACTGGTCTTGGACATCTGGAACAAGAACACAGACACTGCATCAAGCCCAGCACCCGGCCGTGGACACTACCAGTCTGGATACCCTCAGGACTGTCCCACGGAAAGCTGCGTCTTCAAAGATTAAAAGAGAAGACAAGAAGTCTGCACAGGCAGCCTCAACTGCATCAGCAAAACTTACTAGCACCTTCTGCATCCTCCGCCCAACTATCACAAAGTACTTTGGTGCCCATCTAATATTCATGGGTCTTGTGTAAAGTAATAAAGCATCATGTCTATTTTATACATGGGAAAACTGAGGTGAAGAGAGACATACCCTATTTGAGTATGGAAAAGGTGTGCAAGCTCCTACAAAATGCTGGTCTCTTAGTACAGACCTAGTGATAGAACTGGTAAGCCACAAGGATGTCTCCTTCTTTAAAGTGACTATCAGGTATGTTTGGGGGTGGGAGGGGGGAAATCTCATTCAACTGGAAAAAAATCCTCCACTTGAGTTCCTGGAAAATTCCTACTAACTTCAATAAATTATGTCACTTTGTGCTAAATGGACATATCCTCCACAAAGCAGGACTTGGAGTCACAATTTGCGATGTGTGAAAGGCTTCAAATAGATCTACACAGGGAAGGTTTAGAGGTCCAGGTGTATGATGTGCAGGATAGAAAAAAGTTACTCAAGAGTGCTTGGAGAGAAACTTCTCTTTCAGAATAAGTGCACAATTTCCCAGACCCTTTCTTGCTTTGTTGTACTCTCAGTTACCTCCAGTAACAACAATGAATTTCACAGGATGAATAAAATGCAGGATTGGGCCCAATACTTGCATTATAAACTCCACCTACTTGAGGATCTCGAAGCCCTTTATAAATATCAGTTAATTAAGCCTGACAGCCCCCTAAATAAACTGCAGTACGCTACAGGAACCCTGGCTATTTGAGGCTTTCTTAATGCCCCCTGAAGGTAAAGCCCCTGCTGCTATGTGGAGACCGCAACTCTTCATGGCTGGAGTCAGAAATTCAGGTCGTCTTTTTCCACTGCTGTTTGCTGGGCATTCAATTTCTGTAAAGGGTTCTTTTTTTCTAGACAAATAATGAGGGATTCCTCCATGAACAGAAATTGTGTGCAGCAAGAGAAAGAAGCAAGCGTGACGTGTTCCTGAGCCCACTAGCTTGATTCTGCAATCCTTAGTCTTGGAATAGGCTCCTTCAAATCAGTGGGCTCTATTCTTTCCTGGTTTATGTCATTGGTTAATCCCATTCCTTCTTTAAAAAAGGAACAAACCTGAAGAACTCGTATTTTGTGCCTGTGCTACCCTTACTTTGCACAACATAAAGAATCTTATGCAGGGTTGCACACAAACAAATGCTTACTTCTAAGCATATGCTTAAACCTCATTCTGAAGATTTTCAAGTGAAGTAGCTATTGAACCAGAATTTCCCTGAGCTGGGCCCTTCTGAATGACTCAGGACCCCAGACAGCAGATTACTAAATAGATTTACTCGCTGGAGAGCGAGCTGCATATTTGAAATCACTAAAGGGACAATACGCAGGAACAAATAAGAAATTAAGTTTAAAAGGGAACATCAAAAACCCAGTGTAACAGAGAGCCAATGGAGGAGAAAAACGGCATAAGGATAAACACAGAAATTAAGAGAGTGATGAAATAAGAAAGAAAGGAGGCGAGAGATTACTAGGCAAAGTCACTTTGCCCTCCCTTGAGGGTTATATGGCCTTGATGCATGTAACGCCCAGAGCCAAGGGGACGGCAACAGTTATGCCTGTAAAACCTATCACACAGTAGAATATTAAAGCATGGCTTAAAGGCTGCCCTGATCTCTACTGCAGTTGTACACAACAGCAAAATTAATCTTGGAATCTTGGTACAGTAGAATTTATCATGTGAAAGGGAAATATATATTTGAGATGATGTATAATTTAAGGAAAAAGTAAGGAAAAAGAAACTGTGCATTATCTAAAATAAATATTCTAGAACATGGTAAAGGGGGCTCTGTTGGACACCATTACTCACACAAGAAAGACAGAAATTGATGATTTTTGGCTCAAAACTTCTAATTTTTTTCTTCTCTTTCCTAAAACCAAATGATTCTCCTCCCCCTCCCCCAATGAAAGAAAATGTTTTGAAGTAAATAAACAAAATGAGTAACTATAAAAAGAGAGCGAGAGAGAAGTTGCCAGGTTCTGGAAATAAAAATGAAGGGGGGGGGGCAAATCTTTCGGAGCCCTCCTCTGTCTAGAAAGGATGAAAAAAAAAAAAAAAAAAAAAAAGGTGTCAGAGGCTGCAATATATTTCTTCAGCCAGTTCATTAAATTAATTCGTAAGCAGTGGCTCTGAAATTATACCCGATGAAAAATGGTCTCAAAATTTAAATGGTACAAACTCATCTTATTAGAGGCAAAACATTAAAAAACAAACGCCTCTCTTCCCCCCCCCCCCCCCGCCATCACAGCTTTAATTTCTCTTGGTGGGGGGAATGAAAGGCGTTTGATGGATGGCTCTTACCTTATTCATAAGCGAGGATAAAAGAGATGAATTTGCCGAGACTGTGTGGCCATTTGATTCATTACTGGAACACACAAACCAACAGGGTTTAGTTAAGATGTGCACAGGGACTGTGAGCACTGAGATTAATCCTTCTCCCTTCAAGCTGCCTCGCTCCTCACCTGCTACCTCCGGAGGAAGAGAATGATGCCCACCCTCCCTTGGGCAGGCCAAACTCTTTTACTTGTGATAGCCAAGATGGAGAGAAAGAGGGTCCCAGGTCTGCAGAATTTAGTTCTTTCAGCTACTGAACAGTCCAAACCTCTTCCTCCAGTGTTCACACCATCACACTTTTTTATTAGCTGACTCACAACCCACCCCATGTTTTACTACTTCATCCTGTTAGAACTTCCAGGAATATGCCACAAAATCAGGGGAGATGCTGACAGAAGACTCATACTGCCAGGGACGCAGGCCCCCTCGGCAGCAGAGAAGGCAGTGCAACAATCCTTACAGCCACAGCTAAGCATGCTGAAAGGCAACCTTAGTATTTCACATGCATCAATAATAGTTGTAGTTGACTACAAGTGCTGGGGTCCCAAATTGAAGCTTGTTTAAATAAATATGGAAAGGAATGTATACAAAGGTCAAAGTGGAGCAGGCTCAGTTATCCCCAGTATCAGTTCCTCTGCAGCTTTTCCACACAGGACAATCCCCAAACACTCCTATTCTCAGTAGAGATGCTGGACAAGTGGGACGCGCTTTTGAGACAGGGGCATTCACATCTGTGCAAGTGCAAAGACTCATCACTGTAACTACAGATTAGCACATGCCAGACCCAGACCAGAGTTAGTCTGACACCCGGTTGTTTTGTGTGTCCAATTTCTCTGGAAGGTGCCTCTCTTAGACCCGATTCAGTGCCCTATAAAACAGTGCAAATGCTCCTGCTAAAAGTGTGCTGAATTGTGGCACTGGAGCAGCCTTCGATCAGCTCTTGATGACAACAGCAGGAATATCTAAGTGACAGAAGGAGCTTTGCCACTGGCTCATTTTTCAGAGGGAAGCACAAGAGGTGAGGCTCTTGTCAAAGAGTCAGCAGGTGCTTGTGAGCCCAGAAAACCATCTGGAGAACACACACTTGAGGGGGAGTAGAGAGAGCCTCCCTGCCTTCAGTTTGGGGGCATCCAACTCAGCCACTGTGAAATTGCCTTTCATCAACACATTGTATCCTCTCATACCACAGGTACAGAAACTTCTCAGAGCATGATGCTGGAAAGAGCTAAGTGTGCCTGCCTGCACGCCTCTCTCACCCGTGATCCTTGACGCTCAGGTCCAAGCTGTGCTCCTGCAAGGAGTCCTGACCAGTGGCAGATGATGATCCCATAGCCTCCACAGGTTCCTGCTTCACCTGAACCGGATTGAACCGTCCAGAAGCTGCTGGTTGTCCATTCCCTGCTTGAGAAAGACACCGAAATTAAATGGAAAAAATTAAATGAAAAACGTAGCTCTAAAATGAGGTTACAATGGCAAATAAGTAAGTTAAATCACTAGCACCAGTGCATAAATGGAAAAAGCAAAGAAAAAGTGTGGGGGGGAGGGAAGTGCTGGGATTGCTGGTCAGCGTTTATTGCCAAGCTGACATGATGGGTTCTGACGTCCACTCCAGCGTGGAAATTCTTCAAGTGATAATTATTGCAAAATTATGTCAAAGTTGTCCAGGCTATGGGCCCTTTAAAGGAGAAGGGCGGAAGGAGCGTGGGGGAGACCTGATTCTCTGCACAAACTGTCATAACTAATTTGCGGGGCTGCCTCTTAAGCGTTTATTAAAGACTCTGTTAATGCTGAGGCAATGTGGCAGCTTTCGACTGCTAGTCAAGCCCCCTTTCTCGTCCCCAATCCCAGCGTTGCCGTAGCGACAGCGATGGCCCGCCACTGCGCGTGCCCAGCAGGAGCATCTGCCCTGCCGGGGCTATCGAAGGTGACAGCCAATGGGATTGGTTTAAACTGCATGACCTCTTGCCACCGCCATCACGTTGTCCCCACAGAAAGGGGGAATTCTTCTTTTTTGGGAGGAGGTTTAGTGCTGAGCCCATGGAATAAAAATTCAGACTGAAGGAAGAGAAAAAAGAGGAAAGGAGAGAAAACGGGAGAACAAATTGAAGAAAAAAAATCAGGAAGAACAGCAAAGAAAAAAGGAGGGAAAAAAGTTGCTGACAGGAACATGTCTGCAGAGCTTTTTTCCACAATCCCCAAGTGACTAAAATATTAATTTACCCTCCGGCAGTACAGCTGACGGCGAGCTGCTTCTCAGACAGCAAGCAGCATTTTATTAAAAAATAGAGGAAAATAGTTCCCTCAATGACCTTTCTCTGCTTTAGGAAACAATTTTTCAAATAATAATTCTAAAAGTATGTGAAAGTTCCCCTCCCTCTTTAATCAGATCACTTCAGATCTATGCCCTCGTTTGCTCTTGGGTAGAAGGGAGCAGCAGCAGCAGCGCTCGCATACCCACGGGCCAGCTCTGCTCTGGCTTTTCCATGCCCTGGGGCAGGAGGCTGTGGGGGCAGCCCAATGGGTGCTGCCAGGCAGAGCCTCCCCTCCATGACCCCACGGTGCCCACCACGAGCTGACCGTGTTCAGCAGGAGATTGTGGAGGTACTCTGTGCTCTTGAGGGAGCCCCATGTCCCTGCTGGCAGGGCTGGGCGAGGGCAGCGACGTGCCCCAGGGCTGGGTAGCAGCAGGAAGATCTCCAGGCTGCCCCAGGGATTTCTCATTCCCATCTTTTACCCCTCCCATGGCGCTGCTGCCGCTTGCAGTTCAGGGAGCTGCAGGGACAGAGAAGCACAGCTTGCAAGAACTGAACAGGAGAAAGGTCCAGTTTGTGGACTGTACCAACACCATCTCCAAACCCACAGCTGGGACAACAGAGATGGAGCACAGAGCCAACCCCCCAGATGACAAGAACAATTGGCAATGAGCTACAGGATCAATACCACTAGGCCCAGCTAAAACTTGATACAGTCTGCAGAAGAGGGCTTAGGCTACTGTATGGCCTGCAAGTATTGGCCAAGCTTTTGCTTCATTTCCATTTTTAATACAGTGCTTCTCTCTTTCCAGCCTACAGTAGGCAATCCACATGGCAACGCTCCTCCTTCGGATCTGGTAAGAGCCTTACTCCATTTGTGGGCAAAGCTGTGTTTTCCTGCCTCTCTTCTAGCCACGCTGGTACAGCCAGGCTCCACAGGAAACCATGCTAAGACTGCCTTCTTCAAGGGTTAACTGGACACGACCAATTTATTCTCCCATTTACGTTCCTTTACCACCTCCACCCCGCCTCCAGTCCCATGGACAACTGGGTGGCTTCCCATTCACTCCTCTCCAAGTCATCAGGCACTGCTCTTCCTCCCACCACTAGCACAACTGATGAGGGTAACTCACCTGCTTCAAGTGCCACAGAGGGCTTGAGTGCAGCTGCTGCCAGCCTGGCCATCATAGGAGAGATTAATCCCTTGCTAGCAGAGATCCTTTCCATTATAGATGCCGCTGGAGCTGGAGAAGAAGTAGCTGCTGGCTCACCGGATCCTGAAATGGACTGGGATGAGGAATCTGTAGGAGCAGATGATGTTGGATTGGTGCCAGAAGAACCAGCAGTCATCAGATTAGCTGAGCTGGCAGGAAGTGGTGTAGAGACCCGACTGGGGATGATGGGGAAGAAGGATCCAGCTGTTCCAGGAAGTGCTGAGTTGGAGAGTGCCAGAGCCAAGGGTATATTGCTGGGAAGAGCCTGGGAGAGCAGGCCAGAGATCTTGGTGGCTGGTGTCATGCTGCTGGCAGACTTGCTGGCCTGTGAGGAAGCAAGCTCAGCAGCAGAGGAAGGTGCAGCTGGGACTATGAGAGAAACGGAAGACTGTTGACTGGTGGGGGAGGCACTCAGACTGGAGTTCTTTGAGCTCATGGCGGAGAAGTCAATAAGGTCATCATTACTGGACTCCTCTTGCTCATTATCCTTGGATCCGAGGAGAGAGGCAGGCAGGCCCAGAACTCCTGAGCTCCGGATGTGCCGGCGCTCATGTTTGCGTTTATGGGAGGTCATCTGGCTGGTGGAGGTGAAGGTGAAGCCGCAGCCTGCCCTTATGCAGTGGAAGTGGTTGGTGGCCTTGCTGTAGACACAACCCTCATACTTGCACTCCTCATACTTGTAGAACTTCTTGAAGCCGTCCTTGGCATAGGCATCATCTTTGATGTGGTAGCTCTTGTGCTTCTCAATGTCACACTTGTTCTTGAAGGTGAATGTACACCCAGGTCGCCTGCAAGGGCATCGAGGAGGAGAGGGTGGTTGGCTGTGTGGGCTAGGAGCACAACGCAACTGCTGTCACCTGCCTCCCTCTGGGATAAGGACCAGGACCAGTATGAGACAACGACCCTGGCTGCAAAGGGGTTGAGGAGCTTTCTGCGGGTAAACCTGTGACACCAAGGCAAGCAAAAATGCTGCCATGTGAGAGAGCTGGGAAGCTCACTCCACTCTGAGGAACAGCCACGATAACACGGGCATGCAGGCACCCACCACTGAAAGTTCCAACCAAAACAGCAGCTAAAGGGGACTAAGGTACAAACTGTGCTTTCCTTCTCTTCCTGAGAACATGAGAAATCAATAGAAGAGCATTTGTGTACAAAAGGCAGAGTCTGGCCCTGAAAGGGATGAGCTGGCTGACTGTTGGCTGGAGCAAACTAGCATGGAAGTGCCATTAGCAGTGTATTTATGGCCTACTTTAGTCAAACTCTGAAGAGCACTGTGATCTCTTTCCCAAATGATTCTAGGATGTATTTGCTAGTGGGTGCCCTTTCCTCGGATCACCTCAGATCACACTCCTGCCTTCAGAGTGGTCTGCAGCAAAATCCTGGAAATCATATCTGCCCTGGAGCAGTACTGAGAAGGTCACACCTGGGAAAATCAAGTCCCTGTGTATACTCTTGAATTTATGACTTGGCAGAAAGAGGTAAACACATCACACAGTGATGAGGCAGGATTCCTCCCCTTCCCGGCTGTCTCACCTGCAGTGAAAGTGAGTGGTTTTCTGCCCATAGAACTGGCATTCCACAGTGCCGCAGTCCTCCGTGGCACGGAACCGCTGAAACCCGTCATTGATGAGCTGCGTGTTCTTCTTGTGAAAGTTCTCATGGGTCATCACATCGGAGGTGCTTGTATAGACCTTGTTACAACCCACCTACCCCAGGCCAAAACAGAGAGTCATCAGGACAGCATTTTAACAGCCTACCATTATTACCAGCAATAATAAACACATAAGCAGCACACATACATTTAATAGTTCCATTTGTGCACCTCTCCTAGGACTATGAAGTCATCACTTCAATTCCCAATCTAAAGACTGATAGAGCAGTTGTGGAAAAAAACCCCACAATTCTCTGGGCATGAAACAGTAAGAAAAAAAGGGGAGGATGCAAAGGGATAAAAGACCAGCTACAGATAATCATGCCTGCTTAGGGAGGCAGTAAGCAGGGTTCCTGCTCTTAAGGAGAAAAGAACACTGACAGATGCCATTACTTTTTTGTTATCTTGGAGCGACAGGGAACGAAGTAGGACTTTCATCTATTTGGGACACAAAAAATTGCGTGGGAATGAGTTATTTACCTCTTTAGTCCTTCTGGGAGGTAAGGCAGGGCGGTACAACATGCGGCCAATCTTGTGAGCTGGTAATATATGGGTTTCATTCTACCAAAGCATAAACCCTATGTTCAGCTGATCTTAGCAAACTGTTGGCGACTTTTTCCCCCCCGTCACTGTTCAAGACTACCACTGCAATAATTTTAAACTCATGCAGCAAATGGGAATGGTGTGACAAGGACGGAATGCTGAAAACCTGCCTTCCTCTGGGTAAAGAGGGCAACTTTGCCATATTGAGTAAAAAACCACTGGAATCTGAAAACGTCCTCAGCCTTGCTGAGGGAGAATTCTTTTTTTTCTTTTTTTCTCTAGCACAACGTGTGCCAATGCCTGCACCATCTCAGAAGTGAAGAGAACGAAAACACCACCTCTTAGTTCAGCCCAGGTTGATTCAAACAGGCAGTAACAAAACCCATGACAAATACCCAGGAAAAAAAAAAAAAAGGATGTCCAGCTATTTCCAATATAAAAGAGCCTCTCTCTCTCCACACTGACACCTTGAAAAAAGACAGACCCTGCATGGCATTAAAAAAAAGAATTAAACAAAAACCTCCTTAGGAGTAATTTGCAATACAGCTCTTGGTGCTAAAGTCTAAAAAAATGTCAGTTTATATAAACAACTAACTGAATTTCATCCACACCAATTATGGACATAAAGAAAAAAACCCCACGAGATGGATAGCACAAATTCTGCCATTTAAGCAGTATTTTCTTTAATTGGGAGTTTATATTCAGACACCTTTCCTGTAAGACACTGCTTACAAGGGCATTATTTTACTGGAAGTCAGTGGGCACAGGATGGAATTACCCTTATATAGTTGTGTAAACGAGGGTCTCTGTTCGAACTCAGAGTGACTTAAAGCTGTGAAACACTCCTCATAGTCTAAAAAAAAATAAAATTAAACAAATCCCATCCTGGTCAACTGAAGAAACTAAACAATCAATATTATGGAAGCGTAACAGAAAATGTCCTCAAGAGAAAGTCACATGAAGTTCCCAATTTATCAAATGTTGTAAGCACATGCTTAAACCAGCCCCTATTCAGGACAGTACTTGAGTGCATGCCTAACATTTAAGTATGTGCTTAAGCCCCATTGACTTCAGAAAGCATACCTGACTTCAAGTTAAACATATGCTGAAGTCTATCCCAGCAAAGCATTTAAGCATATGATTAAGGCCTTGTGACTTTAACTGGGGTCTTAAACTGTTGGGATAGGGCAGGAAGCGACACCCAAGTTTTCAAAACAGAAAAGCTTTCACCAAGGGTTGCCTGACTATTCTGTTTGTAACTACAGCATATTCTCATGGCAATGGTTTAGGCCACAATTCTAATGAAACAAGTACGCATCAAACCCTCTAATCAGAAGAACAATCAGGGTAGGACCCAAACAATCTGGTGTGCCCATGTCTAAAAACAGTAAAGGTGTCACAGTTACATCTATGCAGCAACTCCAGCTCTGGTTACGCTGCTGTTGAAGCCTGGCTGGCTCTTGAAACAAAGCTCCCAGCCTACACCACAGACAAGCACCACCGGTGAAGGAGACGGAGAAGCAGGGGTCTTAAGTCTAGATATGTGACAGTAACGTTTAATTACTTTAGAAATTGATTATGGAGAAAATTAACCCAGTGTTAAAGGGCAGATGTGTCACAGAGAAGTCTGATTTCAAGGGAGTGACAGATCAGATTTGAGTAGAGGCAGTGCAGTGGCATCGCAGAGAGGTCCCTGAATCTCAGAGATCGGGACTTGTTTGAAAAAGTGAAGTCCAAGACTGTGAGAAAACCTGGAGACCTGCTTTGCCTCACTGCATGCACAAGGCTTCTAAAAACAGAGAATGGTGCTTCTCTTCGCCCTTCCCAACACTTGGCAGGGCAAGTGCAGTGAGGACAGGGCACAGACTCTTCAAAGAGACGCCTGATTCGGAAGTGAGCAAGAGAGGCTATGAATGTCACCCCTTTGCCTCAGGACAGCCCCTTGCTCCCTAACAAGGAAGTGCTGGGCTTTCAGCCCACCCCAAAAAGGACACAGCTCAAACAATGGCTCTTCATCTGCCCCACGTGCTATTCCCCAGTCCAGCTGTTACCTGCATGCAGTGGTAGTGTGTGCTTTTCCCATTCAGGTGGCAGCCATGATAGTACACGCTACAGTCATCCAAGGGGCTGAAGCGCATGAAGCCGTGCTGGAGGGAATTATCACGTTTCTTGTGCATGTTGTAATGCCGAATCACATCCTGTTTACTAGTGAATCTCTGGAGAGATACAGAGAGAGACAGTGAGACACACGTGATGGGAGTGGGTGAGCAATCCTGGGGGCAGGGTGGTTTTTTTGTTGTTGTTAATAAACTTATGGTACCAGGAGTTTAAAGCTCAGCAGTAATCACTCCAAGAGAGTCAGATTAAAGAGGAATTGTGTGCATGTATCTTCTTGGTAAAGGGAAAGTACATACACATGAAAAGTTGTCAAGTAAACATGACAATGGGGTAATGTCCAGAATACACTCCCTGCAGCTTTAAGACTACAATTCTTCTAACATAATTTTAGCTGCTACTATCTCAAGAACTGCTATAGTTAGAAAGCAAACCAGTGAACTAAACAGCCTACAAGAGAGTAATCCAAGCTTCCAAATCACTCACTGTAGTGGTTAGCAAGACGCTGGCTGCCACATTCATGTCAGACTAGAAACTGGGAAAAACACTCTGCTCTTTTATAGTTTCTTCCCATTTTAAGTCTTCTGCCTCCCCTATAAGGTAGGATGGCTTTATTACGAAAACAGGGACACAGAACTTTCTTCCAGTCACAGAAAGAGATGGTGGTAGAGCTCAGAGCTAAATCTGTATGACCAGAATATCCTTTTCATCCTCTACCTGCTTGAAGTAATGAAGGGGTACCCCACTGTCAGAGCAGGCTAAGTGCCTTTAAAATGAAGCTTTTCATTTCAATTTCCCACAGACATCAATATTTAACAGTGAAGGTGGGAAAGTAAATCTGTTTTTTTTTAAAAGAAATCAATATCCATTTATTTTGAGGAGTAATTGAAAAGGCCTGTTCTAATGTTTAACAACTTTTCTAGTCTCCCTCATAGGAAACAAATGATTATCGGTTCCACTCTTTCCTCCTATAATATCAATCCTGATCAATCTCATTGGTATTGGCACAGGAATATATGGATCTAGATTTCAACAGGAATCCCTTGGAGGCTGGAGGTATGATTTCCCAGGGCGTACATACAGGATTGCTATTGCCAATCATCGTTAATTTGTGCCCACTTATTACAGAGCGTTACTTATTCTAAAATATATCTCAGCCGTAAAATAATTTGCATTTTAAAAAGCAGCCTAAATCCTTATTCCCTGCGAGACCAGACAGCTCCTTTGCAAGCAGCTTCCAGACTCCTTAGGAAATAATCATGAGGCCAATCATAATAATAGGTTTTTCTGTCTTTCCATCCTTTGTGTTTCTCTCTTTCTGGTGCAGAGATATCCATGTAACAGCTGGGACAGACTCATCTCAGTTACCAAATGCTGGGCTAGGAGGACCACTACATGCATCCCAGAGACAAACTCTCCTTTGATCAACAGAAACCCACAGTGAAGCTCAGCAGATCCAGATCAACTTCCTATGCTGTGGTCAGACTCATTCCTTTGAGACCCAAAGGTCTCCTGGGGTAGGGCTGAAGCTGTGTCTGATGCACAGTAGAGGCAAACTCTGGGATTCCCACTGACACACATGCAGCCTGACCACAGAAATGGCAGTGTCAAACTCACAGACCTGGGAAGAGGGTAAACAAACACAGCACGTGACTTGGCTGGCTTGACGTCGCTACCCTGGCAATTCTCCCAGTAATTACAGCATCACACATGCTCCTGCCCCCACGCTTTCCCCACAAATCCCAGACTGCTGCTGGTCTTATTGGGTGTTTTGTTGCAGATACTGCTGCTACAATGTCACTCGGGCAGCAGGAGGTAAAGAGACAGACTAACAGATCAGCATTCCCTAGTTTCAGGCACAATTTGTAACACAGCAAAATTTATTCTCTTGGTTTCACTCATGTAAATCTGGAGTAGTTCCCACTGACTTCAGCTGATCTATATTCTGCTCTTCGTTAACAGTGGTCTGGGTTTGGTTAAATGGTGTTAAACTGGGTTAAATGGGAACAAAATAGGGATCTAGTAAGTTCAAAATACATCTTGCCCTCTTTCAGCGCGGAAAAGTGAAGAGGCATGTGCGTGCATAGGGGAGGAGAGCACGGGAGGACACACATCTCCCCTAGGTTGTACCCCTTTACATTCAGGTAGCTGTGCTGAGAACTTTTTACCATTCTTTTACCTGGTAGTTGCACTCTGGGTCAAGGCAGTGGTAATGTTCTCTATACTGGTATGCACAGTGTATATGTCCACAGTGCTGACTGCCAGAGAACCTGCAAACGTGACAACAGAAGAAAGAAAGAGAGAGAGACTAAAACAGTGTTGTGACAGTAGTGCCTGTAAGCAAGGTACAAATAAAGTTAAGTCCCATTTCTGCTTTCATCCCACATGTTTATGGCATTTAACCCCATCTCCTTTATCCTCTCCAAGGATGGTGACCCTCCCACCTTCGTTTTCTTATTTGTCACTATTTAAAGGTGCTTCACGAGCAGGATCATTCAGGTCTTGTACACCCCTGATCTATCTTGCCTTTCCCTTTGAAATTCATCTCCATTATCTAAATTGCTTACTTGGCGAAGAGTAAGAAAGGAGGGTTCCTTGAATTAAGTATCATACAATTCTAAAATTCTTAAGTGTGAGTTTAGATACCACAGCAGTGAGTTTCAGAAATCTCCCACGCCCGAAGGAGACAAATAAACATCAGTCAAATATGGATTCTAAATTTTAGGTATACGTCCATCTAGTAGGACCTCAGAAAAGTTCAGGCATTCATTTATTTGTACAAGTTATGTCTCACAACTTTTTTTATCACAGTATGATGTCACACTACACAGAGAGGATTGCAAACCAGTGGATTAGATGGTAAGCCACACAGATAGAAGATGATCATGGCAAGATTACATAGGAACTTTTAATACGATGGACAAATCAATGAAAATATAGGCGAGATGGATCAACAGGAACAGGACAAAGCATTACAGGCAGACCGTCTCAACCCTGCGTGTGCATCTTCTCCCATGCACAACAGCCCTGCTAATCACTATTTTCCATGTGGATACGGTATTTGCTCACAACAAACAGTGCAATGCAAAAGAACAGGGTTTTCAGTCTGTCTTTGAGCGCAATTAAAAGTAGGACACAAGAAGCAATAGCCAACATGCACCCAAGCCATTTCTGCAGGCCACCACTGAGCACTCCACACAGGAAATTTGGAAACTCCTGACATACAGGGTGGAAAACAACACAGGCAGAAATGCCATATAATATCTACATACAAACAGACAGTACATAGAATGTACTGACTGGTAGACACATCAGTAATTGGCAAAAGGGGACGATCCAGTAATGGGCTAATCAGTGCAATGAATTCTCTGATGTATATTCTTAGAGGACTCTGGAAGAGCTGAAGAGCTTGAAAGGGAAAAGCAGTGGAGAGAAGGGGACTCAGAGGGGAAACATTCAAAGATAAAGTACCATCTGCTCAAAGGTTCCTCAAAGGTTCCTCACGTCACTTACTGCTAAACACAGCAGGAGTGCATACGATAAAGGGCATGGGAAAGAAACAAGGAAGGGCAACGGATAAAAAGGAAAAATGAGAGGAGTGAGGGTGTCCTGGGGCAATCAAGGAATGGGGCAGGAGCAGGGAAGATTATGGATCATCATAAGGTGAGGTAACGCTAAGCTACAGGATAGAAAAAGTCGGGATGAAAAGCAGTACTAAATAAGGCATTTCTGAAGCACAGTAAGGAAGAGGAGGTCAACTGTGGAGACAGCAGGGCCTCTAGGAGATGGAAAGGGGACTTAATTGACAGAAAAGATAGACATTGCTAAAAAATTAAATGACTTCTTTGCCTCAGCGTTCACAAAGGGAGACAGGGACAGATGCCAGGAGCAGACATGCCTTTCCCTGGGGAAGGAGAGAAATACTGCAGGAAATCAGGATCACGTCAGAACAGGTGATTGAGAAACTGGAACAAACCTCAGCAGTGGAGAAGAAACAAACCACAAGGCAAACAGCAAGGCTGGCTGCACAAACAAAGGTGTGGAACTGAAAGCAGAGGAAGCAATTCCTGCTCAACAGCTGGGTAACTGCGAGGCTAGTACAGGGCATAGGCAGCAGCCCAAGTCACCATGGCATTAACCAGGTACATGCAGCTCAGCAGCAGATCGCACCAACTGGTCCTGCTAGTTCAGGGCTTTATGTCAGCAGCACTACCAGCAGCTTTAAAGGGAAGAAACTGCTCTGTGGAAAGCTTCCTCCCTATTCCACTGATGAGACGGGGAAGAGAGAGCTGTGCAGGACTGGAGAACTGTGGAGCACAGGCCAGGCAGAGAGAAGAGAAAGATAAAGACCTTGCTGACAAATACACAACTTTGAGGCAAAGCAGTCCAAAATATTACTGAAACTGAGGATGCAAAATAACCAGAGATGCCAACTGCAGTAAAAGAAGGGCCAGACACCGAAGAGATCTGACTGTATGGGACGAGTTACTTGAAACGCCCTAGCAGGAGTAACTCACAGGCTCAGCTTTAAAAGCAACAGCTAAACAAGCACTCTAGCACTTCAGACTCCTACCCTCCTTTCCACGTGCCGCGGAAAGGTGTGTGTGTGTGTGTGTGTGGTGTCTACAGCGCAGGAAGGGAGAGGCAAGTGTTCTACCAAACCATGTGCTTGGGGAAGGAGGGAAGCGGCAAGCACAGCACAAAGGGGAAATTCTGCTCTTTCAGTCTGTAAGGTTAGGCTCCTAAAGGGTTATATTTATCCTGTGTTTCTTCTGACACTTGAAACAGTTCAAAGCTATTAATTTTTAAAGCACAGCATCTGTTTAGCTTTTTCATAACAGGAAAGCTTACACACCACACACTTACACACATACACACACGCACATTTACATGCACATACTCTAAGGTACATCAACACCCCTCTTAATTTACATGAACGTACCCACAATTTCCATGCACACAGACACAGACACAAACACACACACCTGAAATAAGCAAACTCACAGACCATTTAATCACACTGACATGCAAATCCAAACTCCTAAATTGTCCATACAGGCACATAGATTCATTTTCACAAGAACAACCCCCTCCCCCTTCCCTTACTTTAATTGGTTCACTTTTTTTTTTTTTTTTTTTTTTGGCCAGAAAGAACTAGTCTTGATCTGGCAAGAGTTAGAGAGAAAAACCAAGATAAATAAATAATAATAAAAATAATAAATAAAGAAGTCAGCATGCTTAGAGAGTGTTTACAGACTCATTACCCTGTAACGATGATGTGAAAGAAGGAAGAAAAAAAAAAACCCACCCCAATTACAAGGGGGGAGGAAACCCACACAGAAATAAATATTTAAGCAAGTGCAGCCAGAAGCACCAACTGCGGAGGCAATAATAATAATAATAATAATTTTTTGTGGGGTCTTTTTTTTTTTTAAGTATAAATACACGGGGCGGGAGGGGGGGGAACAACAACCCAACCCAAACTAGCTAAGTAAGAGGTTTTGTTTTGTTGTGTGAGAGAATGGATTATCCCTGGGCAGCTTTTGGCAGTGGCTTTGGCAAACTCATTAAGCTAATTATGCAGTACAGACACAGAGTGTCGTGTCTCTCTCCCCCCACCCCTTGATTTTAAGGCTTTAAACTGTTTTTAAAATTGTGTGTAAATTGAAGGGAAGTGGCTGTGCTGCCAACGGGCGGCTTGCGGAGCTTTTTAAGCAGGATGTGGTGTCCTTTAGCTATCTCACAAGCCTCCCTCAGTTACCTGCCTGACCCAGGGGAAGGGGCTTGCAGAGTGCTACGAAGACTGGATGTGGGTGAAGTGTTTATACAGTTCTGTGCTTGAGAGGGGAACTGGGGACAGAAAGGGTGGCATCTCCTCGCTCACTGCAACCTCTGTGATTCCTGCAATCTCAGCAATAAAAGGGTACTGCTCTTCCTGCCCCATGCAAAGATGGGTTTAAACCCCTGCTTTCAGTCCTATACTCTCCCAGGAAGCAGTGAGTTACCACATGCACTACAGGCACTGCTGCTTGAGGAGCTGCATGTGGTGGTGCAACTGTCCTCTCTTCCCATGTGGTCTTCTACCCCTTCTCCTACATCAGGGATTTGGGCAAAAGGGAGGAAAGGAAATCACCTCTTATTCCACTCTCCAGCTAGGGAGAGCACTGTTCCCACCCTTTTCGCCTGCTGATGTGCCAAGATCTTCCCTTACACCTTCCTAGCAGCTCCCTGCCTCCCATAAGGAGACTGTAGACGCTGGTAAGGTGGGAAAGCACAGTGCACATTTCCCTCCCCACTTGTTAATAAGTGCCCAAATGCTGGTGGGAACAAACCCTCCAGTTTTATCTCTGGATAGCAGTGTTTGCTTGCTTCCCTGACTAGTGTCTTTCTGTACACAAGGGGCTTTCGTAGCGAGCTTTCTCACAGTACAGATGGTGGATTCAACAGGCTAGGGGCAAAGGCTGATGGACCCTTTACACCATGAGCTATAACACAGGCAGGTTGTTACGCAATAATCTCCTCTGTCTCTCTGGCTCTCATGGCATTACTCACTCTGTCTCACCACAACAGCCTTGGGCTCCTTCTCAGCATCGCTCATTCCTGACCTAAGCTTGCCTACAGCTGTGATAAGGTGCCCTAGTCTGCACCTTATTCAGTGAGGGTTTCTCATATAAATGAGCTGCAAAATTTTTTAGGATAAATATCCCACATTGATGCCAAGACCTGCCTAAACTTGAGCCACTTGTGAATTCCTCCAGCCTAGATTCTCAGAGGTGAGATGTTCTCTGCTTGTCTTCTGCAGGCACTGGACATGGTTGGGGAAAAAGGCTGGAGACAGCACAGCAATGGACAGAAAAAACAACAGTCAAGAGACAGCGCTCCCATTTAAATCCAGGGCTTCTGCAGTGAAACATTTTTCCACTATTTGTCACAGTCTAACAGCTCTGCAGAGCCGAGCATGCTCTTGGCATGCTTGTACACCTCTCACAGCTACTGCTCTCCCAAGCAGTGGAATAGAGCAAGTGCAGATGCCAGAGGGAAATGGAAATGCCAATGACTGGTTTAACACTCGATCCAGATGGACAAGACCTCATCTCTCCCACCACCACTCCATCCTCTTACTTCCAGCCGTCTCCCCAAGAAAGTAGAGAGTTTTGCCTACCTGGCAATATACTTCTGATAAATATTTACGTCTTCGCTGACAGCTGGTTTGTCAGTGGGTAATCCATTCCTAATGAGAAACACATAGGGCAGAGGTGGTTAGTAGGCAGAACAGAGCACAGTTTAAGCTCCTTGTTTCTCTCACACACCACTGACACACCAGGAAAGAGGGCCCAGGGAAGAGTACCCAGCAAAGACACCCATAGGTTTAACTTCCCTCCCCCTTACCCTTCAAATCTGGTACCTTTTCCTATGGAACCATACAGTCCACCTATCACCCCTCCTGCATGTTCCCTCTTTGCAGGACTCAGTTCAGTTTGTTGGAGACACTGAGAAGACCAATCATGAGAAGCTGTTTCCACAGAAAAACCTAAATACCCATGTACAAACAAGTGATGGCCACACGAAAACAAACACCTCCATGAAGCACCTTGCAGCACTGCCCTTACATGCATGGAAGGGCCATTGAGACATGTCTGCCCTAGGCTCAACTGTGGGCTGAAGTCTCGGTGCTTCAGCCACGCTGTGAGCTAGTACACATCTTCTACGGCCAGCAGGCACAGGGTATTGCTATCCAGCACTGGCAACATGGCTACAGCCCCGTCGATGGGGCTTTAATTGCCTCTTTTTTCACATAGATACCCCAACTCCACTAGACAGATGGGGCAACAAAGGTATTTATATATCTTAATCAATAAGAAAACCAACCCAACTGCACCCAACTGTCATATAAGCCTGGGTTACTTAACATCATTGGGAAGCAGACAAAAATTGCATCCTCAATGAGTTCAGCACGAAGAAAAAGAGATACAGGGCCAGACTTCAGCCTACCTAAGAGACAGTGACATACCAACACAATCCCAGACAGGCTGTACGCAGTCTTCCTTCTCAGTTTTGCCCGCACCCAACCTCCACTCCTACTCGTGACAGCTCTGTAGCCTGGTTTAAACAAGGACACTTCTGCGCAGAGTTCTCTTGAAGAAGGTAGATTAGTTCAGGGCATGTTAATAGCATTAGATGTTAGAGAGTTTAAGCCCATGGCTAAGGTATATGTGCATATGTGTGAGAGTAAGGGGTAATTCCTGCCCGGTTATTTGGTCCCAGTGGGGACTGAATGGAAAGCCAGGTCCCAGATACACAGCACTTCCTCCACCAGCACAATTAATGGGCTGCCTTCTTTTATCATGAAAGCCTGCACCTAGTAAGCAGCCTGAAGGAGAAGGGACCAGAGTCCCTTCTGTACTCCCGTGTGTGATCAGGACACTGGGAACTGCCAGGTTGAAGGCCCTGGTTACTTCCGTTTCTGCTGCAGCCCCATCATGATGCCGCAGTTGAGGCAGTCCTGTGGCTAGAGGAGGGATCACTGCTGCAAACCCACATCTGCAAGTGGCAGGAAATGAGCAAGAGAAAGGAAATCAAAATGGGATCCCAGTGCAACACCAAAGCAGGTAAGAAAATGTTCACAGCCCCCCCAAGCACAGCTCTAGGATGGCCACTGAACTCCAGTCAGCTGAGCATTCTGCAGACTCTTCAGGCACAGAGTCCCTGGCCAAGTCACCCATCACAACAAGGCACCTTGCCTACAGGAATATTTACAACACAGTGGTTTTTAGTAATAGGAGTCCCTGCCTGCCATCTGGAGCACATACAGCATTCATCCTGAGCAGGGGCCAGATGCAAATGTTAATAATCCTCTGCCCCTTTCCATACACCTTAACCATAGAGCTCCCAAATCTGTCTGCAGGCAGTTGGGAAATGACTGTTTCACATGGAAGACAGCTATCATTAGCTCTGCCTTCCAGGTGGGGAAACATGGAACGTGAGGGATGCAGACTTGCCTGAGACTGCAAAGAGCATTCGAGTTCTGATTCAGCCCAAGGCCTCCTAAGTCCATATATTAAACACAAAACAGCCTTCCTCCTTACAAGAGGGCAAAGCAGTAGGGTGCATGTGACAGCATTTGCCACAGAAGTACAGGCCAGCGGTCCCAGACTTACTACAAACGACCCCATGGGATTCACAGCTCACAACAGCCCCACGTCCACAGTGAGAAACAAGTAAATCCAAACCATGACAAGAAAGCAGAGAAGTCCCTCCCTTCCTCCCTGTTTGCAGCCTCACGTGCATATGTAGCTTTTCTACAGCTACCACCTCTGGAAGCCACATTAAAAAGTAATCCAAGGTTTGGCAAGGCCCTCAGATATCTCCATTCAGTCAATGGCATCACTGCAGAGACTGCCAGCAACATATGTGTAGGAGGTTATTAGTGTAATTGGGCTAATGAGTTTGCCCAGTCTGAGGGGTAATTGAATCACCTCTGTTTGTGTAAGGAACAAGTAAACTGAAAAGACACAGGCCTGGCCCCACAGAAGTATGTATATGCCTAACTCCTATGAAAATTGATGGGAATTAGGCACCAAAATGTCTTCTAAGTTCTGGGACAAACAAAAAGCCCCATCTTCCTTAACAGTAAAATCAGCAGTTTTGCCATTGAGTTAGATGGAAGCAAGAATCAGGTTCCCCTAGAGACACTGCTGGATGCCTGGGGAACCAGAAGAAGGAGAAAGTAAAGTAGTTACAACCTTGACCTTACGAGCGCTGACAGCACCATGTTCCCTCATCTCTCATGTTAACATATGAACCCAGGAGCTAGTGAGCTCTAGATTCATGGCTGTGACTGCTGATGGCAGGCCACATCCTTACTGCAAGTAAGATAAAGAGAAGTAAGGTGTAACAGAGGAGCAGACACTCCAACAGAGAACAAAAAGAAACATCACACGAACAGTGCAGTATTTACCATCAACACGAACTGAAATTGCCCACTGATCCACACACAGACTTTAGGTATGACCTCCACCCCTAATACAAAGATTAGAAAAGTGGGAGGACACTTACTTTACTGTAGAGACTGTTCCAGTTGTAATGGAGTCTGTCTTGGAGAAAGTTGATTTCAGGTACTCAGGAGTGTTGAATGGCAATGAGACGGACTGCTCTGGCCCAGCCACAGGAGTGCTGCTGGGGGTACTGGCAAGGGGAGCAGGGGCCAGGCTGGGTGTTGGTGCTTTTACTGGAGTAAGCTTCTGAATGTTCCTCACATCATACTTGGAAGGCCGGCCTACCTTGCCTGTCTTGAAGGCAATGGCTCCTCCCATATCTGGGCTTCCTTCTCCAGGCTTGAAAAGGTGCAAGTACTTGACGTTTTCTAGGTCATACTTGGAGGCCTTCTTGTAAGTGTTGCCATTTTGTGGCCTGATGCTCTCACCTGTCTTCAGCTTCTGAATGAAGAAGTCATATTTGGAGGCCCGTGACATCAGGCCCTGCATCTGGGAACTGCTGGGAGAGGGCAGCGGCAGGATGGTGGCTTTGGTCTCCGTCAGCATGGAGGCATCTGGACCTGGCACCCGAATGGGCTGTGCCAGCACTGAGGAAGTTTCTTTGCCCAGCTTGGAGCCCAGCTCCTCAGATTTGGCCAAGTGCATGGGCCAAGAGAGCTGCTCTCCAGCTTTCAGTTTGCGGATGTACTCCTCATACTTGGAGAAGCGGGCTCGTTTGCTCATGGCATCTTCGCCAGGGAGAGAGGCAGCAGTCGCAGTGGCCTCTGAGGTAGCAGCGTTCAGCTTGTCAAAGCTGATCTTGCGGGCCAGCTCATCCCGCATGTTCTGATCATCATAGCCGAACATGCCCAGGAACTCATTCATGGTGGTGGCGGCATAATCTCGAAGCGATGAAGCTTCCCCTACAGAGAACCAAAGTGAGAGAGTCACGCAAGGCGCTGATTTTTCTTCTCCTCCTATACCAGTAGTAGTAGCAGGGAGGGGGAGTAAGGGGAGAGGGGAACATGATCTACTGACGTTTGGCTCACTTGTTAGGTTTTACGACTCTTAAATTAATTTGTTTAAAAAAAAAAAGTAATTAATACTGGGGTAAAATAAAAAGAGTTCATCAATGCCAGGAAAATCAATTTCCTAAATGTTCTAGCCGATGGCTTTTCAGTACATTAAACAAAGTTTCATAAATGTCTCTGCACTCTTGCCTTGGCCTAATATGAAGAAAAAGTAATTTTACTGGAAGTGAGACCAACGCCAATACGCCGAGGTTTGTACAGTTCTGTCCTTGCGTGTGTTTGTATATGGAAGGAGGAGCACAGAGGATAGACGGCAGTGTGTCTGCATGTGTAAGGGAGGGTAGAAACATGTGAGATATGTTATGTGTGTTGGTCAACAGCAGGGCTGAGAGCAGGCAGGACAGCATGGTGTGAAACAGATAAGGGAGACAGGGTAAGACAATGTATGGGGTGGAGCAGGAGGAGGGCAGTATGGAGAAGTGCAGAGTAGAGAAAGAAAGCAGCAGAGGTGGAGATGAATTAAGGTGGGGGAAGAGCAGCAAAGGCTATATGCATGAGAAGCTTGTCAGTGAGGAGTGGGGGGGGGAGGAGTGGAGAAGAGAAGGCAAGACAAAGACAGGATAGCTCCCCATAGCTGCTGCAGCCCTTCCCTTCCCTGTCAACCTTGTAAGAGTTCTTTTCACCCAACTTGCTCCCTTCCTTCTCAATCCCAATGACTGGAGAGCCACTACTCTCCATGTAAAACCAGGCCACAGTTCAGCCAAGGCTGTGGAAACCTACAGACAGTCTCCTGAGCAGCCAGGAGCAGCTTCCAGTAAGACCAGAAAAGGGAAAAGTCCACGCAGGTGCAAAATAGATAAGGAACAACCTTCTCTCCATCAGGATTTGGACTGAGGACAGAAAGAGCTGTTGTCCTGATGCGGGCTCCACAGAGGGCAAGGGAGCCTGTTCTCTGGAGCATGGGTTGTGGAAAGGGCAGGAAGGGGTTAGCCTACCTGAGCGTGATTACAGGAGGAAGAATGAGCAAAAGCTGTCCTTCCTTGGGTCTCTCCCTCCCTTCCTCCCTCCCCTACTCCCTCAGGCAGTTTCACAGGCCACCAGGAGGGGAAGAACACACATCTGGAGGTCACCCAATATCAGTGTAAAGGAGGAAATAAAGATTGCTCTGACGTGCCAGCTTGGACTCATTTAGGCTTCAGTCTGACACAGCGCTCCTCCTCCTCTCCCTCTTGCTTTCTCCTGCAGAGTAAAGATTTACTGTGTGCAGGAGTCCTTCAAACCTCCCTCGTCATCTTTTCCAATCACTCACTCTAGCTTTCATGGGCAAGCACACTCGTTCACAGAGAGCCAGCACAGACAGGTACACTGGCAGCAGAATGGAGGTTCTGGGCACTGAGTCCCGCTCAAACCGAATCAACGCTGCCTTGAAACATCGTGGAAAAGGAAGGCACCAAGACATAGCCACAGAACAGTCAGCAGATCCAAAGCATGAAAATGGACCCCTAGGATTTCGGGGATGACAGCCAATGATGCCATACACACAGGCACACACATACACAAGAGCATTTCCATGCAGACAAGACCCCGTCAATGAGCAAAGTCAAAGTTCAATAGCCATCAGCTTCCACAAATCAGTTTCCACAGGACTATATGGAGGAAGAGACTGCCTGCAATGGGCACTAAAATCTGCAAGACCATGAAGGTCATATTCCTGTTTCAGTATTGCCTGGCATAGCTGTGCACATGTAGCAGAAGTGCTGCTGCACTAGTTGCCAGTGTATGTGGTACGTTAGAAAGGCAATGCAAAGAATATGCCTGAAGCCTGCAAGCAGGAGGACAAAGACACATCTGCTAAGTGCTGGGATTTGGTTTAGCCCAAAATGACTTTCCAGCTCTGGGCACTTAGGGCCAGCAACCTGCATGGGATTTTGGGGTGCCCAACTTCAGAATAAACACCCTGTTAGTTACAGAACGGGTAGCAATGCCCCTGCAGCATCTGGCTCAGGTTGTAGCTTTTTGTAGCACAACCTCATGGGTCAGTATTAATCTTAAAGGATGTTAAATGCAGAATCATGCCTCACAGTGTCCAATAACAAGACTTGTCAGAGGAAAACCACAAGGAAAGGCTGTATTGCTCCATCCTCAGAGGTAGGACCATTTCATCTGTGCTTTGCCACTTTACCCTCTCCTGTGGCCCCTTGAACACCCCACCAAAGCCATCAAATTTATCTTTCACACACAGACATTTTAAATAATTTCATCTTGCTTTAAAGCAGTTCTCCTTTTTACCTCTTTTTCTCTCTTCTCCACCTCCATTTCAGTGTAACCCTATGACCCACCAAAAGTGATTAAACCCATGAAATCCCTACAGGGTCTAACACTTCCCTGTTTCTGTTAAATCTGCTTTCCCTATTCTGCTTTTCCTCTCTGTTTGGACCTGTAAAACAATCCCCTAGCCTCCTTCAGAATGCCCTGACTTCCAAGCACTGCACAGAAAAACTCTAGCCAGCCTGTGCCAAACTGCAAGGGGAGAAAGAATACCACAGAGAGGATCTTATAGGAAATTAAACTATTGACTGTGATTTTTACTAGCTTTAACAGCTGCCCTGAAAGCCAGCCAACTCCTTTCCTTCTTTATCCTAACCTGCAGCACATGAAAAAGAGGGGAGATCCTCTTTTCCAATCCCACGTATCAAATCAGTTTTACAAATCCCAGCTCGGTTCAGGCCTCACATACATTACAAACCCAGAGAGGAGATTCAAGGAAACCTAGTATTTTCTTTTAACACTGTAGAAAATGAAATGCTGTATAGGACACCAGCTCCTTTTTAAACTCCTCTCATCTGCACACCTGGTCGTGGAAAGCACTGTTAGTACTCATGTGGCAAGAACCCAAATGGTGCAAACAATGAGATGCAAAACCCAAGATCATAGGAAAGGAGGAGTTTTCAGACCTTTTTTTGAGCTTTGCAAAGTCTGAGCTTGAGTTCAGGTTTCACTGCCCTAGATTTAATTCCCTCATCCTCCAAAACACCTTGCATTATCCTTTTCCTTTGCTCAAATTTGGTTCCACATGATCACAATACCCTCCCTGATCCACAGCTTTGCCCGTGCTGCTCATCCACATTTGAGATGAAACCTTGGCCAGTTCCCACTACCCACTGGCTAGCAAGCACACCTTCACCCATCCCAGCGTGAGCCCACCAACACACCCCCTCCCTAAAGCCAAGACAACCTTCACTTACTTGCACAGGCACCTAACCAGAAGGCTACAGGCTCTTCTAGCGGAGGCACCTTATGGAAGGGAGCTGTGTCACCACAAAGATGGTATGAGACCCAGTCAACTCATTTTACATACACTTTCAAACAATAGTGAGGAGGTAATTACTATTACCTAATCAACAGAAAACCCTCCCCATACCCACATGCAGACAAAAGTAAAGCAGGACAGTGGTTGGGAAACAAATCTCTGTGAGAAGTGCATAGCCCTGGAAGGCACAGGAAGCATTGTCCCTGGGTCTTCTTCCCCCTCCCCTGCACCACATTTGTCTCTCCTTTTCTATGTGATAATAAAACGGCTCCCTCTCCTCTTGCCGCTGCTCTCCATTTGTGGGCATTGCCAAAGAGCAGAGATCTGTGTGTCTCAGAGCAGCTATCGTATCACAAAGGATCCGAAGCTAGCAAAAAAGGGGCTAAAAATAGCCTGCAGCAGCACACTATATATGGAAGGAAAAGCAAAACAGCCCAAATGGAGCGCAAGGTCTGGATACTGGGGGATGGGACATCCCAGCCAGGGCTCTGTCCTTTATTCTGCTTGCGAGGGAAAGCATGTAGACTTAGGGGCTATAGGATAATGAGGAAGAAACTGGCACTCCTCATGCATGGTCTCCCAAGTGGAGTCTCCTCAAGAAACAATTAAGATAAAACCCCCTTGTTGAAAACAGGTCCAATACTCCCTTTCTAAGAGACTGAGCCAACAGCCTAAGAAAAGAAAGGAGAACTTTGAAAGCCTGTACAGGGGAAAGCTCCTGGTGACTACTTTAGTCCACTATGTAACAGAGTAAAGAACCTGGGACTGTATAGGAAAATCTCCCTGGGTATGTGTGCGTCAGTGAGAGATTGTGGAAAGGGATCTCCGTCAGAGACTGTACTGGGAAATCTAAATGCTATATATAAATGTGTGTAGAGAAGTATGGGTCAGTCAGTGTGCAGGAGAGAGTGTGTGAATTAAAGAAGAAACCTATCTGCATGTCCAGATCAGCTTCTGACACCCACCTCCTGACAGACACCAGCTTTGTGACTCCTGAACATGTTTCCTAGCTGTACCAGAGAGCGAGGCACATAAGGCAAGACTGAGCACCAACTCTTTAGTCTCTTGTTTCCAAGGGCTGGCTCAGAAAAAGAAACAGGGATGCCATACATGCATGTTCTCTGTCTTGTTTGAAAGCACGAGGATTGAATAGCATGGACCAGGTCTCTGCAAACTCCTGCCTGATGCACACCTGTCTGACCCCGGAAGGAGACAAAGGTGGCAGGGATTTGGCACTAAACTACAGCAGGTGCTAGAGGAGGACACTAGCAGTAGCTGAAGTCCCATAAAGCAAGCTGTGTGTGTGCACACCGGGGCTCCAGGAAGCAGGAACCCTTCTCAGCCCCATATAATTAGGGTCACTTTTCCCCACTGATCAAGAAAGCCAGTTAGATGTAGGATCTGTTTTTTTGTGTGGCTCCTGCTTTTTACCCAAGTTTCCAGCTAATCAAAGAAGTACGGGCTCAATTTTAAATGCTGCTGAGCACTGCCAGCTCTGTATCCTGTACGTCCTCAGAGGGAGCAATGGGCGCTCAAAACCTTCAAAACCAGGTTCCTGCGATGACTCCTCTGAAGCCACATTGACCAGGAGGGCTTTGATCTGACTGCCTCCTGCTACCCCCCAACTCCCAGGAAAACTCCTTTTTGGTATAGCCCGTTCCAGATCTCACTGGAATAAACTTAACTTGCATCCAGTAACACCAGGTCTGAGAGGACTCTGTGATGAACAGCTTAAAATCCATCTTCTGGAACACTGACAGAAAAAAAAAGAAGAGGAAAAGAACTTTGTCCTTTCCAAAGCAAGGTATGTTTCAGTTTGTGCTTTCCAGGGAAATGTTGCGAACAACATTTACAACAGGGTTCTTGAAACAGACGCTCAAGACCTGGCAGCATGTCTGTTTGCAAATCAAATCCCATGTGGCTGTATATGTAAACTGGACCCCATATGTGCCATTACCTGCCTTAAACATAAATGAGTCTTCAGCCCCCATGAATGCTTATACATTTTTGCATAATCCTTTGACAATACAGCCCTACAAAGGCATTTTACTGAAAACTCCTACCCCAGTGAGAAACCTCCGTTCCTTTTCACTTCCTCCAGTTTGGTAACATATTTTTACATTTAAGTTCTCCTCCTTTTAGTTTTCGTATCAAATAAAAGCTGCAAATGGCGGGGGGGGGGGGGCATTAAACAAAAAAAGG
>JAVKLA010000001.1:5626979-5673187 GCA_034782735.1 Sagittarius serpentarius
GCCCGGAAATAAACTAAAAACGGAGTCCAGGCACAATCACCTTGTGTCTGGGAACGACAAGGGCTTTCCTATCAAAGGAAACTGAAGGTCACACTTTTCCTCATTGATCTTGCAATGTTTGTTAATTACTCTGTCACTGATGTGGCGAAGGATAATTAAACAGCTCTGTTTATATCTTATATGCATAATTATGTGCGCTGCCACTGAACTCGTGAAGACTAGAGAATGTGCCTCTCCAGAAGGGGAACGGACAGACTGAGATGAGTTTCGGCTGCATTATTAACAGGAGGAGGAAAACATGCGCACACACAAAAGGAGGAAAGTTTGATGGATTCACGAAGTGCTGAGATCAGGGGAGGGGTGCGTGCAGGTGGAGCAGATTAGGGGAAGATCTTTCAATTACAGATCCAACCCAGCTGAGTGACAAATCAGGAAAAGGAGCTGCTCTGCCCTAATAGAAAGAATTCAATTTACCCATAGCTTTTAGCAAGGCTTAGCACTCATACAGCCCCCAAAATCAATCTGGGGGGAACCTGGGTATCAGAAAGTGACAAAGAGATTCACCTGGGGCCTTCCCCAGCATCTCTTGCTGAATTCAGCTTTTGAATGAACCACAAAAATACAGTAGAAGCTATCTGAAAATAAGGAATGCCCACACAGCCTGGGGGTAAACACCTTGCAACTGCACACAAGTCGGCACTCCGGACCGAAGCAGTGAGGGACATAGAAGTTTGGAACCGACAGCTTCACCAGCCTGAGCCCGAACTCAGGGTGTGCTACCCCACTGGCGGTGCTGGAGGACGGTCTCCCACATCTGCCTCGTGAAGGAGGCAACGCCATGGCGAGCGGTAGCCCCTCCAGCCAGGATGAGGGGAACATGCAGCAGCAAAAAGGGAACACAACGCGTTACACGTTGGACGGCTCCCATTTGACACGCAGGAAGGGGTACCGGTAGGCCAGCCAGGGATACGGGACGAAGACAGGCAGCGCTGACAGCAGCTCGCTCCAGGCTTGCTGACGGCGCCGAGCAGCAGAGGGCAGCGGCCGGGCCTCAGCGAGCTGCCGCACGGGACGCGCGGTCACCCCAGCCTCGCCCCGGCACGGCCTTCCTTCCCGCCCGTTCCCCCCGGGAAAGCCGCCGCCTACCTCCTGCCTCCCGCCGCGGCGGCGGCTCCTTCCAGAACCTTCGCCCCCGCCGGCCGTGGGGCGGGGCGGGGCGGGGCCCCGCCTCCCCAGGTGGGACGGCGCGGGGCCGGCCGGGAGGCTGCAGGTGCGCGCGCTCCCTGGCGCCTCTTCGCGGAGCCGCCCTCTGCCCCGGGTCCCCGACAGCCCCCGAGCTTTGGCCGCGCCGGTCCGGCCCGTGAAAGCCGGGGGAAGGGGCGGCCCAGCACCTCCGCGGGCAGCCGGGCTGCAGCACGCACCCGGTTGAAAGGCGCGACGAGTTACTGGCTGTGTCCCCCCAGCGCAGGGCTCCGTGGTCGACGCTGATCTCGGGCTTAATTACCACTGCATAAGGCGCAACATGTGGGCATGAGGGTGTTTGCACAACCCTGCCTGCAATGCAATGCAATGCAATGCAATGCAATGCACTGCACTGCACTGCAATGTAATGCACCGCACAGCGGGCGTGCGCGTGAATACGCTGCAGAATCGCACCTGGGATTTGCCGCAAGGGCACGGTCCCCCTTTTTCCCCCACTCGTGTGGAAATACATGACCAAGAAACAAGCACACACCACAGCTATCTCCATCTGAATGGTGCGAAGGAGTCTGTGGGGGAAATCCACTCTACCAAGGGATCTATGCTCTGGAAAGAGCCACCCGGCCACATCCACCCTAACAAACAGCCCTCTCAGGGAAGGGGAGGCTGAAGCTGAGGCAAACTCAGCACGGTCCCAAGAGCAAAATGCCAGGCTTCTGCAAGGCGATTGGGGCTTTCACCCTCCTCCTTGGCTGCCAGATGCAGACAGTATCTGGCACGGACACAAAGCAAGAACTTTGCCTGTCCCACAGGAAAGGAGACTGTGAAGCTGCCCCACACAGGGAGACGGAGGGGACACAGGGCTTACCTGAGGCGGTTCCTCCCCCCAGCTTGGAGCCTGTCTCGCCACTGGAGGACCGGTAGGCATCATCCTTTGAGGTCGGCCCATCTGAATCCCTGTCATCCAAGAAGTTGCCATCCTGCGAGCCCCTCAGAGCGTCCACCTCGTCCCCGTTATCTTCCTCGTCACTGCAGCCCTTGGGCTGCACCATGTAAACCCCTTCAGGGGGCACCTCCGCGCTCTCAGCGCCCTTACATTCCTTGCCCTCCGCTCTCCCCAGCAAGGGCTCCTCGTTGTATTCCCCGTTCACCCACTTCTCAATCACCTCCCTCCTTTTGTCCTCCTCAATCTTCTGCACGCGGCTGAGTCCATCTGAAAATTCCGTCCCCAGCTCCTTGGTCCCAGGCTGAGGCAGGTCCTTGTTGCTGCTTTCCCGCTGCGCCCCCTTGTCCGCTCGCGCCTGTTCGGCTCCCCCGTGGTCGAAGACGACCTGGCGGCTCAGCTTGGCACAGATTGCATTTAGCTTCAGGCCGCCTTTGCGCTTGGCAGCCATTGTGGGTTTTCCTGAGGCTGCGTCAGTGCATATAGTTCTTTCAGCTGGAAAGAGAGAGGGGAAAGAAGCAAGGAAGGGCATTAGTGGGATCAGACAACTTGAACCCGAACAGCAAACAGGTGGTCCCAACCCAATGGGCCTTCAGGCATGGCCAGCGTCATCCTCCGAAAGGTAGGACTGCCATCTGTTTCCTAAGGTCTGAGTGGAAGCCCAGCCAGGAGAGCCCGGTGAGAGGCACACTGAACCTGCTGGTACCAAAGGATGCCACTGGCCTCAAGAAAGAGGCATGTATTTGTGCTGGGACTGAACTGGGCTCAAAAGGCCCCAGACATGTCAGGCAGGTGAACGTGGTACAGGCCAGCCTTTGCTCCTGGCTCAGGCAGGATGTGAAGTCTGTTAAAAGCCTGACTTGCTCTCTCCTTCAGACTGCAGCACCACCTGATTTTAGGTCCCCAGCTCCATCCCAGATGTGTTGGCTGCCAAAACCACACCAGCCGGTAACTGCACCCAAGCACCTGTAGCAGGGAGAACAGCTTCCCAAGCCTAACTAACTCTAGTGACGGTGAGGAATTCACTTAATGGGGTTTATGCATATTCTCAGAAAAGAGAACCAGTATGCACCAGAAAGAACCAGTACGGAGGACAGGAGCCCTGGCAAGTGCGTGCACTGGAGCACCAGACTGGTGTGTGGCAGTCCTATGGGAGAAAATCACCTTGGGTTGGTATCAGTTGATCAAGCCCCTTTGCCTGCTTGTTCGCTCATTCTCGCACACACAGGAAATTCTGCTCTCACACTTCCCAGCACAATCAGCTAATTAGTGTGGGTTTGTTATTTTAATGTAGTTTATTCATATGTGACAGCTAGTAAAGGAGGGGTAAGAGAAAGTGGGGGAAGAAAGGAAGAAGGTAAGGTCTTAACTTCAAGGTCACAGAGAATCTTGAACTAAATGGTCCTTATCAGTGTCACTTGCATAATTATTGCATCAACAATTAACAAGATTCAATCGCAAATAAAAGCAAAAAACTGATTCTAAAGCAGATGCATTGTCTCATTTCCCTCTTTATTTACAATACCGCCGAGAAACACCCAGACTAAGAAGGGTTAAAGGTCCCAGGGCAAGAAATGTGCACACAGCCTGGCTCTTCCCCCAGTGCGCAGTGCAGAGGCAGACCCTGCTCTCTGTCGCAGGGCTCAGGAAAAGCACCCAATAAAACACTTGCTGGACACACACGCCAGTGGAGTTACTGTGGGGACATTGCTAGAGGTCTCTCCAAAATGTGCTCTTGGACTTTATGTCATGCTGAAAGAGGGGCCCATCACATTGAGAGCAAACAGAAACCGTCTCCAGACCTCGAATGGTGAGAACATGTTCCTCCACTGCACAGGAGTCCCTCGTGGTAGCTCAGCCCACACCTCCTTGTCACCAGCACAGAGGTGCTGCTCCACAGAAGCACAGTGAGATTAATCAGACCCCCTACAATGCATCCAGAAGCCATCGTGACAGCCCCTAATCCCGTAACATGACAGCCCAATACAAACAGAGTGAAACTTTAGACCTGCTGTCCAAGAGCCAGAGAGTGGCTGCTTAGCGTAAACTCCTGACAGCTTCAGACATGCTTCCCTGTCAAGGACTGCAAGAAAAATTACACCATCACCCCCCCCAACAAATGTATCAGCCCCCCACGCAAAAGGAGGCAAAATGTACTCCTCCACTTTCCAAACACACACACCCCCCGGCACTAACACCTAAGTGCAATCTATGCTTTCATGAAGTGAAAGCACACATTGCCCCCAAACACGTACCTCCCCATCTAGAAATTATAGCTGTTCAAGAGCTGCGTGTATGCCCTGGCACGCTCCATAAATGTAGTCATACACGTATGGGTTAAAAAGTCCCATCTCCCCAAAATACATTCCTGTACATTTCCCCACGCATTTCCCTTTCACACATTCCCCCAACACACGCACACAGTCCTCACGCATACAGATGGGCACAGGCAGACGCCCGTGAAGCTGCAAAAGTCTCTGTGTGCTGGCACCTTCCCTTCCCATCACATTCCCACTCTATTTAGGGCAGAAAGTGAAGGCCAATCCTATGTGCAACTGGTACCACAGAGGGAATCTCAGGAGGCTGCTATGAGCTCCAACTGGAGCCTGGCCAGGACACCTACAGCTCACGCCTGTATGCTCGGGCGAAGGGCCAGCAGAGCCTCCATGGCTGCAGGTAGTTAGGACTGTGCCTCCTGGGCGGTGCGGTGCCTGCCCAGGGCTGGGGCACTGGGTCAGCACTGAATCACCAGCGTCGCTCTCCCAAATGCTGCCTGGTGATTCCCTGTACACGTCCTCATGATACCCAGCCCTGCTTAACTGGTGAGATCAGCACCGCTCGCAGCTGGAGATAACTGGGAGGCAGGCACGTGGCAGCCCAAATCCCTGCTGCCCTCCCCCTTTCTGCAACGAGGGCAGGTCCCATTATTCTGGTCTGGAGGTGAGCAGCCAAGTGCGTGCACCAGCCGGCAAATGAATATATAAATATTTATTCAAAGGAAGAGAGGAACAGACCTTCCCGAGGCTGCACTTGCCGCGTACGCAGCAACTCCAGGGAGCCTGCAACTTGTCTTCCATTCCTGTTCCTGCCTCCTTCCATCTCACACACCCTGGCTTTGCCCCTCTGCCTCCTCAGCTTCTGTCCCCCAGCTCCTGCCCTTTCCCTCTCCATCTTTCCTGCCCCTTCTCCTTGCGCTTGGGATTTTTTTGAGCGCAGCAATGCTGCTCTTGAACATTTTGAGAATCCTTTCCTAAAGTTTAAGTTAAAAATAAAGCAAGTTCTGAAAACATACCTTTTCCCTGACCTATAAAACTAAACCGCCCACCCCGAGACCTTCCTGAGATGGGATTTGCTCTGTAGTACCAGAGCTCTTACGCATTTGCATCCCACCTATGCACGTGTGGCTGCAGGAAATCAGAACTCCCAGCTTTTTTTGCCAGCCTTGCAACCAACTCTCCGCAAGCCTGGACACATCATTTTATCTTTCCATTGCCTTCTTTCCTTGTCTATGGAATGGGAGGGACATTACCTCTATCAACATTTCTGTTGCCGTCTTTTAGCCTGTCAGTTTCAAAAGTAGAAGGGAAACCCTTCTTACAAAGAAACTGAAGATGGCCATCAGGCCGGAGGGGACCAGAGCATCTGTGTTTCATTCACTCAGGCAGAGGGAGAGGAATTGAGCTGCTGAATGAGGGACTCTTGCATCTGCCTGAGGTTGGGACTGCCAGGCAGAGAGGGTCCCCCGAAGCCAGGCAGAGGCTCCCTCCCCCCAGGCCGAGCTCCCCACCCCAAATCACCCTGCGTCTCCATCCCACTGTTTAAAGATTCCAGGCTAAGTAAACATCCCCCTTCATTTTCTTCGTCTAAATAGAAATGTTTTGATTTCACATCAATCTAAGGAAGCCGTTTATAACCTGAGCCTGTCACACAGACTTTTCATCTCTGCCCAGGACAAACTCTCCCACATGCTCTATTTACACTGAGCACTTCCTCTGAAAACAATGCCACCGAGAGTTTACTTCGCTTGCCCCCTCCCCACACCCTGCGAGGAGACACTGGCTCCCTCCGCTCCGCACCCAGCCCTGTGGCATCTTGAGAGCAAACCTCCTTTTGAAGAAAAGGTATGGCTTGCCGCAACCTGGCCTGGCAAGGAGGAGGACAAACCTCACCTTGCCATTTTGCTGCCTTGTCACCCCTTGAACTTGCTGCTGACAAGCCCAAGTTGCTGCCCCCACCTCCCCTCTTTCCCCCGGTCCCCATGTGCTGCCAACACCCTGCATGCAGCCCCAGGCTTTCTCCCTCCATGCAGTCCCCAAAGCAGCATTTTATCACCCATGAACTCCACAGTGGGGTGCTGCCAAGGTGGGCTCAGCTTAGCTCTGCCTCCCCCCAAGGGAGAAGAAAGGCTGGCAGGAATGAAGGGCTTGCAGCATGGACAGAAATAGGGCATCCCAGCCAAGGGGCAAACTGTGTTGCAGAGAGAAAGTCTGGCTTTGCAGGGAAAGGAAAAAAGAGCCGAAGTCTGGCTTTCACTTGGGATCAAGGAAGAAATGCACCCTGGTAGTGGGGAGAAAGGGTCCCGGCTGTGAAAAAGGGGTGTGTGGAAGCTGAATGAACCAGCCAGCATGGGTGGAGGTGAAGGGGCCCTGGCTGTGGGGCTGGAGCTTACTGGTGAGGGAGGAGACAGGGGTGCAGGGGGGACCTCCCGCCGGATGGGACAGGGGCTGAGGAGGGGCAGGAGAGGAGGGGCAGGAGGGGCCATGCTGTGGGGAGAGGGGTGCTGGCTGGGGAGGGATGGCATGCTGTCACTTCAGAGGGCCGGGTACGTCGAACAGATGGAGCTTTCATATTCCTACTGAAGAGTTTTAAGCCCAGCTGAGCAGCTCCGTTCAAGAGGGAGGTCCCAGTGCCAGCTTTCCAGGAGCTGCAAGCTCTCATTCGATTAATTATTAAAAGCATTATTTGGGGCGGGGAGGGGGAGGGAAGGAGGGCCAACATGCTGCACAGTCCTTTTCTTTTTTAACCACTGTGGTGCAATCCTGACTGGAGAGACTCTGGTCTGCCCAGGAGCCCCAAAGAGGGAGGGCAGCACAGCTCACTGGGGTGGGGGGTGAGGATGCTGCATGCCAGAGCCTCTTCACACTTGAGCTGCAGTCCCTAAGATGGAACCAAACCTTCACAGCAGAAGGCTGCTGGGGCACTGGGAATGTGCTTCCCGAGAGCAATGCCCTGGCGGTGCCCAGCTACACGCCGGGAGGAGGCAGGGAAGGCAGCCAAATGCTCAGCCCCTTCCAGAAAACATTTCCCCTCCAGCATGACGACTCGTGCGTTATCCCAGCCAGGACCACGGCAAAGGCAGCAACAGCCCAGGCATGGCCCACGATGTGTGAGAGTGGATTTAGTGTGTATATTTTCCCCTCTTCAGTTTATCAATAAAACATTTTATTGCTTTTAGCCCAGGAAATGACCTTGGATTAGTGGATGCTGTCTCTTCTGGCTGACCTTGAGGAGTTCACAAAGGCTCTTTAACAACCTCCTCTGCCCTGCGAGCATGGATCCTGCCTGTGCATGTCTGTGTGAAGCCGGGGAAAGCCCTCAGTGCGAAAGTTGGACCTGACAGGCTCCAGCTCAGCACTGGGCAGGGAGGAGAAGGAGAATCAAATACGTGGGAGGAGAAACGAAGTGAGCAGCCAGGGCATCCTTACCGAAGCGCTGCCAGCTACACTCCCTGCTTTCCCATAGCCGTCAGGGGTCTCCCCACACAGCCCATCCATAAACCGTGGAGGAAAAGCTGGGGCCTGTGCTGTGGTCCCCATGGCCAGCACTTGGCAGAGTGCAGACTGGCTGCATTCAGCACTGCTTGACCTTCTCCTGCCTGCCACACTGACATCTCCAGCTGCACAAGAGGCCACTTTTCTCCCTATTTCCAGCTCCCACGGTCTGGTTCAACCCTGGCCCAAAGGGGCAGAGAACAGTACCAGTTCCCTTCAGCAAGCCTGTCCTGCTTCCCTTAGCTCAACCTCCTCAGCTGCAGAGTTAAGCTATAATTTTCTGGTGACAGTGAGAGGCAGCGTACAGAAACCAGCACTGGGCAGTGAGTGACAGAAGACATCCTGAGAGGAGGAGGAAGCGACAGGTCTTTGGAGATGTTGGTGCCCTGCACTGGGGCTGCTGGCCAGCTGAGCTGCTCCTGTTTCCCACCCAGCTACTTGGCTGCTCTGGTGCTGCTGCCAGGGTTTCTCCAGGAGAACACCTCATGAGCACAGGGAACCCCCCCTTTCCCCAAACAGAAAATAGTCATATCATCTCTGAATGGTGTGTATTTTCAGCGCAGCAGCGTAATTACGGAGGGAGGGAACGGGACAGGAGAAACCAAGAGGAATTTTCCTCCTCAAGGGAACAGAAACTACAAGAAGGCTAGTGCTGAGCCCTAAGCCACAGCGAGGTCCCCGCACACCGCAGGGAAAAGCCTGCAAGGGTGCTGCAGCAAATGGCCCATCCCATCAGGCAATCCTCCTTGCTGCCCTCCCCTGTTAACACAAGCCTCCCTTTCCAGCCGTGTCCTCTCCCAGTGTCCACCTGCAGTGTCCTCTAATACGGGCACAGAGGGTCCCCATCCTGATCTGCAAACACCACCAACTCTTCTTGTGCCACATGCAGAGGCAACCCCTCCTGGCATCACAGCCACGCAGGCTTTGCCCTGGCATGAGAGCCCCCTCCCCAGAGCATGTTCCCAGCCCCCAGGTGCCCGTTTTCTCCAGTCGCGTCCTCCTGAAGAGCGAGCCCTAAAGTGTTAACGGCGATTGGTGAAATGGCACAGCAGATTGCTACAATAAATAATTTACTGATATTTATAAATATTCAAATCAGCAGTCTTCAGAAATTGAAAGGGGGGGGCTGAGCTGACGGGGAGGAGGGGTGTTTAGGGAGGGGAGGGGGGGCTGACATTAATTCCCAGGCTCTCCAAATTCATTTGAGAACTGTTTCTCATTTCAAACAAATATTAAATCTTTTAGTGTCAAGCCTCCAAAATAAAATATCAAATAGAAAGTCACGACCCTCTTGGTGGCTGATGCCTTGTCTGCCATGATGCTGGGTGCCTGTGGCCCTGTCCCCTCCGACAACCAGCCGCTAGCGGAATGATGGCAGCCTGCACCAGTGAGGTGCCTGTGCGAGAGCAGAAGCCCACCCAGCCACACCTGTAACGCAGCCCACCACACCACCAACCATCATCTGAGACAGGAGTTCCCATTACTACCACCTACAAGACCCTGCCTTCATCTTCCAGAGGATTTTCTGGGAAGAAAGGGCTGAACATTGGAGCAATGAATATGGAGCCAGGACTCCCAGCTCCACCCTGGGAACATGGCCTTGCGGCAGAAATGGAGCAGGGGGCAGGGCTCCCAACTTTCACTCCTTGCTCTGGAAGGTGATTTGGTTTTAGTGATTTAAGCTGGGGGTTAAAAGCCAGGAGCACTGGCTTCCAGCCCGGTTTCCAATCATGGTGAAACCATCAGTCTCCCCAGCTTTCTGTGCCTTAGTTTCCCCATGCAGAGGAGGAGGAATGAGATGATTATCCACCCAGCAGGCTGAACCCAGCCATGTTTACTTGGTGCTTTGAGATGTGCACATCAGCACTCTGTCACTGTGCTGGACTGTTACTGAGTCTTTTCCACCTCTGAGCATCCTACTGACCCCTTAGATGGCTGAGGGAGATGATCCTGTGTCCTCCCCTGGACCACCCCATTGGTAACGCAAGGCTCCAGCATGGGGTGAATTTCCCCTAGATGAGTAATGGCTTTTCTAATGCACGGGCAGGCTGTCAGCTTCCCTACTCCCAGTGTTTTATGGGTTTAACTGAACGGCTCTGAACTCCCTAGTAAGAAATAAAGTTATCCCTCAGCGTCCCTTCTAAACATTTCACTCAGTGCAAACGGTGTTTAAGAAAAATGAGGACATATTTCTTCTTAAGGATGCAGTATCCCCCTTCAGAGGCCTAATTTATGCCATATATCACTGGCCAGGGAGAGAAAGGCAGCACAGACCTCACACTAGGAGTGAGCTGGCCCTAGCACAGCCCAGGCACAGACGCTCCTGCTGCAATGGTGCAATGGGCTGCAACTCAAAGTCCTCCAGAGTCCGCAGAGTCCCCGCTGAAGAGCAGAGCCCGGCTGGCAGGCAGCAGAGCAGGACGGACACCTGCTAACACTCAGCGCTGCGCTGCCTCCTCGGCTGCCGCATCAGCCCTCTCCCACTGCAGAGACCTCCTCACCTGTACCACCACAAGCTGCGTGGACCCCGTCCTCCTCACCCCGCCCCAGCTCAGCCCCACTCGGGGCCCTTCTCCTCTGAATGACTGAACCGCCACAGCCTCCACACTGGCCCCACTCCCTTGCACTGTGCCGGTCTCTGCAACACTGCCTTCTCACCTGCCACCGACCTGCCCTGCTGCTGCCCGACCAGCTCTTCGCAGGCATTTGGCACAGCTGGTGGGGAAAGTGGTTCAACTGTGAGCAAGGACAGGACTAATCCTTCTGCACAGCTCTTTAGTAACGCGCGCCTGAACCTTTTCCTGAGCAGATCTCAAAAATGATCCTAAATGTGCTTTGATCTTGTTTACCCCCAGCCTCCTCACTCTAAGAGCCACTAAGGCTCTGCTGCTCATCCCCGAACACTGAGATAAAGCTCCTTGCCTCTGACCTTCCCTTTGCCCCACTCTGCACTCATGTACCTTAAACCTCCAAAGGACAAGAAATAAGCCCCTCTTTCTGCATATAAGTAACACAGGGAAGTTTCAGAATTAACAAAAGGAGCAGAGTGGAAAGAAGAGGGAAAAAAGTGACTAACAGGAGTCAGGAACTCTGGTTCTGCTCCCTGCTCTGCTACTGACCTGCTCCTTCTCTTCAAGCAAATAGCATCACGCAGGCTCCCCTTCTGCCTTTGACCTGCTGGGTCTCTTCAGATGGTCAGCCATCTGGGCAAAGATTTCTTGCCTAGCTTAGCGGGCCCAGTATCTTGTTTGCAATTTTAGGTGCTGCTGCAATTCAAGTAACAGCAGAGCAAAAGCACTGATTTAGGACAGTTTGAAGCTCAAAAGTCCCTTGTGTCCTGCAGCCAACTTTCTAGTTCATCTGTCAATGCAGGATCATTGATGAGACATTTCAACACTTTCCTCCTCTTGGTCCCATGAAAACCTGCTGTCAGAGCTTCAGCCTAACACAGTGAGCAGAGTCTTGCTGATCCCCAGACTGAGAGAGGCTGCTCCCTGGGAGCCTCCTGTCTTCAGAGTCGTTCTTTCAGATAACATAAAGCCAAGAGGACTGGCTTTTCTGATCCAGTTTCTCCTCCTTGCCTTATTTATTTATTATTAATTTTTTAGTCCAGTTAAAAGGTTTACTATCCAGACGAGCCTAAGTGGCCTCACTCAGCCTAAGTAACTCCATAAATCAAGCAGAACTGCTAACATCTACATCACAATCCCGCCATCAATCTCCCCACAGGTTGTGAAGAAAACCAAGGGGAAAGAAGCAAAAGGGAGAGTGAAGAGTAATAGCTCATCACCATCAGGTACCTGCAGGCTAGCTGTGGCCCTTGGAAAACTCCCTATGAAGCCAGACATGTTGTCAGGGCGACTAAATGCAAACAAGGTGCCTAGCTTCACGTCTCCGTAGACACACATGCACACTCCAGGTGCTGTGCCAGGACACGGTGGACACAGAGAGAGGCAGGGAAGGGGTGGTGGAGAGCAAAGAGGGCTGGGAAAGCCTCCGGAGCAGGGCCAGCCAGCCCGGGCAGGAGCCAGCTCCCAAGGAATGAAGAATAGGCCAAGACGTGAGCCTCTCTGAAACGCTGCACAGGCCCCTTTGTAAATGCTGAAAGAGACAGGGCAGGGGGTGCAGTGGAACACTGAGGTGGTAGAGAGGGAACCAGACTTAGCTGCAAGTACCTGACACTGGGGGAATAAAATGGACCTGGGAGAGACGACAGGTCTCTTAAGGGATGCAGATTTGGGAGAGAATTGCTCCAAGTTTCATCAGTCCCTCTTGGTGACTGTCTTTCACAAGTTACTTTACAGAGATTCCAAAGCCACCATGGCCCATGTCAGTGGAAAGCAGCTCCCTGGCTTCAGGCCGGGCTCAGGATCATCCCTAATTGAGGGCAGGGGCTGAGTGAGCTACCTCCTAAAAAAGGGTCCCTCCAAACCCTCTTGGTAGTTTGTAGGCAGTTTAAGACCAATTTGCAATACCTTTCAGCACTATTAAGCTCAGATCCAACAAAGAATGCAGACTCTTAATTAATTGCAGTGGGAAGTCAGGAACTAAATGGGAGTTGGGAGCCTTGAATGCTTGTTGCATCACTAAGAAACACACAGCCAGAAAAAGTTCATTATTGTGGTCTTTCAAGATCCTGCAGAGTAAATCAGTGTGTTAGCCTGCACGAGGTAAGTGAGACTTCAGCAAGAGCTTCATGACAGAGAGCAAACTAGAGCATCTTAGCCTTCCAGCTTGTGTTCCGTCCTCCCCATAGCCCCCAAGTGCTGCCTGAGCTGTACATGATCAGGTAATACGCTCTGGGCTTGGTATGCAAAGGGAGCACTCAGATCCCTTAGAGGTCTCTATAATCCCCAAGTGGGGCTGGGAGTCTTTTGTGAACCCACAGAGCAGGCACCTATCACAGGCAGCACTGGGACTTCAGGGACTCTTCAATGCCCAGAGATGCCTGGCACCTGCAAATACTGTGCAACACGGTTAGGAGAAACGCTCGTCCGTCCTGTTTGTGTGGAAAAGGCTCACAGTCTGGCCAGAGAAGAGCCAAGCTCTGGTGTGAAAGCAGTGGGTCATCCCTGAGCTTGTTAACTCAGCACTCTGTCAGAGCGGCATGGGAGAGAAACCACACCGGCTGGGCTGTGTGGGCACTCACCCCACACTTCCCGGTGCTCACACCAACACTAATTCTCTGTCTTGCCTCTTGCTGCTCTTTCTTCTGGTCATTAGGGCTCATCTTCTTATCTCTCCTGTCCTTGTGAGCCCATCCATGCGCTAGTGCTATCACTAATTGCAAACACCCATCAGTGGGAACACACACGTGTATAAAAACGTGGCCGTGCAGGTGCACTATCACATGCAGAGGCACACGTGACCCAGCACACAAACACACGCCACCGCATAACCGTGCATGTGCTCATGAAACGGTATGCACACAGAACACATGCTAATGCATGCAAATGCCTGTACCTGTGACTGTACAAGTATTATATCTGCACACCGCAATACACATACCCAGTGTGTGCACCTCCCCAGAGGCACACACCTGCACGCACCGAGCTCTACTCAGCCCCACACACACAGTGAGCACCCACATACATACAGCCCACCAGCAGCCACACATGCAGACGCTCACAGGCAGCCACCCGTGCGAGTGCAGAGCACCCTGCATGCACTCACACACACACTCACACACACGCACGCTTTCAGCACAAGCCCGCATGCCAGGAGCGGTTTATTCTGCAGCTTGGAGTGAGAAGACAGTGGGCTCCCAGCCGGACCCTGCAGACAGACTCGGCAGCAGGGACAGACACACTCCCCATCCCACCAAAGAGCCCCTCTTTACCCCCAGCCCATCTGCACCTCACACCTTAAGGCAAAAAGAGCATCGGTGAGTGTCTCATTGGAGCTGGCGTCCCAGCGGAGTGTGTGTGCCGGGCAGAGGATCTCTCCCTCTCCCTCTCTCTCTTCCACTCGCATCTTTTCATGAACTCTATTTCTCTTTCCTTTCTGAAAACAACTGAGCTGTAAATACTGTTTAACCTTCTTCCCCCCTTCCCCCCTCCCCTCCGCACTATAAAAACACAAATATGCCATAACTCAGCTGGCTCAGCCGCCGCGCCTCCAACATGCCCTGCTCCAGGCCTCTCAGGAAGGTCATAACAAACGACTTTCCGATTCAGTGCTCCTGAAATAATTTTGTGTATTAAAACCTGAATCTGCACTTTCTGGACCGAAAGCCTCTCTTAATTATGGCAAGCGTCCTTGGGATGGACAGTGATCCTTCACTACAGCACCGCTAACCAACCGGAGAGGCAGCCGGCTCCGGCTCCCCACCACCACCTCCTCCCGCTGCCCCCTCCCACCACCACCCAACCCACGGCCCCCCTTGCTCCCTCGCCCCCCCGCCTTCCCTTTGCCCAATCTGTTTTCAAAGTGTGTCTGTCCTTTATTAAATTGTTTTCTTTTCCACATTATCAGTTGCCATGGAGACCTCATCTCTCGGATTATTTGAATTTCATTATATCTATTGATTTGGGAGCATTTCATCTTTTTTATTGTTTTTCTGTCAATTTTCAAAACGAATAACCATCTAATTTGCGTCAGTGCTGATTATGTTTGTCCCTCAATAGAGGTCGGCAGCTGCGTCGGGGAAACAAATCAATGGGAAACCATCATAAACCTCCCCAGTACAATCTCCAGGATATGTGGGTGACATTCCACGCCTGCGAGAAACACTCATCATATCCAAACTTCTTTCTTTCTTTTCTTTTTTCTTCTCCCCTCTTTTATTTTTTTTATTTCCCCCTCATAGCTAGCTCTACTGGCCAGTGGCGGGTCACATTTAAAATCATATTTATTTTACACACATACATGTACAATTTTGGACGCATCACATTTTCAGACAGGGAGGGGACAAGGGTGAGAAGAGGGGGAAGGAATTTATTTCTTTTTTTAAGAAAGAAGGGAAGAAAAGGATGACAAGGGAAAGAAAAAGAGGAAAAGTGGATCGGGATTGCAAATTGCTTACTATGTTTTTTTTTTAAATAATTTATGCAATTTTAAGCATTTATGTATAAATTTTTTAATAAGCCACCCTGGAGCAAAATAGCCATTAACATCCCGACGTCCTTCTGTCCAATGGGCTCGTGTGCAGGATCAATTTCCGAGAGTACTTTCCTTTTTTTTATGACATGATAAAATGCTTTTAAAGCAACTTACACAAATATGGAAATTTTTTTCCCCTCCTCTCCTTTTTTTTTTTTTTTTTTTTATAACAGCCTCCACTTATTCACCCGGGAGAGCGAGCGAGCGAGCGAGCGTGTGTGCTGGGGAGGGCAGTTGGCAGAAGGATAGACCCAGCCCTAACTGGAACGGACCTGCCTGTCCTTCTAACAAGGGCATAAACTTTCATTAGCGATGCACACAGTCAAAGGCAATTTAGGGAAACGCGCTGTACAGAAAAGGAAAACCTCAGCGTTTTTTATACAGCGGCTCCTTGGCTCCGTCCAGGGGGCTCTATCCTTGAGCTCAGCTTGTGCTCTCCAGCCAAAGTGACCCCACTGGCCATGGGGGAGGCAGGAGCAGGGGCCGGGGGGAAGAGGCTGGGGCTGCTCTCAGGGGTGCCGGTGCCCAGCAGTGCCAGCCTCGGCCCTGCCAGCAGCCTGCATGCCCCGCAGCTGGTCCAGAAAAGCCAGTCAATATTAATGTCTTGCTGGAACCCACCAGTCCTACAAGAGGCCCAGAGGTATCTGCTGCTGTGCCCACTGCAGAGCTTCGCTCCTCCGATGTGCTAGTCCTCCCCAAAGGTCTCTATTTCGGGTTTCTGCACGCTATCAAGTAGCTTGCAGCCACTCGATGCCCCTTTGGGGCATTAGTTGCAAGCTGGCTCTGCCCAGACCAGACAGATGTGTCGCTGCTGCTCCTGTTTCCACAGGGTATATAGGCTAGTTATTTTTGCAGCTGGGACATGTTCAGCCTCACATAGGAACCTGGAAAATGCCATTCCTAAAGGGATGGCTCCTGCCACTGGCCCCATGAGCAGGCACAGCTCTGTGGAGGTGGGATGCCAGCACATGGCTGGAGTGAGAGCAGGCCAATAGAAGGGGCTCAGCAGGGTCTGAAAGTCATGACCACACGTTGGAATTGAAACAAAACTATTTCTCCAACTAGCAGTTCCGTTGGCCCTCTGTCTTTGGGGCTGAAGCTTACGCACCCTGAGCCAGATACACGATACATGCCCAAGCGTGGCAACACGCCCCTGTGCATGTTCCTATTATTTGCTTCAACATGAAGCCCTGACACTGTTTTTTCCACAAGAGTAGATTTCTTTACCTTTTTGTATGACACACTTCCAGAGATAACACAGACCTATGAATTTACTCCTACTAACAGCAGGCTTGCGTGTTACTGGTACCTTACACAGACCCCTGCACACTCCCAACCATGCGCAGCCCCGGTGCAGGCTCATCCCAACCGCACAGTCCTGGCTGGCACAGGGCTGTGCACACACCTGCCCCACGTGCAGTGTTTGTGGGTATTTGAACTAAAGCAGAGGTTAAAAAAAATAAAAAAAAATTCAAGGGACAGCCAATGCTCAGCTGGAAAAACACAAAGTGCCGAGAACAGCAAACCCAATCAATAACAATCACAACCCCGGCAGCGAGCGAGGAAAGTGTGAACCGTTTTGGCCTGCTCCCTGCATGCTCACCCACTTGGGAAAACACAGTCCCCCAGAGGCCTGTGATTTCATCCCCTCCCGCTCCACCCTACATTCGCCCTCATCGAAAAGCTTTACAAAGTGCAAGTCCCCTGGGCTCCTGTTTCAGTCAGAAACTCAGCAAAGAGGGGAGAGGGTCTCTGCACAGAGGAACAGGACTCCTGGCAATGAGCTGGTGCCTGAGGAAGGTTCTTGATGCTATGAAAGGCTCTGCTTCCAGCAAAGTGCTCCTTACACCCCACATCCTCCCAACCTCCCCTCCCCTCCAAAGTTTTGCCCTTTGTGTCCCCTTTCCCCTCCCAGTTGCCAGCCTCAGCCATAGCATGCTCTTCCTCTCCCCTCTTCTTCCCTCAAGTTCCCAACACCATCCCAGCTTCCTCCTCCCCAACATCTCCTGCCAAAGCTCTTGTGTCCCAGTCTGCACCCCCATACCCTTTTCACACCTCTCTTCCCTCAGTCCCTGTGGGCCTACCACCCGGAGCTGGCACAGAAAGCTGTGCTGCCCAGGGACCAGCACCGCCAGGGACCAGTGACCAACTTGAGGATGGGGAAACATGAAACCTGTCAGGGATAAAGGTGGGAGCTCTCCCTTCTCCCAGTCTTGTGTCACTGCTCATCCAGACTGTACAGATTTTGGGGATTTCACTGTAGCAGCAGAGAGGTCAGCAGGAGTTGAAGGTTTTCAGATCATTTATATCACTCTATATGGTCTTGTCTATAGCGAGTGCTAAATATAACCAAGCCAGACCTGGAGTTGACTTCAGTGCTGTGATGCAGGGACACCAGCCACTGCACAGGCCCCCTCCACTACCTCAAAGCAATACAGATGTCAACAGTCACAATCCAAAATCAAGGATGCCTGTGAACCCTCTGTCTTCCCACTGCCAAGAGGATGAGCTAGGTTCTCTTCCTCTCTCCCTTTCCCTCTCTCAGGTGTCCATAATGGTTCCTCCTTTTGAGTGGTGACCAGTCAAAATAAAACAGTGTTTTCTATCTTCAAGGTCCATCTTTCCATGAGATGTTGGACCCTCTTATCTATGGCGTGCCAGCATCTGTTTCAGCACAGCTACTTAAAAACTTAAACAGTAGAAGAAGCTCTGAATACATGGGGAAAGTCTCCTGTGTGGGTCAGAATAATTAGACTGAGCTCAAATTGGCTTTACGCATCTGCTGCTGCCTCTGAGCAAAATCAAGCCATGTTGCTTCCATCAGCATCTCTCCACTGTTAGCCTTACCCCGCAGAACAGAGGGGACCACATATTGCCTTGTATAGGGCATCTCTGGGAACAAGACTTGCTCCAACAGAAGCCATAAAGCCGCCTTATCCAGCTATCATTAAAGCCAAGAGAAGAGAGGCCAGACAGAGAGATTGAGATGAGCCATTTCCCCAACAAACTTGCTTCCCTTTTTCATTCGCTCTTTTCTTTTTTTTCCCCCCTTTAACTGTCATTAAAATAACAAGTTTCTGTTACAGTCTAAACATTCCCACATTGTATAAAGGGTTATGTTACACTAGAGTCACTGCCGGGCCCAGTGTTTGCACAGAAACCTCACTGCAGGTCCCCCCTCCTGACGAAGTGACTTATTAAAGTTTAAACAGTAATTAACAGAACAATAAAAATAAAGGGATGTTTGGGGAGTCGTAGTGCACACAGGGTTTTTGGCAGTGCCAGCACTTTTCAGTGCCCTGCGCTGGCAGAAAAAACGGCTGCAAAACCAGTGGGAGAGATCGTGTGCTCGAAGCCAGGAAGGGGCCGCGGTGAGGCCAAGGTGCGATCCCAGCCCCAGCACGAGGGTGCGGAGAGCAGCAGACAGCAGGATGCGAGGGAAGGGTATGAGGCGACTGGGGAAAGGATGCTGAAGGATCACTTGGCAGGACGCTGAGTAGGATTCAGTGCTCGCTACCAGCCTGCACTCAATCTGTGCAAGTACATGCCAGACAGCACCAAGAGCCTCTGCTGCCTGTTCAATTCTGCTGAGATGGCCTGGACAAGCCCCCAGAATCTGAGTTGGGGGGAATTTTGTCTCTGAAACTAGACCTGGGCTTTGGGGAAGTAGCTCCTTTACTTTAAAAGAGACTGGCAGAGAGGAAACAGCAACGACAGAGCAAACCCCTGAGAAAATCTTACAACAGAGAGAGCTACAAGAGACCCCAGGAGCAGCCCCCTTGCTTGGGAGCGTTAAAACCCGACAGGAGAAGACATCTTGTAGGGACGGATCCTGTCCTGGCCCTGTGCAGGTGCAGGGAGCTCTGAGCTGCAGATCCAACAGTCTATTAATAATTCTGGGGTCATTCCCTCCTGAAATACAGTCGGAGCCAGGACCACAGGGCCAAACACTAGAGCCTAACTCACTATGCAGGACCACAACCCTGTCTCTCCCACCAGAGCAGAACTTTTCCAAACTATGTGAAACTGGCTAAACAGGGCTCCTTTTATAGGAGCAAAACTGTTTTTCCTGTTTCTTTCCCATCCCAGTTGCCTGCCCTACCCAGGATGAGCTCTAGAGCATGTGGGTAGAGTTTTAAGCTTAGGTTGTCAGCCCTCCCTGTTACCCAACATGCAGCAATGCAGAAAGATCTCATTTGAAGATATTTTTGGTGCCTATTGTAACTATTCTCAAATGTTTGCCTCAGTAGCTCACAGTGCTAGTTGGCTCTAGCCCTGATGTGTGACTCAGTACACATAGCATTGTGCAGTCCCATGTTTGCTAAATCTCTTCCAGTACAACTGCTCAGTTTGCAAATAAAAAGACAGCTCCGTAAGGGTGTATCGCCTGTGCAGAGTGAACTCAGGGAGTGCTGCCTTGAGCCCTCTCTGACAAAGCCCTCCCCCAAGTCTGGTACTTTGCACCCCGGACTAGCTGGCCCAGCCAGGGAGCAGTGCGGCTCTCACCCAGGCTGGGGAACTGCAACACTGCTGCAAGGATGCACGTGGGGACTGTAGCACCAGGTGCTCCCAGTCTGCCCACAGCCCCCCTTCCCTCCTCTGGGTGCAGGAGGAGGAAAATTCTCCTAGACTCTGCTGCTGACAGAGCCTGTGGCAGCTCTGTGAACAACCACAGGAGATGCCCCCAGAAGTCCCAGTATCGCACCAGTACAAGTCACCCAAGTGAGGACACTCGGACCCAGCGTGCCTGCTCACACCTCCAGGAGGCTAACCTGCCAGTTCACAGTCATGCACCGGTCCTGCAAATTCAATCTGCAATGACAACGTACTCCAAATGCCACAGGTTTGGCTTTAGAGCTAGTAAGGAGGACTCTGCCTTCTGCTTTCTCAGTGGTGAACTAAGCAGCTTGTTTCTGCAGCTGCTATATTGGCACTGCAGGTCAAAGACACATTTCAAGCTCCTCAAAGTCAACAGGTCTCATTCTACTTCCAGCAGCTCAGTGGTATCCAGCTAAACACTATCACTTACTGACAAATATCCACCAACATGAAAAAAGCCACAAATACTGATGAGGGATCCTGGTTATTCTGCTACTCCTGCCCTCCCACCAACAAAAACCATCAGGTCCCTGCAGGGACACCCAGGCATGCTTGCTGAGCAACCCATTTGCCAGCCTTTGCCCTCTCCATCTGCTCTTCCACCAGGGCCGGGAGGAGAAGCCACCTCCAGACACCGCGGAGGAGAGGGATTTGTGGACACTGAAAGCACAGAGCAGTAGTGGATCAAGGGTCCCTGCAGACACTGCAGCTGCTGGCTCCCTGCTGGCAGCTCCTGCCCCAGGATGGGGAATCACTGCCTTTGAATCGATAATCCTCAGCCTCATGCAGATCTCCTTCCCCCAAAGACAACCGTGACTGGGATCCACTGGCTTTCCTGAGGGCAGACTGGCCCTACGGGAACATTTTCAAGTCCTGCGTAGTCTAGAGCAAATAGTAGGGATAGTCACGATTTACTCCGTGATCTGGGAAAGGAGAGAGCTCAACTCCCAAGAACCAAAGGAAAGTGTTAAAAATGTGACTTCCCAGGCAATTACCAATGGTGATTTTTAATAAGCTGTTTTCTAGGCACTGGAGGAGCTAGAGACGTGGGGGAATCAGACGTTATAAATCTGAAGTGTGAGCCAGCAGTGTGCTCAGGTGGCCAAGAAAGCCAATAGCATCCTGGCTTGTACCAGAAATAGTGTGGCCAGCAGGACTAGAGAAGTGATTGTCCCCCTGTACTCAGCACTGGTAAGGACACACCTCAAATACTGTGTTCGGTTTTGGGCCCCTCACTACAAGACAGACATTGAGGTGCTGGAGCGTGTCCAAAGAAGGGCAGCGAAGCTGGTGAAGGGTCTAGAGCCCAAGGCCTGTGAGAAGCAGCTGAGGGAACTGGGGTTGTTTAACCTGGAGAAAAGGAGGCTCTCTACAACTACCTGAATGGAGGTTGTAGCGAGGTGGGGGTCAGTCTCTTCTCACAAGTAGCAAGCGATAGGACAAGAGGAAATGGCCTCAAGTTGCACCAGGGGAGGTTTAGATTGGATAATCAGAAAAATTTCTTCACCAAAAGGGTCGTCAAGCATTGGAACAGGCTGCCCAGGGAAATGGTTGAGTCACCATCCCTGGAGGGGGAACGTGTGGATGTGGCACTTAGGGACATGGTTTAGTGACGGACTTGGCAGTCCTATGTTAACAGTTGGACTTCATGATCTTAAAGGTCTCTTCCAACCTAAACGACGCTATGATTCTATGAATTCAGCCTAGGTTTCAAAGGTGCTGGTTTAATAAGCCGTGAGGCGAGCCTGCACTAGCAGCGACAGCCCTGCAAACGAGTGCCAGAGTGGAGGGCTGGCATATCAGGGTTCAGAATTAATGAAACCAAGACCTCGGCAACCTCAGTGATTTTCCTGCATTCTGGTGTAAATTGATAAACTTGCATGGTGCTTCAAGGAGGCTGTAAGATGGAAGGAAGGGGAAAGGGAGAGGATGAGTGGGAGATATACTGATGCCCTTTTCCCTTACACCTGTGTTTTAACTGGGCTCCAGCAGATGAGCTGCAAGTGTGACACATGGCTTTCTATGCCTCCCTTGCTGCCCTGTGCCCCATTCAGCACCCCGCTTCACTGCTCAGGATGTCTTCACAAAAGCCTGTCCTGAATCCTCATGAGGTTCCCGGGTCCCACTGCCAGAGAGGTAAATGGGATGACAGATAGATCATCAAACACAATCTTGTTTGGCCAGCAACACTATGCCCTCTTATCCCCAAAGTTTCTACTGCAACATTTTTATGTTCTCAGTGACTTTTCTGCCTCCATGGGAAATGAAGAGTAACTGGCTTGTTCAGACTTGCCCTTGGAGACAGTTTTCTACAGAAAGGCCCCGAATCCATTGCAAGTCAGGCAGGGCAACCTCTGCCTGAAACCCCCTGATCAGCTGAGCCACTGGCTCTTGCTTTTTCTTCTGTTTGCTACCCCAAGCTAGCTGGATGCACAGGAACAGCAGGCAGAGTTCAGTGCTGGAGTAAGATGCTGTATGAGAGTCAGTAGCTCCACAGCCTGAAATGCCTCCCCAGGAAAGGCAGAAACAGGTGTCTCTACCATGTCTCACTCCTGGAGATCATTTTGCACATTCCCAAGGTTTCTCTGAACTGATGTGAGCTGAGCTGCTGGTCTGCTTTCGGAAAGACTCTCCTGCCCCACAGACTGAGGATGAGTGGCTCATCTCTAGTCCTGAGCACAAGCAAGCAAAATCAACATGTCAAATACCCTAGACACTCTCAGCCCAGTGCCTCAGCTCTCCTCTTCCAGACCTGCTAGGCTCAATCCCTCTCTGACTGCTCTTATGCTAATGTCACTCTGTCGAAGCTCAAAAGAATGATTTTCCCAGCTGACACCACATCAGTGACAGGAGAACTGAGCTTATGCCTTTCCACTGCCACTCACATCAAACTAAGAGAAAAAGACACACCACTCAAATCTGAACTTTTCATCCCATTCACCCAACTACAGGATGTTTTCCAGCTCCTGGCTGTGCTGGAGTCAGGGTCTGCAGACTCAACTGCAGCGAAAGTGGCAGTGCTTGAGAGGGGAGATGTGTTGAATAGGTACAAGTAGGTGCAAATAGAACAACAGAAGGTGCTCCCAGGTCAGCACTCACATGCATTTTCCTCGGCCATGTCTGAGGAGACTTGGAGTCAGAACAGAGCACAGCTTTGCATGGGGGCCTCAAACATTTTCACAATGCAGAAAGACTGTCCTGGGCACTTCCTTTTCCAACACGTTGTTCAGGATGCCTCTACACCAATGCCAGTAACTGCCTGTAGGGAATGTTACGTTAGAAAATTATCTAATGCACTTTTAATCATTGGGTCTTGCAATCTACAGAAGGAAATAGAGGCAGCCAGCACAGTATGACCCTTCTTCCAGACACCACTGACTTTAGATACCATTATCAGTGTAGCCTGGTCCACATCCCAGAACCCAAGCTCTCTTTTGGTTAACAGGCCATGAAATTATTTAGACTATTCTTGATATTACATTCTGTTATATTTGTAATTAACACAGAAGATCAGCAGTGCCAGATCCTGCAATCCCTGTATTTTGCTGAATACAGAGGAGACTGAGTGCTTAGAAGCATTTAGCCTTCACCCAACTCTGCTTCTGCCAGGTTTACGGGAAGCCAACACTTCGCAGCAGACCTATTCCGCAAGGAAAGGGTTTGATATTGTCAGAGATTTTAATCCGCATATATTTGAAATACCGTATGGGAACCAGCACTCTAAATTCAGGTCTTACCTCCTTTTTTTGGAAAGTACTTTTAAACAAAAGAGAAAAATCTGCCAGCACACTAAGCGTTCGGCACTATCTTCTATCAGGGAAGCCTAATTATACCCATTATACTGATGAGGAAGCACTGGCACAAAGCTATGCATTCGCATGGCTACAGATACAAAGCGAATCAGTGGCAAAGCTGGAAACAAACCCGGGAATCGTGGTGATGAGCTCATCACCCAACTCAGCACAGCCGCACGTGGCTGGTCATGGACTAAACCATATCCTACCCATGTCCAGCAGGTTACAGAGCTGGTGAGGCGCCCTCCACACATCTACTTAACAGGGTAAAAGTTCCAATCCCAGTGCTGAGACGGCTTGGGGTGCTCCGGGACACTCAGGGGGCTGGTCACATAAGCTGGCTCACAAAGACCAGTCATTCAGCTCACTGTCTTGGATACAGACTGGTGGGCTGTGGACACCCAACTGCCAGAGCACCAGGTCTGAGCCACCAAGATACTCCGCAACCACACAGACCGTGGCAGGGATGAATCATCTGCTCCTTCTGAAGCAGCTTAATCAACTTCCCTGCATGTGGATCCTCGCAGCAAGGTCCAGCCTGATCCGTCTATGTATTAATGATCCCCTAGCACGTAAAGCCCAGAGATTTTCCTTGGCACCAGTGGCCAGCGCTTGCCCTGCACTCTCCCTGCCAGGTGCTGGGCACTCAGGTCTAAGAAAGGCTGCAGAATCCCTTGGGATTGACAGTCATTACATAAACAATACAATAGGATCACGGGCTGTAATTGTAAAAGCGCCTGAGGTCTTGGCACTGAAGACTGCCTCAGCGAAGGCCTCTAAATGGAGACCCAAACAAAACAAACAAAAGCCCCAACTCTTGTCAGCACTTAATGAACAATAATAAATAATAAATAATAACCCTAAGAGTCAACCTAGCAAGACAGATGTGAGGCACTAGGGCAGCTCTGAGGAAACGCTGACCCTACAGCAGTTGCCCTCCCTCCCCAGTTTCCAGTACGATGAGCTCAGGTCACCGAGTACTTGCAGCGTTAGGTCCAGAGGGGGGAACCTGGATCTCTGTCAAGAATGTGCACCCCCCAGTAAGATATATGACAGCTGCAGCCTTTGTACATCCCTGGATCAGGACCTTCACCTGCTAAGTGAGCACAGACGTATACCAAGTCATGCCTAGCTCTTTCTTACTGCTAAAGGCAAAAAGAAGCTGAAGATGGAGCTGAGCAAGGGAATCCAGATAGGTACAAGTCCAGAGAAGCCTCTCCCCAGCATCATTATAGTCCTGACTCAGAGTCCCTCACCTGTGCCATGCAAGCCAAGCTGCCGGCGGGACACTGGGAGAGCTGGTTGGCAGGGACATGGGCTGAAACAAAGGGCCTAATTTAAGTATTTTTATAACTCAGTACTTGTGACAGTGGGTTTAGCAGTTGCCAGCCATCTGGAATAAAGAATTACAGCCACCTCCCCTAATCCTATATTGCCTAAACCCTAAAGCTGGTTATGGTGCAAGGATGAGGCAGCAGGCTGGGAGGAGGCAGTGATGGGAAGGTGGGGGTAGAGAAGCGACCGCAGGAAAATTCTCAAACTTACTTCTTTTTCCTGCAAGGTTCTAGGTGGTCCCAGATGTGTCATAAGTATTTTTGCTAGGAATCAAGAGAAGACAGAATGAAGAAAAAGGGGAGAGAAGGGAGACAAGGAGTCCTCCACGACCACACAGTCGCATAAACCACACACACACACGCTCTCACACACACACACAGAGGCTTACTGGTCCGCGCAGGGCTGTCAGGTAAATTAGATCTGAAAGCTGACAATTTCTGACCATATTTCCTTGATTATTTCAAACAAATGCACACCAGCCGCTGTAAGGAGATTAAAGTGACATAAACGTCCCGAGTGGGAGGAGGGAGGGCAGAGAATTCAGGTCACCCCCATCCGTCCCCCATTTGACAGCCGCTATATCGCTATCCAATCCAATAAAAAAATCCCCCCCTTTTGCTTTAATTAATTTTACAGCTAGCTTGCTTAATTACTTTCAATCAAAATCCTCCTGCCATCGCAAAATTAGAGATGGTTGAGCTCCATTAGCCTAAATTCTTCATTTCCATATAGAAAGAGGCTCCCTCGGCAAAGCCAACAGGGCTCCCTCCTATTCGAGCTGCCATCGGACAGATGCCTGTACCTCTGTCTGTCTCCTTTTTCTTGGGAGAAGGGGGGAGAGAAGGATACAGTCTTGTTCCCACCATCCCCTTTCATAAAGCGTCTCCTTGAGAGCCCTGGACATCGGAGGCCTCTCTGCTCACAGCAAAGACCGCAAGAGGCGAGAAGGACAGCCTGCCCTTATGGCTTCCTATGGCCATGCTGGAACGAGCATTTCCATGGCTGCACGAGGGAGCTGGGACGGCAGATGGCCTCCTTTCTGCTGGGCTTTCTGCTGTGGCCGCTAGCGCTGGGGATGGGATCTGGAAGGGACACTCCTCTGTGTGCGCTGCCACTGTCATCCCACACAGGCGTGAAGGCATCACTAACTCGAGCTGGTCTCTGCTGGACACTTGGAAAGGACATCGAGGGGACACAGGGGCAGATCATTTTACATCTGCCTGCTGTGGGGTTTGGTACCTTCCTTCAGAGCATCTGGCACCAGCCGCTGTCAGAAACATGACACTGTGGACCACGGAGCCGCGACATTCCTGTAGCTCCTGTGGGCATCATTAGCACCTCTCTCCTGCAAACACAAATCATTAACTGTCCCATTTTGGGCTGATCTGAGAGCAGTCCCAACTGGTCTCATGTCCATGAAACCTCCTCAGAAGTGCAGGGAGTGGCAGCAATAAAGGCATACAGAGCTGGAAAGGAGACAAGAACCCCAAGCGGGTGGAGAGGATGGGCGCAGGAGGAAACCCTGGAAGGAGCTGGGCATGCTGGGAGCGGAGGAGGAGAACTAGCTCCTCTCAAAGGACTGTGGGAACTGGAAAGAATTACCCAGACCGCTCCAGTGGATCATGCTGCAGCATGCTTTCCACCCATTTTCTCCAATTTCCTATGGTCTCCTCCTTTCCCATCTCCCCACACTACTTGCAGAGCAACAGTTTTAATGGGATTTTACATATGCTCAGCACTCCATGTAGGTACTGAGCCCTGGGAACCGACTCAGTCATTTAACCTAGCCAGTGGAGCTTGGCCCCTGTCTCCCTCCTCAGGCCACCTGCCCAGGCCACACGCACACCCAACCTGGAGCTGCAGGAAGGTCACACCAGCACCCTGGTCTCCGCATCTCCCCACCCTTCAAAAAGCTCAAGGGGATTCATAAACACAAGAAGCCCAACTACAGCCTGACTCCAGGGCGGACAGGTCAAATCCTTGCTTCTTTAGAACAAAATGAAGAAGAGACAAACACAGACGTATTTTGTTTATAAGCTTAAAACTGAATCCAATGGCGCATCTACCTGGGGATTTCAGATTAAATGGTTTAAGAAACTCAAATAGGCTTTTTAATCCGGTCAAATAAAAAGAGCCCCAAAGAAGCAAAGAATTCACCCTGCTGAGCCTCATGCCTGTGAAGACAGCCAGACAAGAACAGCTTTCTTACTCTCTGCAACTCCTCCCCATCCTGGCATGGGACATAATGTATTTGGCAAAATCTGGAAGCTTAGGATACACCCTGTTCAGGACTCACGCAGACGTCACTTTCCCATGGACGACCCACTTCTATCATGCTGTATAACACTTTCTTCATCCCTTCTGTGTTCTCTTACACTGCTCATCTGGGCCCTTCCCGCTAATACCTGGCAGGCCATGCAAGCACAGTGCCAGCCCTGGTTACATCACCAGTGCCAGCCAAAAGCAATCCAAGAGAAGGCACCGAAACCCCTAATCCCCATTCAATGCACACGTTTTTGCACTGTCTTTCATACAGACTACCTCCCTGAATGCTTCACAAGAGACAGGTGAGAAGACAAGTGGCTGAGCAGCCGTGTGCTCACGGGAAGCGGAAGGGAGACCTGCAGGTCTGCTCCTGCAGAGAGCTGCAGCCGGACAGCCAGCCAAGGTCTGATGGACGGAGACCAATGCTACATTGACTTGGGGAGTTTGATGAACATCTGGAGCTGAATCCTGACAAAGAGCAGGAAGCAAAGGGCTCTCTTCTCTGCTGCATGACCACTTCTCCAGAACTTTGAGCCTCCTATCTCCTCCCAGTATCACATCTCACCAACCTTCCAACAGAAACTGTCTCCTATCCTCCACCGCTGCTGTTCAACTCCAGAAATGCTCAGTACCAGCCTTCCCCTGCACATGCTCTGCAATAAAATTCCCGACTTGTGTCTCGCCTGCTCCAATGCTCAGAGCAGCTGGGACAATAGAACAGAGAGGCCCTAAATCCACCAGACTCACCCTAAATAGCAATGGCCCATAATTTCGCCTGACATTCAGGAGCTTGTTATTCTTTCCCCTTGTCGCCTGGCTGGAGCTGTTCAGACCCATCAGTGTTATTCTATGCATTAAATGGGAAAAAAAACAACTCAACAACAACCCAGAGAGTTTTCAAGCCTGCCCAGCGAGGGCTGAAGGGGTGGCACCCCTAGCTGTGCTGGCGGTGGGAGAACAAGAGGAATCAATGCCTCAAACCCAGACCCATCCCCTCTGCAGGGGAACAGCAACGAGTGGGTCCTGCTGAGACCCCCGGCAGAAACACACACTTACCCTTTTCTCTGCTTCCTCCCTTAGCAAAGGAGCTGCAATCTCTCTCAGCCCTTCCAGACTCCCACCTGGTTCCCCGGGAAGGGTGCTACACACTTCTCCCCACCACCCGGGAGTGCAGAGCTTTAACCACAACAATTTGGGGTTTGGGTTTTGTTTTTTTTTTTTTTCCAGGCTGACTCCAGCTGATTAAGGACCTGCAACAGGATGTAGGGATTACAGCAAAACCTGGCTCCGGATCAGCTGGGGCACAGAGCCAAACGAGAGAGCGAGGATTGCCCCCAGCCTGGCTGCCAAACCGGCACTCGTCCTGTTGGGAGGCTGTGAGGGCTGGAGCTCTCTGCTGGAACAAGGCCCCTGCCCTCGCTGGCTCTGCTGGGGAATGGCCTGAAGCCCACACTGACAAACGTGCCGGCATGAAGGGCAGGGTTGTGAGGACGAGGGATCTGTGGCTCACAGGGCTTGCTGGAGAGATGAAAATCCCTTACGGCCTCGCTCTTCATGCCTTCACTCCAGGCAAAACAGAGGTGTGAGGGGGCAGGCGCATCCCCCACCTCCTGTCTTGAGCAGCAGGAGCAGCCCGAGTTGGAGATGCCCCGTGATTCCCCTATCCCTCTGCCAGGGTCTGCACCACGTGGAGCTTTTAGCGGGTATCCTGGAATAACACATGGCAAAATACTCTGTGCTGAGTTTTTAATCCAGGAAGAAGTGATCAGGGAAGGCAATAATCTCAGTTGGCACACAGAGCACAGCAGGATCTTGCTTCTGGGGAGGCATCAAGAGCAGAATTAGCTTCAAGGAGACTCTGGGGCTTTTTTTTCTTACGCTAACACTGATCCCTGCCTAGACCAGCAGCAGCAGCAGCCCCCAGCATCTTTCTAAAGTGCCTGTCATCGCAATATCCAACTGCTGTTGTCCCCTAGGGGACATCCCCCCACACTTGGGTTTTCCAAGTCCCTCTTGGACTGAAGCAAGAGGGACAGTAGCAGTGAGAGCAGCCCTCCTGCTCTGACCTGAAGCTGTTAGCCTCAAGTCCTGTTTTAATCAGGTCTGGCAGAGCTGCTGCCTCGTTTCCCAGCCTGCCACCTCAGAGGGATAATTTACCAGCACTTTCTCCGAGAGCTCTGTGGAAGCACTTTGCAGAGCCTGAGTATGCCTCTCCTTCACGGCCAAATCCTGCGAGCTTCATACTGGCACGTCTCCCTCTCCTAGTGACCCCCAGGCTCTGTCTGAGTAAAGGAGATCATGAAGATGCCAGGATTTGGTTCTCTTTTCCAAGCGCTCCCTGGCAAGACCTGGCAGTAAGAGGGGGGAAGCTGCTCAGCGCAGCAGGAGGGGGTGGAAATCTGTCTGGCAGCAGCAGCGCAGAGACTTCTTAGCGCTGCCCACCAGACTCATCCTAGCAGAGAAACTCTGGAGTCAGCTCCTGCCGGCGTGGGGCTGCGGGGGGAAGGCAGGAGTTGATATTGCAGGCGGAGGCCACTGGGATACCGTTGAAAGCTGCTAAATATGACCAGGTTAGCACTTTAGTCTTTAATGGCAGGTCACCATTAATAAACCCAGGGCCCCAGGGTGCAGTACAGAGCCTCCCTCCCCCCCTCCCCGAAATACTCATTTCATTAACTTCACTGTGCGCGGCGCTCGGCACCTGTCAGAGGTTTGGCAGCCAGGAGGGTTGGCAAGGGTTAAGGACATCTTACAGCAGAGCTAACCACTTTCTCCTGACCCTATGGAGCAGGGGAAGCCGACTGCACAGCACCCCTCTCCTCCCCACTGCTCCTCTCTGCCTCCAGTTCCCCCAGTTCATGCCAGAGACTAGCTCCCAGCTTTGGGACCCATATAGACGGGGCACCCTGGGAAGCCTCATGAGTGGGCAAGAAGCACTGTACCAGGCCCACGGCCAACGGGCTGAGCACTGGCGAAGGACAGGCAGAAATGCGGCCCCTAAGCCCAGCTCTGGCACTGACTCCCTCTCTGGCCTTCAGGAAGTCACTTCACGTCACTGTGCCTTGCTTTCCCCATCTGCAGAAAGATGACAGCAGCACTGATGGCCACAGCAGGGAAGAAGGGCAGAGGGGAGCTACTTTGGACCCAGGCAGGGAAGAAGCCCTTGCTAAATAAAAAGACTGTGCAAACAATAAGGGCCAGATCCCGCTCTCGGGAATGCTGGAATGACCCGTGGGGTTGCCCCAGTATACAAAAGGGTGAACTTGGCCATTGCGAAGGGTAAGCAGGAGAGAGGGGCCTGTGGAGCCAGCGCAGGGGAGGGGATCACTCCAGCCCTGCACGTGCTGCGCACTCTCTGCGGCCTTGTGCACGCTCCCACAGAGGCCTCCAGTCCTGGTGGCTGCAGCACGGAGGACAGGGAAGGACAAGGTGAGAGGAAAGCGTAAGGACAGGGCTTTGCTCCACCTGCTTTCACTGTGATGCTGGCCGTTTCCTGGAGGGACGGTAGGAGGGGAGGAGGGACAAATGGATGTCCCAGCTGCCAAAAATCCCATACCAAGTCTCTATTGATCTGCCCTACTTGGCAACTCAAGCTGCAGCCACCGTCTGTGGTGCTGGATCAATAAGACCTGGGCGGTCAGGGAGGGAGAGGTGGGGTCTTTAGGGGGAAGTATTTTGATTTTTAGAGTGACTGCACAGTCAAGGAAGAGAAAATACTGGGACTGAAACTGCAGTTTAGTTTGGACTCATTTCAAATACCTGCTGAGCGCTTTACACTGGGGCCCCAGTGACCTCCTGCACATGGGAGCTGCCCCAGCCTCTGTCCTCGCTCTCCGCCCACGAGAGCTTCTCATCTGCCCTGGATGCTCTCAGCACAGATGTGCCGGCTACAGCAATGGGCCGGTAAGCCACCGACACACAGCACAGACAGTGAGTGCGTGGTAATTCTCCAGGAGATCCCTACAGATCCTCCCCAGGGACCTGGGGAGAGGCAGAGACTCCCACAGCCAGATGAGAAGGAGTCACCGCGCAGCTCAAAGAGCCTCTGGAGATGCCTCAAGTCCCCAAGCAGCACTTCCTGATGGCTTTTGCAGTGTGACTGTCACTGGGGCCAGCCAGATGGGGAAGGTTCAGACCCTGGTGCCGTTAGCCAGGCTGATTTGGCACAGAAGGCAGGCTCTGATGGGCCAGCCCACGCAATTTCCATTCTGCCAAGTGGAAAGCATCATGCATGTTCCCCGGTCCCCCCGTGAAGGAGATCACAGTCTGATAAGACACAGTGAGCCAGGCAGGTCATGCACAGGGGAGCAGATGACCACCACCAAACCCTTCTGTCTTTCTGTGCCTGGAGACCACTTTCTTATGTTCATATTGTGTAGCAGGGCCATTACTACCGAGCCCTGCAGACCAGGTGACCTGCTGATACGGAGGAGAGCTCTGTGTTTGAATGCTCTGGTCATCCTGGCATTTTGCTCATTTTGTGCCCATAACCCCATCAGGAGAAGGCAGCAGAGGCACACGAGGAAAGTTTTTTTGGCTGCTGGGTAAGGCCAACTCCGGTGGCAGAAGTGCCCCGTTCCTAAAGCTGAGAGCCAGCAGCAGCCCGTCGGCTCCAATTAGAGCTGGCTGCAAGGGGGACGGTGCATTGGGTGTCACCTCCAAATGCCCTTTGGATAGATATGGAGAGAGAGAGAGAGAGAGGGAATCTGCAGTTGTTCCAATGTTTCTTGCTCAGCAGAACAACTGTTGCAGTCCTTTTAGTACAAACCCAGCAACTGTTCCCAAAAGCACAGCCTCCTCAGCTCCTGTCCTTAAAAAAAACCCAACAACCAATCTCCAAAACGCTGGCTTCTGAGTCAGGGCAAAAATGTTATTAACAAAAACATCACTCAGGGGTGGGACACCTGCTCCCTGACAAGCAACTGGCCTGGCTGCCCATGGTTAGCGTATTACATCAGGCCCCAAAAAGAGAAAGGAAAGGGAGGGAGAAGGGGAGAGCGTGGAAAAGAACAGACAGAGGGAGGGTGACAGCAGAAGGGAGTAACAAAGACAAAGAAGAGCAAGACAGGGGAAGCACAGAAAGAAAAGAGCAAGTGCGAGCGCATGTGAGAGACAGTGCAGGAGAGAGTGAGAGCGTGTGGGGGAGAGCAGAAAAGTGTGTGGAAAGTGGTGGTGTGTGTGCAATAAAGTGTGGGAGTGCGTATGTGTGAGAAAGACTGCAAGCATGTATGCATATGGCAGAGACCGGAGTTAAGAGGAGGAAGAGAAGAGTAAGGAAGGGGGAATGACGCCATGAAAAGCAAAAAAGCTCGGAAAAGTGTAACAAGAAAATAGGGAGGAAGAGAGGAACAAAAGAAAAAGTGAAGGCCATCAAACAAATGAGTCTGGTAAAGCAAGGGCGCCAAGATAAGGGCAGGGAGGGAGGTATGGGAAGAGGAGGCAGAGGGCACTTGGGATGGGGCAGAGCCAGGGTGAGGGTCACGAAGAGAGAAGAGAGGGAAAGGGAGAAGGGGACAGAAGAGAAAAAAGGAATAAAAGAAATAAACAGGGGGGAGGGAGAGAAAGATGTCTATTAAAAACCTCAGTGCATAACACAAAATGTCAGGGTTTATAGCTTCATTCTTGGCATTGCTGGTACTGAGAACCCCACACAGAAATGTCACTGCTTGTCATGTTTAATCACCTGCTATTTGTTAACACCTTCGCTGCAAGGAGTCTGCCCCTCACCCCTTGCAGGTTCTCCTTTTGGAGAATAAACTGTGAAAACATGCCTCTGCTTTTCAGTTCTCTTTGGACAGTTTCAATTGAACCCAGAGCCAGACAGGGGAGGCCAGGCAGAGCAGGCACACGGGGCACAGTTGTTTGCTTTCCAGATGGGGCTTTCAGCACTGGGTAGGCGCCGTGCAGGCTGCAGAGGTCCCTGGCTGAGCAGGTTAGTGACAGGCACTATAGCCGGGGAGGCAGAGGATGTGCATACACAAGAATGGGACAGAGGATGCTCCCGGGAGTGCAGGAAAATGCTAGGAGCAGCGGGAAGCAGGTGAGTGAGGCAAGTGTCGGGGCAGAATGACTTCAGGGCAGAGAAAGGAGACAGGACTGAGAGCGGAAGTCTCAGCTCAGCAAACGAACACGCATGAGTAAATCAAGGTGCATGGGGTAGTGAGCGTGAGGGCAGGGAGGAGTGGGGTACCAGGCCCTTTCCCCTGCTGCATACACCTCCTGCGCTCCCATCCTGCTCATATCCTGTGCCAAGCACATATAAATAAAATCCCTGAAATCCATGCAAGTCTGGAATTCTCCAATCTGTTTGCTTGAACAGCAACTGTCACATAAAAGCAAACATCCAAAGCTATTAAACGTACAGTTACAGTTCCTTGCCCTGGCATCTGCACTGGTGACTTTGCTGTAGTTCCTCCCAAAGCCCTGGACTAACGTTTTTTATTTATGCCGGCTTTCCCCTCTGTCAGGCACCCGTGCTCCCACTGTCTGCACTTCCCACCCAGCTGCATACTGTCTGTCTGACATCACGTTGCACTGCTATAGAAATTATTTTGAGGTCATCACTAGACGAGACTTTTCCCTACTATTTCATGCACTCCAACTGGAAAGAAATCAAAAAAAGCTCTCCTCCATACAGTAGGGGTCTCCCATACAAGCAATGAAAATCTAATTCTACAATTTTCAGGCAAAGAAATAAATCATCCCCCCCACCTAAATGAAGAAAAATTTAAAGATGTATATGCAAAGATCATTAGCACAGCTATTTTGTTTAAACAAAAGGATGGTAATCAGCACTGTTTCAACACAAATGAGGGCTCAGCTTCTGCATGGTCCTTGCCCCACACTCTGAAATGCTTATGTCAGTGTGCAGCCTTTTTGAAGTGCTGATGCCAGTGAAGTTAGACTTCCCCTCTCGAAAACGAAGAGAATTTGGAGACCCAAAGAAATGACAATACAATGAGCTGTAAGGGGATCCTAAATACATCCAAACTTTTTTTCATGCATTCAAACAACAAAAAACTAGCAGAAGCCATCGGCTGCCTGGAGACCAGCACAAGGGTTTCTGCTCCAGTCCCCCGTGACTGCTGGGTGCCGGCTCCGTGTATGCCCGGAACCCTCCTGCAACTCACAGACATGGGCAGCAGAGAGCTGACGGCTGCAGCTGCAGGACTGAGGGGCTTCCCAGTGCTGGTGTCATCGATATCCTAAGGACACACTAGGGGAACATCGCATACAGAAAAAAATAAAAACCTGCAGAAACTCAGGCCTCATCTCTCTCCAATCCCTACAGTACAATTTTAAGATCCAGTTTAGATCATCCAGGACTAGATGTGCAACTGAAGTAAAAACCTTCAAGCCCAAACCAGGCAGTTCTGGAAACGCAAACTCGGGAGTGCATTTGGACTTCACATCTTGGTCTCCAGTAGTGACAGTGGCGTGTTTCTACCCGGATTTTCTTATGCATTTTCCTCGCAACAGTGTTTTCACGCTCTTTTCTAACTGAGATTCTCTCTAGTTTCCGAAAGCAAATATCTACATCTCAATCTCGCACACCAGAGGGACCCTGTGGGTGGTGGGGAAACCTGCACTGCTGCTCCTTACCGCCCCTGCACTGAGTAGGGGCTTTTGGTCTGCCCGGCACCTTTCCCAGACACCCACAGCCCCCCCAAAACTCCACAAATAAACTCAGGCCCAGTTTTTGAACCTGAGAACAACCGGGCTGTGACACGAGTCCAGCCAGTGATCACTGCCCTCCGCCTGGGGAGGGCAGGCAGAGGCTCAGCCCAGAACCTGGGGTCAGTGGTTTCTGCCCCTGCCCTGAAGGACCGGCACGAGGTCCAGGAGCCACCCCAAGTCCTATTCTGGGAACGGGAACAGTACACAGAAAGGCCTCCCGCTGGCCTTTCGCCAAGGATAAAATTCACCCTTCTGAACAGAGGCCAAGATGATCTAAAGTGACTACTGACTTTTGTTGCCCAACTTGAGTCACCTTAAATGGGCCTATTTTTCAAAGTGTCAGTGCTTAGCAAAGCTGAGAATCAGGCCTCTTTAAGATGTCTAATACTACATGTCCAATCACTGCTTTAACAAGAAAGACCAATATTTCTCTCTTGTGTGACTTCTTCCAGTCTGGCCAGGCCTTTTATCTTCTTTTTTCCCCTCCCCTCCCTTCTCCTTGTTCTTTTCTTTTTCAGCTTTTTATGAATTTCTCTCAGCTTTCCTCCCTCTCCCACCCTCAAGGTCATGCGGCTCATTTCCACGTTGAATATTTACTCAGCAAGCCAGGTCCTTTCACGGGCACTCACCACAAATATGCTTTCTGATAAAGTCTGGAGAAAAGAAACTATAAAACCCAAAACAATGTCAGAAATAAATGAAAAAAATCCCAACAGGGCAAAGTGGGGCTATAATGGGGTAGAATATTTCAACAGAGAAAGCAAGCGGGTAAAATATCGTTGGAGTTAGTTTATTCCATTCCCCTGCACTTCCATGATTATTTTCTTGCTCTCTTTTCTTGTTTGCTTTTCTGAATATTTTTGTTCTGCTGTTAGGGCTGTGCCATCTATATGAGGGAAACTGTTATATTTAACCTCTTCATCCACAGTGAAACTCACCCTCATCCAAAGGCAAGAACCTTCCAGCCTGTGAGCACCTGCTCTTTTACGCCAGTGACCTGGCAGCTCAAACCCATCCAGAGCAGGGGAGTTTTCAGCTATGCGGTTTGCTCGTTTTTTCCTAAGCCCATTACTTATAAGCAGCTTGCATAAAGCATCAGGGTTTGTACCCACCCTGGGTAATACACAGCACAACACGGCGTAGCCAGATCACACAAAGGAAGGTCAAACCCTGCTTCCCGTTCTTAGGAATGGATGGGTCTCTTCACATCAGGATGGTAAGAGGGAGTGGGTCCTGGAAAATCATTTTCATACTTAATTACCAAGTCAGCTCACAGACCAATCCTACAGACTGTCTGTAAAGAAGAGCAGCTTCAAAAAGTCTATATTCTCCAGCCCAGGGCAGGTCTCCAGAGAGCCCAGCCTTCCTCACTGCTCTGAGATGTGGCAATTTTGATAAACCTTCAACTCTAAAGAAACAAAATTTGGCCAACACAGTGTGACTTTGAAAATCCAAGCCTCAGGCTTGCAGTGTCCAAGGAAGTTTTAAAATTATTTCTTGGTGACATCATTTCAATCTCCATTCGACCATCAGAGCCAGCTACCGGCCCTCACATGAAAGACAGGTATTAAAAATGTCAATTCACTCACTAATATCTCTTCATCTGAGAGCCAATGCTGTCTGGCCTCCATGGCCACTGGGAAATTCTAAGGAAAAGTAACTCTGCTGGCTTTTGTACTCAGGTCATGGTTCTATGCCCAAGAGAACTTCCAGCCTGCAATTTCCCAAGGGACATAGGCCACAGTCTCCTTGCTGACAAAGTCAGGTTTGGGATAACAAGCATATAGTAACAAAAGGTTCCCCACCTACCAAGACCCCTGAGGAACACTGCCTGAAGGAAAGTGAGCTGCTCTGAAAGCAACCCAATTCTTTTTCTTAAGAAAGCAGGGCTCTCTGCCTTCTCCTCACTCTAGAGGAGTTCCTTTATGGTGCTTAATGTTGCTACTTTCCTTTTATGAGCCCACAATGGAAAAACAGAAATCTGGGGATTCCTCCTAGCAGGAGAGAGGTAATTCTCGGCTATGCTGCCTGCCCTCCACAGCTCTCCCTTGATTTCTAGCTACGGCCATAAGCATCCCCCGCTGCTCCCAGGTGAACAGCTCCCACCGCCTCGCCGCCCCCCAGTCTCCTGCTGGCAGCCCACATGCTGCCACGGAGCAGAGACCTAGCTATCCCGTTTCCATGGAGCCTGACCTTCTCCTAGAGGTTGCAGAAATACGCTCTTCCATAAACAGATACTTATTCTACCGAGAAAAGCCTCAAACCACTGTCATGTTATACTCTAGGTTGTGTTGGTTTAGGTAGCTAGCTGTAAATACATCAGTGTAGTATTTTGAACAGTTAGTTCCACTTTGGGAACTGTGCAGAAGCAGAGCTCTGCAGAGCTGCACTCCTCAGGGTATCAGTGCAGCTGACATTGGTAACAGCAGGTACCTTGACACGTACCATGGTAAAGCTATTACAATGGCAAATGTTTGGGTCCACCAGCATCACAGTTAACTAAAGAGAAACAGCAAGTTGCAAGTTTTGCCAGGCAGTCACAGCCCTGAAATAAAATGTAGTTGCAAAACCACTCTGATTTCAAATGCTTTTGGCCACTCACAACTCTGCATTAGCAGCACAGCGATGGTGAGAGCAGCAGACTGACAGCAGTGATGCTGTCCTGAGTGGCAGCACACTCCAAGGGAGTGGGGTAGGATGCTGCAGGATGCTGTGTGGGCAGTCAGGCCCCTGCAGAGGTTGGGAACTGAGCCGGGTGTTACCACACTGTGCACAGGCTCCCTGCGACCCTTCTGTCTCCCTGGCACGGCCCGTCTCGTCTCACTGAGTGCTGCTCGCCCTCCCTCCCTCCCAATGCGCACATGGCTTTAATGTTTTTATTACCTGTTTGACTCGCTGCCTTATTGCTTCTCCTCTTAATGGGGCTGTAACCGTGGAAACGAGGAATAAACGGCCACCAGAAAATGAGATGATTAAACAGGTCACCCTGGCAAAACAAACTCCGTGTTCACACAGCCCAGGCTGTGTATGTGGTTTCTGTCCAGGGAAACACGGGGCTGGGTGGGAGAGGGCAGGAGGGCTGTGCCAGGCTCCTGGAAGGAGCCCACCACTGAGAGGTGCCTCCTCGGAGAAAAGAGTCTCTGCCCAAGAGGGATGGTGCTGTGCGCTTCCCAGGACAGCCATGCAGACAAAGGCAAGGTTTGCTCAGGGAAGACAGAAGATAGCGAGGACAAGACACATCCATGTAACTGGGGAAAAAATAGCAACTATGATGAATATAAATAGGCTGGACTGAAAACAAAACACAAGTCTGAGACAAGTTGGTGTCCTCTGTTGTCCCTGTCTCTGGCATTGCCCACGCCTGCCTTGCGGCAGCTCCCAAGGCAGGTGTAGACATCCTTCTGCCCGAGCTTCTCCAGGCTCATGGGGCACAGCTCCACCGCTCTCCTCATCCCCGCTAATGGGCTAATGGCCAAGCTGCACTGGTGCTGGCAAAGGCAGGGCACTGTGTGGCCAAGCACAGCCAGGACCACAGGCAAGGTAGGATGTCATGGAGCCCATACCTGGCTTTCTAAGGTCTCAGGAGAAAGGGCATCTGCAGCCACTGCACTCACAGCTCCTTCTCCAAAGCCATGTGGCTGGGAGGAAGGGGACAGCAGCATGGATCTGTGTCCCTCGCAGCGGGGACCTGCCTGGCTCAAGGACCCACCTCCAGCACAGATCTATTCTAACTTCATTCTTGGGGTGCTACAGACACAGCCCTCACCTCATTGGGAACAGCCAGACAAATTAACTCCCAGCCTCAGCGGTGAGCTGGGGTGTACTAAAATCAGTCCTGACAGATCAGTTTGGAACGAGAGCTCAGCTTGGCCTTGGCACACACAGGGGCTTACCGTGAAAGCCGGAAGGGTATGACCACAGCCCCGGGCTGGTGTCCAGGCCTGAGCAGGACACCTCCACCACAGCCCTCCTCATGACAGGGGGAGAGGGTTGGTCCACACCAGCAAGACAAGGAGAAGGCAAGGGTGTCTGTGCGTCTCCGTGCCCCGCTGGGTGCTAACCTCTGAACACGACATCCCTCTCTCAGTCAAGCCGAGAGGTAAGGTATTGAGTTTCAGACCAAAATGTTGTTGAAAACAAAAATAAAACCCCAAAATAAGCACACCGCAATCAAAAAAGCACAATCACAAACCACCATTCAAAGTAGTGAGGATCCTGTCCCAACCTGTCCAAACCTAGACTCATTGGGTGCTGGCAGTCTGGGAAGAGCAGACTTACTCCACCAAGAGCAACAAATTCAGAAGAAGAAATTGGAATGGCAAAGCTTGGCGAGGTGGATATGAGAGAACTGCTTGAAGCACACAGACGAGCGGTTGTGCTTTCTTTCAAAAAAACCAGCAGGTGGTTTATGAAAAGGGCCCTATTCTTTGGAGTAATTTGAGCCATATTTCATTGTTCGATAGAAAAATCCTAATATTCATGACCTCCTTTAACTGGAAGAAGTTTGCTCATCTGAATATCAGCCCACAGACAAATGGGGAAATGAAAAATAAGAGAGTAAGATAATGGGGGGGGGGGGGGGAACCGAGACAGAATCAAAGGCAGAATGGGAAGTCCAGGAGGGTGACAAAGAGTGACAGGTCTGTGGGAATAAGGAAAGGAAGGAGGACACAAAGGAAAGCTATTTAGCAAGAAAAGTTAAATAATGTGGCATAGAAAAAGGATGAGAAAAGCAAGAGTGAATGAAAACACAGCAAGAGTGAGCAAAGGAGCTTTCTCTGAAAGTTTCCAAGCTCATGGATCAACTTTGCAAAACTGCGATTCTTGTCCTACTGAGCTTCTGTTAAAAACATTTATATGCAATCAAGAAGAAAAATCAGACCCTCTCTCCCCAGCCTCTGTTCCCTCACCCTCTTCCAATCCGGTCCTCCTCTGCTAACATCTGCTGCCTGCCTTCGGGACATGCAGATGGTAATTACTCCAGGAGCAGCTTCCTCTCCTTTCCCTCCTTGCAGAGGGCCACTTGGAAGAGAGCTTCAAGCCATGGAAAGATACCACACACACCTCCTCACCACGTGGCAGGGAGAGGGGGATGTGGGAGCCAGGGCCATGCCCAGGGAACTTGATAGCACAGCGGGTGGAAGGTGGGTGAAAAGATGAAGACATTTGTCTACAAAACATGCCAAAAAACCATCCCCCTGGCCTGAAGAACGGAGGCCTGGGGAGAAGTTGGCTTGACATGTGGAACTGCTCGTGCTCCTCCAGATAGGGGAAGGGGTGCTGGAGGAGAGTTGTGGTGGGGAAACGCAGGCAGCGAGGAGGAGGTGAGCTGCCCTGGGCGAGCCGGCTCAGGGAGTGGATTCATACAGGCATGGTGCTGGCAAACACCATGTGGAGAGGTGGAGCTGCTTTAATGAGAAGATGCTTCTATGACTCAGGCCTCAAAGGGATTGGGACTTTATTATTTTATTTTTCCATAATAAATTATGCCCTGGGATGCCAGGTCCCGCCGGGTTTTTCTGGAAATACCAGACAAAAGCTGGTATTGCTACCTGGCTTTTGACAGTTTCCCAGCTAAAAGTTCCTGGTTCTTCCTCTGCTCTCCTCTGCCCTGGCCCAGCCAGTCTTGGGAGAGGGGCTGACACCACAGCACCATTACAACAGAAAAGACCACCTAGAGCTCTGCACCTCCCTGCCAAGGTCCCAGAGAGCCCCCCTTGCGGGTCCACAACAACCCGCCCTGGACCCATGGGTGCTCGCAGCCTGTGGCACTGCAGCTGCCGGGACATCGAGTGTGCCACGGGTCAGGCGGGTGCAGGAGCTCCTGGGAAGTGGGAGCGGGCTCAGCTCTCCCACACCCCAGCCACCACACCCCAGCTGGCGGGAGGAGTGCTCCTGCCCGACCCCCGCACCCATCCATGGACAGCAGCCAGGCCTCGTTCACTTATCTCCATCACTGAAGCGCCCAGCCCTGGCTCTGGGCTGCACAGGGGAGTATGATTATGCCCACTTTATAGATGAAGAATTATTCATCCCACACCAAATCCTCAGACTCTGCCATGTCTCACAGACCTGTTTGGGAGCTCTCTTTGTTAGATTTAGGCTCATCTTGGCCCTAGTTCAGCTCAGAACTCGCATTGCAGAAATCCCCTGTACAACTAACTGCCTGCCTGCCTGCGGCTGCAGACCAAGCCTGCCGCCAAGGCCATCATCCCCCCCGCCCGGCAGCAGGAATGGTGGGGGACGCACTGCAGCAGCGGTGAGAAGACAGGGACACCTAACACATTGGGCACAGACCACACTGATCTGATCCTGCTGCTAAGAAAGATCCACTCATCGCCATGATGATCCAAGTGCACAGAACCAGAGCGCAGAACACGGCGGTATCTTGAGAGAGTAACTCGGGGAACACGAAGTTCAGCACAACACAAACACAGGCCACGTGAGTGTCCGGGAGCACGGAGGTGGGTGAGTGTCTGGGGCAGATGTGCATGTGCAGGACAGGGTGACGGGGACGTAGGTGTTGGGTGTGGGGAACACCTCCAGAAACGCTCCAGCAGAGCTTGGTGTTTTTACTGATTTCACAAGAGGCTCTGCTAAAATGTCACCTCTCCAAAGCAAAACATGTGAATGTACGTGAATCATCATTTCACACCCCAAAACCAGGAATGGGTGGCAAAATTCTCTAGTGAGGCACCAAATCCTCAGGGGATTGCCATAAAGTGCACCCAGTGACTCTACTCTTCCCATCCTTTTTCCCTGTATCTCTTCTCCACCCCTTGCTCTCTCTTGCCAACCTACATGGGTTGTTCAGCTTTTATTCTGAGCATGAAACTGCCTTAGGACTGGAAGCTTTAAGCAGTTTCCCAGCCTCCAGAAATTTTCTGGTTGTTTCTCCATGGCAGAGCAAACAATTGCTTCGGTACCTGGCCACCACACCTAACTCCCAAATGCAATGAGAACTCAGAATTCTTTGGGAAATTTAAACAAGAACATATTTTTACACCAGTGAAGTGCATGGTTTTGCTTCATTGTAACTATTTGTTCTCAAAAAGGCTTCACAAACTTTTATTTTCTGGAATCACCACATGAAGAAAGATGGGAAGCCTCTTGAGAAAGACAAGAGGAGGCTGGTGCCAGGTTAATGCTCTGGGAAGAGAAGTTAACAGCTGGACTCGGCCACTGAGAGCTGTATGGATGGGCAACAAGGGGGTCTACAGTTTGAGGGAGGGAAAAGCATCATCATCCCTCTTCAAAACACACTCTGCTCCACAGACAAAGCCTGTACTTACATGGAACAGCAGCCCAGCCCTGCACTCCCCATCAGTATTACTGTCTGCCTAACCAGCAAGCTCCTGCCAGGGGCCAAGACCCCACCAGCAAAAGCTGCAGAAAAGAGAGGGTGAAGCCCCGAGGTACTGATCCCAGCCACTAGCCCGCTCTGTGTCCCATCTATCAATCCAAAGACAGTCCCCATCTGGAGTAGCTCTGTGTAGCCCCTTCAGTACTCACTTGTGGCCAGAGTCTGGGCTGTGCCCATGCAGGGACTGTTCTGTCACCCTGCCAGGTTCACCCTCCTGCCACACCATCGTGACCTGGCCTGGCCCTTGACCCACCCATGCCCCTTCAGCGGCTAAGCACTGTGCACCCCCTCTTCGTCCTCAACCAGGCTGCAGTCACCTGGGGCAGCTCCCCAGCCTCAGCTGGTGTTTCAGCCTGTAAGATCACTGGTCAAGCAGGAATGGGGATTAGAAGCTAGCAAGTTTTTTTTTGCTACTGATGTCTGCCTCTGTCTCCCCTGCAAGCCCTGGGAGAGGGAACAGGGAGCAACAAGGTCCTGGTCCAAGGGGCTCTCAATCCTCAAAATGGATTTTACCTGTCTCTGAAAGCTGCCTCCATCTCTCACCCCCCATTGCTTTCTCCCTAGGGAAATCAGTCTAAAAGGGGCTAATGGAACAATGTCCCTCTCTCTCCCCCCTCTCATTTTCTCTCTCTCTTTTTTTTTTTATTAGCATTTGTGGAATTTATTCCCAAACTCTCCTAATCTTTCGTACACAACCATTTGATTTGCATAACCCAGCCCCCTCTCATAAAAACTGGCTGCTAGTTTAATTAAAAAATGTAAATTTGCTGTCATCTCGGGGCCTGGTGAATTAGGACGACATCGGCATTTTTTATTGCTGAAGACGTCCAAATTGATCCAGTCCGCATTGAACCGGAGGGGAGGAGACAGTGCCGCGTGGGACTTTTGGCTATATGTTCTGCCCCTCCCCTTCTTCCAGCCAAGCCTCCTCTGCCCCCTCTTTGCTTTGCAAAGTGCAGCTGAGGACGAGGACATTGGTTTTCCCAAACCCCAGCTGGATCGGCCAGGGTGGCCTTCTGGGATGTCAGCACTTCTGGGAGCTGAGCCCTGGGTGGCACCTGAGTTTTCCAAACCCTGGGAACGGCCACGTCTTCAAACCCTGGAAGGGAGGGAAGGAGCCCAGGCGGAGGTGGGAGATTCAGCACAGGCAATGGTTGTCTTCACCTCCCACAGGACTTTTCATTCCTTTCCAGATACTTTCAACCAACTTTTCAGAGGGAAACCTAAATGGTAGGCTACACAGCAGCCTAGGGGTATGATTTGATGTCAGAGGGAGAGTCAAAGTGGCCACAAAGGCTTTCGCTGAGAGGGCAGCCAAGCGCTCTGCCAGCACGAGAAGCAGAACAGACAAGGCTGCACGGGCAGAAACCCTGAAATAAATTCCAAGCTCAGACAGTCCTTTCCGATAGTGGCAAGGAGGACTCAGAGTGGAAGCATAAATAGTCCAGGAAAACAGAAAGAGAAACTGGTGATATGGAAGCTACATATTAAATATTTGATCCCTTCCAGCCGAGGTATCTGTATCATTTACAGCCAGTTTTAGTACATGTTGCCTCTCCCCCTCTTGGACACTGTTTCACAGTGGAAGGACGCAGTGCCTGCACACATTAGCAGACCCCACTCTGTTGACAGCAGACCTGGTTTAGAAGGAATAGGACCCAGCAGACAGGGTACAGGTGGGGCAAGATAAGTTTATTAACTCAGGGATCAATTTTCTGGTCTTCCTGTGAGTTATCACTCTATAGCGCCAAACCAGTAGAAACACTCCTACGGACTTCAACTGGCGTTGAAGCACGCTCTTCAAGTAATAGCTGGGCCTTGCTTAACGCCATAATGAGAAGGTTAATCCCTGCCCGGGTAAACCCTTCTCCCAGGGAAGAGTCTTCAGTAGGTAGGTTTAAGCACTTGAATGCTTTGAACCCAGCAAGCATCTCATAGGACTACTGGAAAGTGACCTGAACCCCCAAACAAACTGCATGTGAACCTTCTGCAGACCATGAGCTCAGCACAGGAATGACACCAACCTTGACTGAGCCAAATCTCTCCAAAAATCTGTACTGTCAAAAAAATAAAAGAGTTGGCACCAGCCCAGAGAAGGTGTTCCTATCCACTGGGCGTTTCAAACAACAATAGTGATTTGATAGAACAAAGACACAAAATGACCCTTTGAGTGGAAAATTAGGTGTTTCTCCACCCTTTTACCATAGGTCTCTTGGTCCCCACTCTGAGATCAGTTCCTGTAATCTCATACCAAGGATAATTAGGCTGGGGAACAGTTTCCCAAAGGAAGTGACAGGTGCCCAGTCACTCAAGATATTTACAACCAGACTTGCAGAAAGTCACACGTAGGGAACATCTTGCCATGATCCTGGCCAGACAGACTCAGTCCATGAATTCTTTCCAGCCCTTAACTACTATGGATGGTTGTGACCCTAGAAGGTCCATGCAGACTGACTGAGCTGAGAAAGCCCTCGGCAAGACCAGACCGTCAGACCCCACATACTGAGTCCCTCTGGGAAAGAAGCCCCTCTGGACTTGCCTCTGCCAGCCGGCAGCTCGTGTGAGCAGCCCTCGGGCACTGCCTCTGGGGAGCCACAGCCTGAGGGCTTGGAGAGAATTCAAGAGGCAGTGACTGAGGGAGATAAGCCAGCCCAAGTAGATAAGGGTTAGAGGTGGTGATTATGGGGCAGGTCTTTGCTCCGAGATCATGACAAGACGGGTTCACCCACACACAGACCGTAATGCTGACTTAAACAGATCTCCCAGATCCTCATTTCCATGGCTTACTGCGGCCTCAGGTTCCCATATGGGAGCACCAAAACCCCCATGTTACCTGGGCGCAGCGGCAGAAAGGCCGAGCACCCACGACACTTCCAAGAAGAAGGAGGGTCCCTTTTGCGGGGAAGGGGTTGGCTTTGCAGCCCCTTTTTGGGTGGGCCGGGCAGGGGCGGGGGCCAGGCACGGGGGCCCATTGGCCAGCGGGCAGGGCTCCAGCCAGCAGGGGGCACTGCCTCCCCGGGCAGGGGCATGGCCCCGCCTGCCTTGGGGCCAAGCTGGGCCGGGAACACCCGGGCAGCTGCCTGCAGATCCCATCTCTGCGCTGCCACAGCTCCTGGAGATGGAGATCAGGGGTAAATCACTGTTTATTACTCTTTAAAGCATTTGCCCTCCTGCAGTTTCACCACATCCTTAACTCCTGGGCTGCCCACGCAGCCTCCCAGCTCCTTGATCTAGAAGGGAGGCAGCCACACGCCCATGGCTGGACCCAACCAGAGCCGGCGCGTCGCGCTCGCGGGTGGAAGCAGTTTCCGAGCCACTCGGTTCCTGATATCAATGACAGAAATAAATAAATAAATGAAATAAACGACGACAAAATTATCCTCTCAATCAAAATATCAGAGTACATAGTTCAGGCCCAGTCAATCATCAACCAGTTTATTACCATCTTACTCCTTATAAAAAAAAGCAACACACACACACAACACGTACACATACGCTCTGGCTGTTAATTACCCGGACCGTGGCGGATCGCCAGCGCAGGCCTGTTTGGCCCATTGCTGCCATTTAGTTTTTAAAAGGGAAAGAATGGTTTACACCATTTTGGAGGAACAGGTATGGTTGTGTTAGCAGGTACGGGGCCAAAGTGGTGGGACCAGGTTCCAAGGAAGGAGGTAACATGGCCCAAGAGATTCCTACTAAACTCCGAATTCACCCACTTTCTGAAACCTAAACAAGGCCTTGCCCCAGACTGGCCAAGGGCTGGAAAACCCACCAGCATATTGAGCCCCCGAGACCCCGGCTGCAATCACGCCCCAGCCTGATGGAGCCCTGGACGCCACCACACCCAGCTGAGCCCATGCACCAGCCCAGCCCACCACCAGGCCAGACCCTGCTCCGCATCCTGATACCTGATCAAAACCCAGTGGATGTGCCACAAAAAGCTACAACCAAAAACACACCCAGCCCCAATACTGGGGCCTGTAATCTAAAACCAAAACATTGCCCCAGCCCGGCCACCGTTCCTCCTCCCTGCAAGATGTGAAGGGGTGGGGGAGGTCTCATATACCTCACATGGAAGGACAAAAACAAACCCATCCCAGATATGCTCAGGCTGAAAAAAAAAAAAAAAAAAAACCTCATTAAAAGTAATAACCAGCCAC